>VTFQ01000004.1:11911685-11944185 GCA_036281575.1 Ancherythroculter nigrocauda | reverse complement strand
CTGCACTCACGTGCTATCAACACCCGTGTGATGACGGCATAAATGAGCGCTCATATTCGAGCATACGGCACTCGCACTGAACCAAGTTTACAAAGAGTGACTGTTTTGTCCACACTTTTTGATCATCGCTGTTGTAACGTATTGGGAAGCCAGAATGCATATTCATCGACACATACATTAGCTGAACTCTGTCTGTTTTAGATGTTGCTATTTTCAACAAACCATATTATACATGTGCCGTCAGAATTGAGAAAACTGGAGTAGATTTTATATTTTATTTTTTGTATATTAATATAGTATTAATATTTTAAATGTATTTTTCTACTATGTTTAATGTTGGTACAGCCAATTCAAATTTCTCAAAGAACAGTGTAACTACCTCTTTAGTCTTTTAGTGGATGCATTAAACAGAGTTAAAGCAATTATACGACTTATTCAGGGCTTGATCACTTGACAACACAAATGTCATGTGCTTTGATTTCCGCCACACAGTATTTATCTCTGAATGTCATGACAAGGATTCAGCGTTTTGTTGTACAACCCAATGCATTTAGATCCACACAGGATCAGTCTTCCTTCTTTTCTGTTTTGATTCTTTGATTGGTTTTGATCACAAAATGATACATAATGGAAATTAATCACTGTGATCATTGGCTGCACTTTCAGCATTACAGTGCAACAATGCAGCTTGACTGTTCCCTCCACAGAGTTGGATGCCTTGGGGAATGTTGAAGTGAATAATATGAAAGGGCCTTTAGAGTGCACTCATTACAGTTTCAGTGTGCTTGAATCAGAGGTTCAGTGCCTTGATATTTGGCTCATGGATCAACTTTTGGAAGGCTCAAACCTGTAACTTTTTGGTTGCAAGCCCAGATTGTTCACCCCTAGGCTACACCATGCTGATCTTGCCAAAATTTCAGACAAATTGAGAATAAAAGAGGCAAGAGCTGGTTTCTCTGCACTCAAAGCGCTTTACATGGAAGGAGGAATCTCCTCAACCACCACCAATGTGCAGCATCCACCTACCACACACCAGCTTATTGGTGGAGAGGAGACAGAGTGATGAAGCCAATCAGTATATATGGGGATGATTAGGAGCACATGATGATGGACTGAGACCAATGGGCAAATTTGGCCAGGATGCTAGGGTTACACCCCTACTGTTTTTGAAGGACATCCTGGGATGTCCTTACCACAGAGAGTCAGGACATTGGTTTAAGGTCTCATCCGGAAATGAGACATCAAACCTATATTAAAAACAACATTATGATGTTGTGAGAACATCAAAAGAGAGATGAGAACAGATGGATAAACAAACCAGCTTTTGTTAAAATTCAGAATTTAGCAATTGGATAATTCATGAGATCATAGATTTTGAATTGAGTAGGCAACATGCTTCACAGGATGTTGAATTGGAATTTGAATTGGCTTTATTCTTTTTCCAATGGCATGCTGGGAAATGTATGGCCTATATAACATTCAACCTTAAATAAATGAATTTTTCTTTATTAAGCCTACATTCAAAATTTGTCTTGAAGAACTTAAGAAAGCCTATTTGAAAATTACACTTCTGGCAATTTCTTTGAATATCAATTCATTCTTCTTTCTTAAATTTAAATTCGAATGACAAATTCTGCATCCTGTTTGCTACCTCAGCTCAATTCTAATTCAATTGAAAGGCAAATAAATTGCATTCCCTATTGAATTATGGAAATTGAACAAAGTAAATAACTAACTAAATAAATAAAACTTTCTCAAGTTTTACAAACAAAGTATAAATAAGTTTTTCTTGAACTTAAAATTCTAGGGGGAAATACAATTTTTCCAATTTCTTTTTATTTCAGTGCATTCTTAATCTCAATTGACAAATTCCGCATCCTATTTGCTACCTCAGTTCAAATTCAATTCAAATTCAGGAATTGAAAAGCAAAGAAACAGCATTTTCCACTAAATTCTGGAAAATATAAATGTCTATGATAACCTTTAAACTTAGTAAATAAATCAACAAATAAACAAATAAATACAACTTTCTTAAGCCAACATTCAAAGTTTCCTCAATGAACAAACTCTAAGTAGAAAATTACTTGTTTTGCAATTTCTTTGACTTTCAATTTTCAAATCTGAATTACAGCTCTGTATCCTGTTTTCTACTTCAGTACAAAATCAACTGAAATTCAGGAAATGAATGGAAATGCATTATCTATACAATTCTGAACAGCCCTGCAACAAACTACAGTAGATGTAGTAGACAGACCCGTAGAATTTGAGTGAGTTGCTGTGCTGCTTGGCTGATGGCGCTGAAGACGTTACGCCAGTCAAAGGCTGGCATTCCCGCTTGGCGCTGGGACTCTGGACCGTTAAACAGGAAGTTGCTGATTAGCGATGTGGACAGACTAGTATCCTCCAGACTCTGGTCCAGAGCTACTGCAAGAACAGGGTTCTTCAGAAGACCCTGTAAAAAACAAAACACATTCACAGGCTTACGCAACACAACCGATGTACAGTATGCTGTTCAGTTCACACAACATGTAAAACTAGGGTTGTGACAAGCCAAGATTTTAGATGTTTCCATTTGCCAGTGACTGAAACTACCACAGGTTCATCCATTTCATCATACTCTTCCATCTTGTTTAGTAAAAAATCTCTTAAAACAGGATAAAACTTGCAGCTCAACAACTGAAAGCCGGCTCATACGCACACCGCCATTGATGATGAAATCATATGATTCGATTTGTGTTGTGATTGGTTCTGTGAACATAGAGGTTTTTGCTGGCAAAGGGAAGTGGCGTTTAGAGGTTTCTGCCAAAGAACTGGTATTTCTGAATAGGCTGAGGCTAGGATTTAGTGGGTCTGAAGAGAAAGTATTTGATGAACATATACTAGGGCTGCACGATATATCGTTTTAGCATCGAAATCGCGATGTGCGCATCTGCGATAGTCATCGCAGGATATGTGATGTCTAGTATAGGGATCGTTAATCTGTACTGACCAGACACCATGGTTCAAAACGTACGTTGATTCTCTAAATAACTGCAAAGTTTGACCATCATACAATGAAAGTTTATCATTTGACCGTGTTTCAGCTAAAAGCTGTCTTCATCACTTTCCTCCTGACTGCTCTTCTCACTATCTTCTTTTCTTTCGAACATGGAAGATTTTTTTATTTATTTTTTTATTTTACTAACATTAATGACAGACAACAGCAAGAATATTAGGCTGCTGTCACTTTAAGAAGGAAAGCACGGACTGAATAAATGACACATCTGGTTTCTTTCTCAACTGTTCACTTATGACATAACCGAGAAAATACTTCCCGAGACAGGTATTTTGACATCATTTTATGTGTATGTGTCCGTTCAATCGCAAGTAAACGCGAAAGAGGAATTAATTCGGTGTTCAAGCGCTATCTGACTCTCTCTCTCTGCTTGCGCGCATTTCAGGGGTGTGAGGCTGTGCGCACAACAGCTTGCGAGTCCCGATTTTCGTCTCTTTTTCCGCTTTTAAAATTGTTGACTGCAGTGCTCGTAAATGTAATGAAATTATTATTAGCCCTTTTAAATATGCTTTCGCATTTCTCCCTTGTGCTTGGGAGTTTGTTGTCATTTTTCTCTGTGCTCATATTCATTATACTGTATAATGAGTGTGTTGTATGTCTCTGTTTCATTGGTTGTTCTCTCCCCGCTTCACCCCTCTACACTCCCACTTTTCCAGAGCTTTACATGCCAATTTGTACAGAGTTTTTCCAGCTCAAAGGTGTGAATGACCAGGCTAAAACAGTGGGGTTTCATGACCCTTTAATGACAGAAATTTCATTTTAGGGTGAACTAACCCTTTAAATATTTAAGTATTTAAAATAAAAATAAAATAAAAATAATATATATATATATATATATATATATATATATATATATATATATATATATATATATATATATATATATATATATATATATATATATACAGTGGGTATGGAAAGTATTCAGACCCCCTTAAATTTTTCACTCATTATATTGCAGCCATTTGCTAAAATCATTTAAGTTCATTTTTTTCCTCATTAATGTATACACAGCACCCCATATTGACAGAAAAACACAGAATTGTTGACATTTTTGCAGATTTATTAAAAAAGAAAAACTGAAATATCACATGGTCCTAAGTATTCAGACCCTTTGCTGTGACACTCATATATTTAACTCAGGTGCTGTCCATTTCTTCTGATCATCCTTGAGATGGTTCTACACCTTCATTTGAGTCCAGCTGTGTTTGATTATACTGATTGGACTTGATTAGGAAAGCCACACACCTGTCTATATAAGACCTTACAGCTCACAGTGCATGTCAGAGCAAATGAGAATCATGAGGTCAAAGGAACTGCCTGAAGAGCTCAGAGACAGAATTGTGGCAAGGCACAGATCTGGCCAAGGTTACAAAAAAATTTCTGCTGCACTTAAGGTTCCTAAGAGCACAGCGGCCTCCATAATCCTTAAATGGAAGATGTTTGGGACGACCAGAACCCTTCCTAGAGCTGGCCATCCGGCCAAACTGAGCTATCGGGGGAGAAGAGTCTTGATGAGAGAGGTAAAGAAGAACCGAAAGATCACTGTGGCTGAGCTCCAGAGATACAGTCGGGAAATGGGAGAAAGTTGTAGAAAGTCAACCATCACTGCAGCCCTCCACCAGTCGGGGATTTATGGCAGAGTGGCCCGACGGAAGCCTCTCCTCAGTGCAAGATGCATGAAAGCCCGCATGGAGTTTGCCAAGATGGTGAGAAATAAGATTCTCTGGTCTGATGAGACCAAGATAGAACTTTTTGGCCTTAATTCTAAGCGGTATGTGTGGAGAAAACCAGGCACTGCTCATCACCAATACAGTCCCAACAGTGAAGCATGGTGGTGGCAGCATCATGCTGTGGGGGTGTATTTCAGCTGCAGGGACAGGACGACTAGTTGCAATCGAGGGAAAGATGAATGCGGCCAAGTACAGGGATATCCTGGATGAAAACCTTCTCCAGAGTGCTCAGGACCTCAGACTGGGCCGAAGGTTTGCCTTCCAACAAGACAATGACCCTAAGCACACAGCTAAAATAACGAAGGAGTGGCTTCACAACAACTCCGTGACTGTTCTTGAATGGCCCAGCCAGAACCCTGATTTAAACCCAATTGAGCATCTCTGGAGAGACCTAAAAATGGCTGTCCACCAACGTTTACCATCCAACCTGACAGAACTGGAGAGGATCTGCAAGGAGGAATGGCAGAGGATCCCCAAATCCAGGTGTGAAAAACTTGTTGCATCTTTCCCAAAAAGACTCATGGCTGTATTGGTTCAAAAGGGTGCTTCTACTAAATACTGAGCAAAGGGTCTGAATACTTAGGACCATGTGATATTTCAGTTTTTCTTTTTTAATAAATCTGCAAAAATGTCAACAATTCTGTGTTTTTCTGTCAATATGGGGTGCTTTGTGTACATTAATGAGGGAAAAAAATGAACTGAAATTATTTTAGCAAATGGCTGCAATATAACAAAGAATGAAAAATTTAAGGGGGTCTGAATACTTTCCGTACCCACTGTATATATAACTGAAATAAAAATAAATTAAACCTAAATAACAATAATAAAAAAAAATAATAATAAATGACAAAAGCACATAACGAAATTACTGAAAATTACTCTACAGTTAATTGGCATTTGAACATTCTTGCAACCACATTACCGCACATGCCATGAGAAGCAAATACACATCCAAGTCTTCCAAAGCAGCTGCCTGTCAGTCAGACAGCCATCGGTACTGAACTGATGAACTGCTCAGCACTACCATTACTACAGAAACACCCATACTGTTGCATTTTCTATGTATGTAAAAGTATTTTCACATCCCTGTGCTAAACACATGACAATTAAATCCTGCAGACATTCAGAGAGCATATTGTATTCCCGGTACAGCCAGGCAATTAGTGTGTGCACTATCCTCTCTCTCGCTCTCTCTCTTTAAGCTAGGTGGCACTGTTGCTCTTCAGCGTTGTCTGGAAACAAGCTCAGCACCGAAAAAGCCTCTTTGTCTCTGTTTCTCTCTCATACACAGACACACTCACACGTTTTTGTCATAAATTGCAGTTCCACCCCTCTCCTTTATCATTCCTTGTCCTAACCTGCAAGGATAAAAGCATGTCACTCCACACAGGGGTGCACAATACACACATACATGGAAATACAAACACACAAACAGCACACATGTAGTGCACAGACATGCAAATATTAACAGAGATTCACATGAATATATGAAAACCCACACACACAAGCACTCCACGTACATATTAAAACAGGCTAACAAACATACTAGCACACATAAATACACATGAATGCATCATGGACACACACACACCTATAAATGCACATATACAAACACACAAATATAAACACATCCCACAAACATACAAGCACACTTAAATGCCCATGAGCATATCACACACACACACACACACATGTTTGTTTTTGTGAATTGTGGGGACTTTCCATAGACTTCAATGCATTTTACACTGAACAAACTGTACATTCTATCCCCCTACCCTGCCCCTACCCCTAAACCTAACCCTCACAGGAAACTGTGCAAACTTTTACTTTTTCACAAAAACTCATTCTATATGATTTATAAACCCATTTACATTGTGGGGACCGCTGGCTGGTCCCCACGATGTAGGTGAACTCAGGTTTATATTACATCATGGGGACATTTGGTCCCCACAATGTAATATAAACAAAAGCACACACACACACACACACACACACACACACTGAAATGCTCAGCAAACAAACATATGATGAATTCAAACAAACATATACAAACACACATTTGTTGAAAGTCACAATTCATATGTAAATCAGTGCTTGTGGATTCTTTTGAAATCTTGAGTGTGTGTGTGAGTGTGTGTGTGTGTGTGTGTGGGTGTGTGTGTGTGTGTGAGTGTGTGTGGGTGTGTTAGAATCCATGTTTAATGTGTCCATAGTAACATTCACTCCTGCATCTCATTGTGCTGAAGCACCTAATAAAAGAGTGACATCATGATTATTCATGTCTTATTACTAACCAATATAATTGTATTAAAAGTGCCCAAATCTGTTTAGCACATCACTGCAAAAAGGCTGGAGGAAGCACTGCAGGAAATGAACAAACTGGTGCGCATTCTTGTATGAAGTGAAATATGTAGACAGACAGACAAATGTAGGATAGATAAATATGTAGACAGACAGATAGACGAAAGATAGATAGATAGATAGATAGATAGATAGATAGATAGATAGATAGATAGATAGATAGATAGATAGATAGATAGATAGATAGATAGATAGATAGATAGATAGAGATAGATAGAGAGATAGATTTTTATGTGCTGAGTGTCACATTAATGCACTCTTCTTAAGATCACTAATTCAAAACCATTGGCACCCTATTTTCCAATAAAACGCATAGCTCTGCTTGTTAAAATGCTAAAATGTTTTCAAATTAAGCAGTATTAAATGAACGCATTAGGGCACTGCAGCTAATGGAGGCCATCATAAAATATTTTAGCCATTAAACATAAATTATTGTGCCAAAACACCTGACTATAAAATGTAATTTACACAGATATCAGAAGAAAAACCTCTTGACAGCCAACCAAATAGTTTAAATAGAAACAGACAGAGACAGTGACTCTATTTAATAACCCTAGTGGATTGCTATACCATCTCCTCAGGAATCATTGTAATTGAAATGGAGGATGCATGACTGATTTGGAACCCCTCTACATAGAGATACATAACATTATACAGTACATATAGTACTCATCATCATGTGAGGTACATGTAACTGATTAAGGAGTGTAACTGTAACTGATTAGATTTTGCTTTAAATGAATTCATTTTGGCTTGATTACAGTATATACAGTGCTCAGCGTAAATGAGTACACCCCCTTTGAAAAGTAACATTTTAAATCTCAATGAACACAAAAACAATTTCCAAAATGTTGACAAGACTAAGTTTTATATAACATCTGTTTAACTTATATCATGAAAGTAAGATTAATAATATAACTTAGAGAACAAAATTTTCAGTTTTACTCAAATTAGGGTGATGCAAAAATGAGTACACCCCACTGAGAGTCTCTGGAGCAAAGCTAAAATTTAAACTACAAATGTCTAATTTAACAAGAATTCAACCACAGGTGAGTCTAATTATTCATTACACAGGTGTCTAGCAGACAGTTGACTATAAAAGGGTGTTAAAACCCCTTCCCATTTCATGCCGTCAGCAATGGCACCACATGGAGTAAGTCACAAGACCTGAGAAAGAAAATAATTCCTTTACATCAGAAAGGTGAAGGCTACAAGAAGATCAGCAAAGCTTTACTTATCAGTCAGAATACTATAGTATCAAAAGTGATACAAAAATTTAAAAAAGATGGAACTGCAACCATCTCACAGAGACGTCCAGGTCCATGGAAGTTAACACCTCGACAGGAGCATCTTCTGATGAGAAGTGTTGAAGAAAATCAGCATGCAAGTTCACTGCAGTTATCCAAACTGGGGTGACTATTTCCCGTGACACAATACGGCGTACACTGCAGAGGAATAGCATGCATGGGTGCCGTCCACGAAAGAAGCCTCTCCTAAAGCCCAGGCACAAAAAAGCCCACCTAGAGTTTGCCAGGGTCCATGCTGACAAAGATGAAGACTACTGGGACTCTATACTCTGGAGTGATGAGACCAAGATAAATGTTTTTGGAACTGATGGATTCAAAACTGGATGGCATCGCAAAGGTGAGGAATACAAAGTAAAATGCATGGTGCCTACAGTGAAACATGGTGGCGTCAGTGTCCTTATGTGGGGCTGCATGAGTGCTGCTGGTGTCGGGGTGCTGCATTTCATTAATGGCATCATGAATTCAAAGATGTACTGCTCTATACTGAAAGAGAAGATGCTACCATCACTCCGTGCCCTTGATCGTCGTGCACTTTTCCAACATGACAATGATCCTAAACACACATCTAAGGCCACTGTTGGATTTCTGAAGAAGAACGGGGTGAAAGTTATTCAGTGGCCAAGTATGTCTCCTGATCTGAACCCAATTGAACACCTAAAGAGAAGAGATAAGTTGAGCATCACTCTTCATCCAGCATCCAGTCTCTAAAACAATGGAAGAATGGAAAAAGTTCTTGAAGAATGGAAAAAGATAGATGTTACAAAATGTCGCCAACTTGTTCATTCCATGCCTAGAAGACTTGGTGCGGTCATTAAAAATCATGGAGGCCATACAAAGTACTAGATATAGTAGTTTTTGTTGTGGGGTGTACTCATTTTTGCATCACCCTAATTTGAGTAAAACTGAAAAATGTGTAATCTAAGTTATATTATTAACCTTACTTCATGTTAAAAGTTAAACAGATGTTATATTAAACGTAGTCTTGTCAACATTTTGGAAATTGTTTTTGTGTTCATTGTTTAAAATGTTACTTTTCAAAGGGGGTGTACTCATTTACGCTGAGCACTGTAGCTACTTGTATTTTTTATTCTTGTTTTGTTCTGAATAAAAGTTCAATTTAAAGGATTTGTTATAGAGAGATGGGAACTAAAATAGCTAAGTTTACTGTGTTTATGTTGATAGTATTTATATACTTGTGCATGTCATTACTGTCAGTTAACAGTTAACCTGTGTAACACGTCTAATTGTTTATTCAGCATCACACACTATAAGTGCTTTAACATGCAGTGTATATCATATGATATAGTTATGGAATATCACAAGAACGAGTGCCATTTTTATCAAATATCACCATAATTGCAAATGTGATATTGATTTTGTACAACTTTTCAAAAACAATAAGTTAATTTTGTGAATTCTGTTTTATACACAATACTGTTAATGCTGTCTGTTTTTGCTCTATTTTGACAATAAAAATAGCTCCAAACAAAGCCACAGCAGAACTGCTGCACATCTTAGAGCAACACACAGTGGTGCTTCTTTACGGAATGAATTCGCATTTTTGAACAAATCGGTTGAGTGGATAATTCAATGACCCATTCATTAAAGACAATCACATGCTTCATTCCTGAATAATTCAGTCTTTTTGAATGAATCAGTTGAATGGATTCAATGACTCAATCATAATTACAGTGACTTGCTATCACCTACTGGTGGCTTCAGTTTCATATTTAAAGGTCCCGTTCTTCGTGATCCCATGTTTCAAACTTTAGTTAGTGTGTAATGTTGTTGTTAGAGTATAAATAAAATCTGTAAAATTTTAAAGCTCAAAGTTCAATGCCAAGCGAGATATTTTATTTAACAGAAGTCGCCTACATCGAACCGCCAGTTTGGACTACATCCCTCTACTTCCTTCTTTAATGACGTCACTAAAACAGTTTTTTGACTAACCTCCGCCCACAGGAATACACAAGAGTTGCGTTTGTAGAGTGTGTTTGTCGCCATGTCGTCGAAACGCTGTTATTTTCATCCCGCAGTCCAATCACCGGGTCTGATTCCGGCTCAAATTGATAGGGTAAAAATCTCCACGTTATGGTAAGAGGCGTGACCTTTCCGGGCACGGTGCGCTCAGAACTGTCGAATCACAACACAGGAACCGCTGGCACAATCAGAACTCGTTACGTATTTCTGAAGGAGGGACTTCATAGAACAAGGAAGTCATCAGCCCGTTTTTATGACAGTGGAAACAGCGGTATACAGATAAGTAAATTATGTGAAAAATACTGTGTTTTTTTACACGCGAAACATGAACACATGTTATATTGCACACTATAAACACAATCAAAGCTTTAAAAAAACCACGAAAAACGGGACCTTTAAAGTATAATTTCTTTTTTTTAAATCCATATTTCAATATTAATTAAAAACAATTTCATAGCATTATGCAATTGTAATACAGTACAAATGCATTCATGTCACCTCACCTGCATTAAAGATTCAGAGTACCGTATTGTACCGACTATTAGACGACCCTGATTATAAGACAAATCCCCCGCCCCCCTTTTTCAAGATGTACCTTTTGGAAAAAGGCTTTTTGAAGACCAAATCTTATATAAAGAAGAAAAAAAAAATGAAGAAAAAGAAAAGTCTTCTATTTGGAACAATACAGTAAATACACTAAATGCCACATTGGATGCAGCATTTTATGTTTTGTTAATGTCACACACCCCTAATTGTGAGTGAATCTATGCTGCCTACATAGGCAGCTTGCAAGGTTTTGGTCAGACATAATGGACCGTGCATTTGTGTAAAGGTCCCGCACAGGGTAATGAGAAAGTCAAAACAAAGTTCACTTCTTTTCCACACCATTCCTCCATCCTCATCTTTTCATCCTCCTCTACTCGATAACCTCATTCAAAATGACACTGATGCCATGGGGGAAGGGGGGGAAATGGAGTGATAGTGGGTTCGTCTGAAGGTGTGCCGTTGGTTAATCCCTTTCCTGCTGCTGGTGAAAATGATCCTGCACTTATCCATAATTACTTTCTCCTTTTATGCACCCTATCACAGAGGAGGGGCAATAAACTCTCTCTCTCACACACACACACACACACCTGCAAGCGAGATGGAGGGTTTAAGAGCTTTTGTGTCAGTCTTCATTCGTGAGGGGTGTGTGAGACTCTCTTTCATTCTCAGCTGAGGTGAGTCATCCATAACAATAATGGACACTGAACTACATTCACAATAGAAGATAAGTCCTGTGTATCTGTCAACCAACTAATAAAGCACTTCCTGATGAAATACTGCATATTAATTACTTGAAATTCTGGCTAGAACCTTTTTGAACATATTTGGGGTGCTGAGAACTATGGCCTGGTGCAGTAGCCAACAACCTTTGGTTGCACAAGGTGCCATTTTATTTTTTGTTTAATGTTATACGCATTTATTGGTTAGAAGTTGGAAGATTTAGAGAATTAATCCACAGGTGTGATTTACCCTTTAAAGTGTCCAGAATGGAAAATGGGGATTTTATCATTTCAGAACTGCAACAAAACTAAACAATGTTGTACAGGTTAGTTCTCGTCTATATATGAAGCGAGGAAGAGAAGATCCTCACATTATTAGCTTTGATAAAGAAGATGAATATGATAAATATGGTCTAATATTGGCAAAATATTGGCATATTATATATATATATTAGTGGTGGGCCGTTAACGTGCTGCGTTAACGTGAGACTCTTATCGGGCGATAAAAAAAATATCGCCGTTAATCTATTCTCAAAGTTGGGTTGGGAACTGGGTCTATACTATGCAAGCTATGATGACTTTCACCTTGATCTTTTAGCGCGGATGTATACCTAGCCGAATTGACCCTTCGCAAAGACCCGCCCCCCTTAGTTACTGTTGCTTTGTCCGACAAGCCCTGGCGCTGTCACGCCACACACAGTGATAAATGCATCACGGAGCAAAGAGTATATATATATATATATATATATATATATATATATATATATATATATATATATATATATATATATATATATATATATATATATATATATATACTGTATATATATAACTGAGATGTTTCTTTCTGGGGAAGAAAGTAGAGATGTATGTTTCCTCACTTTGTGAACTGCTAATTGTGAACTTGGTGACAAGAAAGACAAGCACATTCACCACCATATAGAGGTCAGAGTAAGAGCCACAAGACTTTCAAATGAGTGCTTGATATTTCCTGAGACACATTTAGAAGAAACAAGCAATGCATGCTAGTTTGCAAACTCTGGAAATGCCAAGTGAGCTCATCCAGCAAGTCACCAACAGAACTCCCAAAAGGCATGCACACATAAGAAGGGGCAATGCAGGAAGCTATGCAAACCTAAGGAACACTAGAACGTGCAAGAAATCAGCAATCCAAACACAAAAGACATCCAATAAAATAAATGTGATAAAAGAGGACACTGACAACACTGAAAGTGGGAGAAATCACAGGACAAGTTCTTGGGTGCAGTTGACAAGGAAACAAGGCAAGTGCACTGGACTGACTGCACGATTGAAAATAGGTCAGACACCACTTTCAAAGTGATACATGAGCTGAAGCATGTGTGACAAGTGAGGAGACATTCAAACAGCCGTCACCGAAAAAAAAAGAACAGCTCCAGTTGAGGCTTCACACGCAGTGGTCCAGGAGAATGTGAAAGTACCATTGTTGTAGTTGAGACCAGCTCATTCGAGTCCAGGCCAAGACCTGAGTAGGTTGAGTCTGCGTCAACACTAAAAGAACCTTTTGTGTAATGGAAAGGTTCTATGGATGTTAAAGGTTCTTCATGGAACCATCAATGCCAAAAAGGCCGTGTGTCCACCAGAGTGTTTTTTCCAGCTGCTAGCGTACGCCAAGAGCGTAACGAGGCGCTGAGCGTGTTTTTTACGCTCAAGCGCTGAGAGCTCGGCGTTTTTTACTGGTCGCCTCGAGTTGAAGAATGTTCAACTTTGAGTAAAACGCTGCACTCATCACTATCACTTTTTAGCCACCCGTCCAATCAGAGTGGAGGAGGGGCGGGACAAATACAACTCCGACCAACTGTCACACTCTCGCTGTACAGCGACATCAACAAACAGAAACAAAATGGATGAGAAATTAATATTGCTGGTCTCCGAACATACATAGCAAGTAATTCCACATTGTGTGAACATTTTTAGTCTGAAACAAATTACCTGCAAAATCAGTTATAAGTAACAGTGCCGCGGATATTCCGTATCATAGCAACAAAGCGTCTCAACGGAAAAAAACGCTGCGCTGCAGAAACGCTCTCAAGCGCTCACAGACGGGCGTTTTAAGCAGAGCGCCTAGCGTTTTCAGCTGGCTAAAAACGCTCTGGTGGACACACGGCCTAAACCTTTATTTTTAAAGACACAATAGCACAGAGCAGATCATATGCGTCGGCACAAAACATATCTGTCTCAATGTCATATCTAAATGCTCCAGAGTGCATGAAATTATGGTATTGGACTCAGACTGTAAATAAACTTGCGACAGAGACAGGTTTAGAGAACTACAACACTGGAATGTACTTTCAGGGAACAGAGCCTTCTGAGTCAGGCAGCAGCTACAGAGATGGGCCTAGTTGAAATTAATTAAAAGATGCATCTCAGCAGGGTGGAAAGATGATAACAGTGAAAAGAGAAGGTGAAATCTATGCCACGCATGCAGCACATCAAGTACCCCTCGTTCTGCTACCCAAAATAAAAGCTGAACTCCTCCGTGTGGAGCAAGAAGGGCCTCTTGATGAAGCAACAAGACATGGTGGTGTGCTACCATGGTGTCGGTAATCAAGTCCCACAGAGATGCCCCCATCTGTGTCAATTAAGACAGTGAAGAGGGTGAAATTCATTCGTCCCACTGCAGAGGATGAAATCGTTAAACTCTATGGAGCTGGTTTATTAGTTCCTTAGACACAATCATGTGGGTTTTACCAGATTCCTCTCGATGAAGAGACACAAGCTGACCACTTTAATCACTCCAAATGTTCCCCATTTTGAATTATCATAAGTCCAGAAATGTTTAAAAGAAAAATGACAGAGCAGCCATGTGATCAGCTAAGGGCACAAAAAGGAAAACTTGACCCACCTATTTAATATCACAACATAATAATAATAATAATAATAACAAATTGTTGTTAGTTATTATTATTTTTATTATTATTATTATAAAATACTAGTTTTATTTGACAGTACAATAGTAATGTATTTGTGTATTGTTTAATTCTTATAATTAAAATGAAAAATAATTTTAATAATAATAATAATATTAATAATAATTTTATTTTATAGAATAACAGTAACATCACAATACTAATATTTATGTCTCAATTTCTTTGCTTTCAAAAGTAAAATAATATATTACAGCATTGATTCTGGCAAGAAATTTATGCTTTACTTTTGTTGACAACAGATTTGTTAACAATTCTGATTACAAGTTTGGGAATTCGGTTTGTGCGTGTTGGGTTTTCAAATGCATGTTATGAGCAACCCAAACTAACAATCCATGAATTAAATAAATTTATTTAAAAATGCAACAATTTTTCTCTGATTTACGCAATTCACATTGGTCATATGAAAATCCATACAAATACAGAAAACACACATTCCCCTGCCAAGGTGGCAGAACTTTACATTAGAGCTGGGTTAAAAATACCGATTTTAATCAGTTCTCATTTTGAAGATCCAATAGTGATTTGTAAATCCCAAGAATTGATCTTCCAGTCTTGTTTTAGTTAATGAATGAACAAAGCTTTGCAGGGTACCTCCCACCCAATAAATCACAATAAGCTTTGTGCTTTGTTACTTCTGATTAGGGGTGTTACAATATACCGGTATTGACTATAATTGTGATATTCAAAGCATGAAATATCAACATTGTGTTAATTTAGGCTGTGACAATATACCGGTATTGGCGATAACCACAATATTTAAAATGAATAGGACTCTTATGATATCATGACACGTAAATACTCCAGCGCCAGTACCTGGTTGACCTCTCAGGTGACAGTATTGCACCTTAACGCTGAAAAATACTGTCAAAGAAGAAGAAGATGCAGCACAAGCAGCTATAGAAGAAGAAGAACCATGTCGTCCGTACAGAGAGTAAGAGGCTCTGTCCACACCCGAATAAAGTAAGCTGATGGTATGGGAGTTTTTCGGCTTCAAAGAAAACACTCTGCAGAATTTGACTGGCTACATCAGTGCAAAGGGTGGCAACACCACCAACCTTTTAACACATCCGTGTCCATCACCCTGCGGATTACGCCATTTTACAGAGAGTAAGTTGCGATTATTTTACTAGTCATGGAATGGGAAATGTTAGGCTATATTAACCTGTTAACAGCAAATTGAACAAATCGGTTGAATGAATGAATGAATGAATGAATGAACAAACTCATTAAGACAGTGACTTGCTGCCACCTACTGGCAGTTTTGTTTCATATTTAAAGTACATTTTAATTAAAAAGTTAAAATTAGAAATAATTCCATATTTAAATATTGAATTAAATTTCAACCCTGAAAAAGAAAAACTAAAAAAAAAAAAAAAAAAGTAAAAATTAATTTGACTGATAAATTTTTTCCCCCAAGAATTATATAGATATTGCGATATATCGATATTGTGAATTCTTTGGGCCACAATAACCATGGTGTGAAAAATCTAATATTGTGACAGCCCTACTTCTGATATAAAACAAAGTCTTAGCTTTCAAATTCTGTCAATTTTACAGCAAAATTTAAACAAATACTGTTTTGGTAATCTTTAAAGTAGCATGACAGATTGCTGTAGCACATGTGTTTAAGCGAAGCAGCAGCATGGAGCACATGTGAATGCACTCTTCAGCTTTACTACTAGTTACAGCAGAAAATAAACATTAATGAACATCAGAAGGTATGTTGAAACACAGTAAAACGGTAACACTTTACAATAAGGTTCATTATTTAACATTAGTTAACTACATTAGTTAACATGAACTAATGATGAACTGCACTTTTATACAGCATTTATTATCTTTGTTAATGTTAATTTCAACATTTACTAATACATTATTAATAATCTGGTTAACATTAGTTAATGCATTGTGAACATGAACAAACAATGAACAACTGTATTTTCATTAACTAACGCTAATGCAGATTAGTAAATACAGTAACAAATGTATTGCTCATGGTTAGTTCATGTTAGTTAAATACGAATGATGTTGCATGTAATCGCTCAATCTGTGTTTTAACCACATAAATTAATTAAAAATGAATTATTATGAGGTTTTTATTATAAAAAACATTCTTATGTGTGATTTAAATGCAAGTACCCTACAAATCAGTTCATTTTAACCTTTAATAATATAGTAAGTGCAAATCTGCCATGCACTGTACCTGACAGAATGAATTAATCAATACTGAATTGAAAGCTTGTAAATGCTGAATCAAATCGTGAAATGTATGTCAATGCCCAGCCCTGCTTTGGATGGATAAAGTTCTTGTCTTTACTGAAACAGAAAAAGACCTCCTGAATACCTTGGCCTTGGTAACATACCACTTGAGTGTCAAAGGCTCCTGGTCAAGTTCATGCAGTTCAGTTGCATTGCAGAGCTTGATCCTGAGAAGAAACTGGCTGTAGCTGAGGCACTCTCATGGGGCCCAGATCACACAGCAGAAAGCACTGGAAGCCACAGTAAGATAACTACATAGGCTGCTTCTGTCATAAATAACTCCTCCGAAAATGAAGCTCACCAGGGTGAACACTCAATTAGATGCCACGCTGCAGCCAGGATTCAGGTTCATCAGAAACGGGTGGCCAGAATATACAGTGAGTACATCCAAGGTCATCAGAGGGTATTTTCAGGTCTGAACACAAAAGTATTGTTCAAGCTAAATGTCATTTAGCAAAAGGTTCTTAGTACAGATTTTTGTCAGCTGGGGTAATCCTAGACAAAATTCACGATAAACATCAAGGCTTATGCAGGTGTCATGAACGAGCTTGGTGGCCGTTATTTCACAGGACATTAAATTCTGTGTGCAGACACGTTCATGCTGCAGTGAGACAAGGGCAGCACCACTGATCTCAAGAGAATTACCCTGTGGACCGGGGGAGAAAATAGTGATAGATCTGTGTGAACTAGTAAGATTAGATTGCCATTCCAGATACATTGAGATCCTGACACTTGCTACTTTCTCCAGCATCCAGGTCACTGAAAACACGTTTGCTCTTTTGACATTGTTTCCAAGTTTTTTACTCAAGAATGTAGCCCATTGAACCCACATACACTGTAAAACATGATTTTTCGAAGTTGTAAATAAAACAAAGGTTAAAGGGATAGTTCACCCAAAAATGAAAATCACTTCTTTTCAGAAGGCATTTATTAACCCCCTGTGTGGATTACTGTTATGATGGATGGATGTTCTTTTTTGAACTTCAAAAGAAATGGCACCATTCACTCCCATTATAAAGCTTGGAAGAGCCAGGATATTTTAACTCCGATTGTATTTGGCTGAAATAAGAAAGTCATATACTGTACACCTAGGATGGCTTGAGGGTGAGTAAATTAATTTATCACAATTTTTCACTATCCATTTAATGGAGTATATTTTAGAAGAAAATACTATTTCAGTCTTTCTACTTCAAAATTTCACATTTAAAATTTCATATATTTCACATGTTTTTTTTTTTTTTTAAATAAATATTTGTGAAATTTACTAGTTTAAGGGTGGTTTCACTACAGTGTTTCAAGCTGCAGGATTGCCGAACAACTAAAGAAACGTTATCAGCAAGATGGTATAAAACAATACATTTCTTACAGAAATAAGATCAGTTATAATAGTAAAACATGGGGAGAGTGTTGCTATAGTGTGACGATATTTCAATAGGTTAATGTTAATACTGGATCAAAACTAGTTAGCACATAATTTATAATTGAAATGGTTTAGTGACAGTATTTGGTTATGGTTACACCCAGGGATGAGCAGTATTTCTGATACATGTATTTCAATTACGTATTTCAAACACAAAATAGTATTTTGTAATTTGTATTTGATAGGGTTGATGAAAATGGCTTTGTATTTTGTATCAAAATACTTTAGTGTTTTGTATTTTTGTAGTTTTAAAATACTGTAAAATACTTTGTAAGAAGTCTACATGATGACATCATAAAAATACGGCCTCTGATTGGTGCCTACTCAGTAGTTTGCCCAGACTTGTTGAGATCCGAACAGAAAATTGATCCATATGGGAAAAGGTGGTCAAAAAAAACATACATCAATTTTTTGCAGAAATTGCTATAATATTTAACAGTTCATGTTAAGATTTGGTGTTCGTTTTGGTAGCCTAGGCTAAATAGTTTACCAATTTACATAATGTTCTTGAAAACTATTATACCGACAGCAGCCCCCTATATTTATAATTAGCAATCAAATGATTAATTAGTTAGAAACTAGTTGCTATGAATACAGGCACCATCAGTTCTCTTCTTATAAATTACTTGTTTATCATTGAGTCAGTGTTGCTGATGCAAAGTAGGCCCTTTTTTACCAAACACCAGGTAAATTAATTAGGATACAATTATATGAGTCATTTGCAACTGTTAAACATTAAACTGTTGGTTACTTTAAAACTAACCTTAATTTGGGAGATCACAGGGATATGTGAATATTTGATTTGTTAAAGCCACAATATGTACATTTTTGCCACTAGAGGTCGCTTATTCAGTCGCTTATCCTTGATTTTGCGGAATCATGGGATGTGTTGTCTACAGCTGGTGGAAAAGAATCAGGATGGAACTCAGTCAGAAATCATGTTCATGGATCAGATTATTAACGTTACTGCAGTATGAAGCAGAACAGGGCCGAGTGCCGTGCGAGTAGAAACAAGGCCGCTGGAGCGACTGCTAATGAGAGACGAGCGCAAACACGTCTCGAGAGCAGTGAAGCTTTTATTATGCCACAGTTGCCACTTCCACTTTTTTCTGGTCAAGCGTATGTGGAGTAAAGCAGCGCTGTTTATCATATTAAAGATATTAAAGATAGGATAGATCAAATAGGCCAATTGATGGAAGGTTTGCAAAGAAATTTCATGCTCCCTTGTAAAAGTATTTTTTTAGTATTTTTAAAATACAAAAATACAGTAGTTTATTTTGATACAAGGTGTGGCTGCTGTATTTTGTAGTTTATTTTGATACATTTAAAATTAAGGTATTTGGTATTTTATTTTAAAATACATTTTGATGTATTTTTGCCCAACCCTGGTTACACCTGAAATAGTTATTAACGAGATGTATGAGATGACAAAACATACATTTAAGTGTACCCAAATTGTTACCTGAGAGATTAGATACAGTAAGTAGAGAGAGAGAGAGAGAGAGAGAGAGAGAGAGAGAGATGTTCTAATTTGTTACACTGTTTATTTAAGTTTAAGTTATGTTATAATATTTTCTTCTATTATTTTGTTTTTATTATTGTTTTATGTATATATGTATTCCAAGCTTGGCAATATTGTATTATTTACAGTCATGCCAATAAAGCAATTTTGAATTTGAATTTGAATTTGAATTTGAGAGAGAGAGAGAGAGAGAGAGAGAGAGATGGAAGGCAGAGCTCAGGAAGAGAGGAAGAGCAAAGCCCCCAAGAAGAAGAGACAAAGAAAAGAAGAGGCAACATAAGAATGCCCCAAAAAAGGGACCCAGAGGAAAAGAGAGCAAGCAACAGTTACAATCTTCTTTTCTCTCTTCCTTGACCATGTGACAAAAACGCAAATGTGAGACATTCAAACTGATGACAATTAGCAGACCTTCTATGTACACACATCTTAGCCTATAGGCCTTGATCACTATCAGCACCTCTTTGTCTTTAGGACTTCCAAATGGAAAAGAGGTGGTTGGAACTAGAAAACAAAAGTCTTTTTTGATTTTCATCCTTACACTAGCAAATTCTGAAAAAAAAAAAAAAAAAGTTTCAAAGTAAATCCATTTTTTTTTTTTTTTTTTTTTTTTATAATAATGTAGAAAAATCCAGATCACACTACATACACTGTAGAAGAATCTGAAACCAGCCTGGACAAAAGAGCAATAGTCAGAATTTCAAAAAAATTCACAAATATTACCGTGATTTTTTATAAGGGAGATAATTCAGCCATTTTGGGCTGCAAAAATCAGAAGAAAAAAATCCTGCAAAATCCTGATGGGAATGACAAGGGAACATTGTGTTTTATTAGCTTTGTTATTAACTTAATTCATGTTGAATCGTGTTGATTTGTGTTTGATGTAATTCATAATCCATGTTACCTAGGTGATTTAATTGGAAACATACAGAGCATAACTTCAGAAATGTTTCTGTATTCTTGGTCCGCACACCTAGATAACATTTTTTTAAAGATATTAATCAATTCTTTTATTTTTTTATTAAAAGTTACAGTATTAATTATAAATAATTTATCAGTGCACTTCATTATTTTTTTAATTCATGTGCCATCATAATCTTTAATCAACAACATTTACGTCACATTGCTAACTTGAATTTAAATCTGCCTTCATTTAGTTTGTCCACAATGCCCACTTTCTACAATCCAATAATTTCCTGATGGACAAAATCAAGTCCCATCCAGACCTGGCTTCATTGTTATATAATTGTATTCACTCATATGCTTCAGTAGCTGTCTAACATTCCATTAAAAAAGTTACCGTCACAATAAGCCACAGTGCTCACACAGATGACACGGGCAAATTGCATCATTTTTCTGCCCAGTTCACCCCTCTTCTGCCTGATGCATTTGCCCTCACTACAGTTTAGACTGTGAATAGAAATGCATCAAAAAAGTGATGATCTCACCCTCAGTGCATTGATCTGTGTGCTGCTGTTGAAAAAATCCCAGATCACATCTTCATTCTGCAGCCATGCCTCTGCCAGTTCGCCAACTTTAGCCACAGCATCAAAGGTGCGGTTGGCCTGGTGACAAACAGATTTCATTACATGCATGTGAAACACTGTTCAAAACACTTAGTGTAGGCAGTTCATTGAACAGTATTGAACAGTCAAATATTTTTATATACCTCTATATACACCACTACCACTGAATATTTCAGCATTAATGTTGTCAAGAGTACCGACTTCAGTACTGACATTTTAAAAATGTGATGCTTTGTGCGCTGTTGAGCGGATTCGTAAACACCTCTAATTGGCCATTATGCTCACGTGCTCAACAGATATGTCTCTGATTGGCCAAAATGATCAATGCATGGAAGAGTTTGAAAGCACACAGAAGTGTTTGAAAGCATTTTGTAAGTGGAAGCATTTGAAAGCAGGCGTCTATCGGTGGACCGGTCCGCTGATAGACGCCTGCTTTCAAACGCTCCTGTGCATATCTGTGTAAGTGCTCGATGAAGAGTGTCATTGATGTCTATTTACAACATGTTTTTGAAGCTTTGTAGCCAATCACAGACATATCTGATGAGCACATGAACACAATGGCCAATCAGAGGTGTTTACGAATTTGCTCAACAGCGCTCAAAGCGTCACATTTTTTAAATTTCAGTACTGACTTGGTACCGAAGTTGGTACTTTTGACAACACTACAACATACAGGTGCTATTTTCATGTCTCTTGCATGCTCTCCCTTTTTCATATAGAAGCAAACTAACTAGTGTCATCCAGTCGCCAGAGGGTTGTACTGTAGATGTAAAAGAAAGAATGAAAAGTCTCTTCAGGTGTGTAGCTCTCTTTAAAGGCCTAATTGTGACCTGACGTTTGGCTTAATTCGAAATTTAGTAAGAAGTTTACAAAAATAAGTCAAATAGGGACCTTGTTTTTAATTTTTTATTTACAAAATAATTTGAGCACCAAAAGCATATATGAGAGCACCAATTTAAAGCACACACATAGATACACAGATACAGGACGCAAAAAAAAGAAAGATTTTCTTTTTAATATATATCTGAGAATTTCTCAACAATTGCATTTAGGAACATTTGTGCAATGAACTTAGAATTTATCTAACAACATTTCTTAAAGTGGTACTTCACCACTGGCAAAATGGGCTTTTAATGAAACTTGGCAACCTATGCAGTAGAAAGGTGAAAAAAAAATTGCCTGCTATGGATACGCTTGACCAGAGTCAAATCCGCCTTGCTTTAGAAGGAAATACTTCTTAGCAAACTTTTAGTTATAATTGGTGTCGACTTGTATTGTTCCCAAGTGCAGGAATTTAAAGGGATAGTTCACCCAAAAATGAAAATTTGATGTTTATCTGCTTACCCCCAGCAGGTGAGTAGGTGACTTTGTTTCTTCAGTAGAACAAATGATGATTTTTAACTCCAATCGTTGCCGTCTGTCAGTCTTATAATGCGAGTGAATGGGAACACAATAAGAGTCGAAAAAACTTGCATAGACAAATCCAAATTAAACCCTGTAGCTCGTGACGACACATCGATGTCCTAAGACACGAAACGATCGGTTTGTGCGAGAAACCGAACAGCATTTTTTACCTCTAATACGCCACTATGTCCAACTGCGTTCAGCACTCGGTTAGTGAGGTCTGATCGCGCTCTGACAACGGCAGTGATGTCTCGCGCTTATACTTCAATGAGTACTAGAGTAATTTGGATTTGTCTATGCAAGTTTTTTCGACTCTTATTGATTGTGTTCCCATTCACTCGCATTATTTGACTGACAGACGGCAACGGTTGCAGTTAAAAATCATCATTTGCGTTCTACTGAAGAAACAAAGTCACCTACATCTTGGATGTGCTGGGGGTAAGCAGATAAACATCAAATTTTCATTTTTGGGTGAACTATCCCTTTAAAGAGTAAACATTTAGCTAGAGTGAGTTATTTTTCATTTCCAGTGAAGGATCTGGAGCATTGTAGGCAGTGGATAAAGGCAGCAAAGAATGGTATTTTGTTCCATGAGCAGTGACACAAAAATACGCAAGTATAATCTTTTTTTCTTTCTTTCACGAAAACCCTTGCTGACAATTAAACGTGAATTTCTCGGTCCAGGTAACACGTAGAACGAGTAAACATTGTTCATTTACATACCCACATTGTAACAATACAAAGACGGATAAAAACTGGCATTAAAGTTACACTTTAACTTATTTATTATTTTCATGAATCCAGCAGTAGCTCATCCATGTACATCTGCTAAAAGTAGACCCGGCCCTATGATAACTAAGATACTCTGTTTCAACCCTTCCAATGTTCTTCTAATGTAGCTGCCTCTCATGAACAGGAAACAGATTGATCCAGAAAAAAATCTGTATCTTTCTGAAATCATGTCAGAATGGTAACATGAAACGTTTACACTTGTTTAAAATTTCATGTGACAATCACTCATTCAATTCTCTGTAGATTTCTCTTAGTACAGTCTGGGATGTCAAAGCGTACAAACAAGCATGAACACTCTTGCGATTCTGAGCTCATTAAGTGCACATTCATCCTCATTACATCAATTTACACCTTACACAATGTGTTCTCTTTATTCAGGCTAAATCATGGCCATGTTTTTAAAGATGCAGTGCATTAACTTTCCACTGGCCTCTACTCTTCTGTGCCTACAGTATGTTCATGTTTGTGTTTGTACCTCTGTAACGATGCTCCGTGTAACATTTGTGTCGGGCGTGTAGAGGATTTTTCCTTGCAGAAAGGGCCTGAAGGTTTTCCAGAACAGACGTAGGCCGGCCGAGCTCTCCAGTGTGTCCGTCAAGTTTTTACAGAACTCACCTGCAAAGACAGAAGAGTGGATATACATTAAAAAAACTGAAGAATCAGCTCAGACTCTAACTTTGACTCCAATAAGGTTCTTCTCACATGTCAAGCAAGCACGGTTGAGTTTCTGTTGACCATATTTCATGAGCTCCATGCATGAATGTTGATCAGTGTATATATGGGAATAAAAGCCGAAATGAAATCTGTTCATTGTATAAAGTGCTCGTCTCTTCTATATATATATATACAGGGTGTGATTTGTAGGGGGGGATGGGGGGGATTTCCCCCCTTCTGGTCTATGTATCCCTGCCTCTGGTGAATTATTAAAAAAGTGCTTCAGTTGAACAACAGTGAACTGCGGTCAGATGAGATGTTGTCAGGCTATGTCGGTAAAACTCAGAATTAACACGACTGTCCAATCAGCCGTTATACTGTGCTCGTGGCGCGCACTCAAGAATTGCATGCGCAAATGCGCCGGCGCGTGCTGCATAATTATTATAGCTTAAATGAAGCGCAAAAGAAACTGCGATCAATGACCGTCGTTTTTCTGTTGTAAGTTAAGTCATGAAATGACCAAACATGCGATTAAAGCTGCCTCAAAACTGTGCATGCATGTATTTGTTGACATAGTTTTAAAGCTATTGTTATCTAATTTGTTAGCCTTAAAACGTCTTAAAAATGCACATATGTACACCAGGGAATTCTACATTTTCTTGGGGGAACATGAAATGAAATCTGAGGTAAACGTCTATTTCTACAAATGTGCGCACTTTTGGACTAAAAGTTTGTATGTGTATGCACTGTAATCTAAAATGGGACCAAACGCGATTGAACGTAAAGGTTTGTGTCTCGTTATTCTATTAATAACTACTGATTGATTTTGTATTTCTATCAGAAATTAAGAATTATTAGTGTCATTGTAGATAGTGTTGCAAATATCTATCTATCTATCTATATCTAAATATCTATCTATATAAATAAATAATGTAAATAAATAATGTAAACTAATTCAAAATATGAAACTAAAATCTCCAATAAGCATTTGCAATATGTTCTTTATATTTGCTCAGAAAATAGCAAATATAAAGAACATATTCATACTGAATATGTATGAATTCATACAGTACATTACAGTACACAAAAACAGTACAGTACACAAAAAAAGATTCATACTGAAAGTCAAGATTAGACTCAGATTTAACCCTCAAACCTCTGCACTTCAGCGCCTTCATATAGAGAAGGCAGAACAGCAATAATAAAGCATTTCTGCCCAGTCAGATACACTCTTCCATGTTTTCCCTGTAGAAAAGCAATAAACAGTCTGTGCTCTAGCTATGCCAGAAAACCATTGCTTTAATTTGACTGAGCGAATTTGCAGCCCTGAGGTGAGACCTCAATCCAGGTAAGGCATTTCAGTGTAAAATGCTCCTTTTTTGCTAGTGCTGAAAATCTGCAGTGATGTAATGATCAGGGGAAGGATTTATAAAACCAACAAGAGTAAAATTTTCACATAAAATGTGCCAAAATAAAAGTAATTTTACTCTTATTCTTACAATTAAGAATTACCTTATGATGTAGTAATTAAAGTAACACATTACTTTATAAATTTACATATTAATATTTGAGTTACTTTTTAAAAAAAAAAAAGTAATGCATGTTACTTTTCCGTTGAATTAATTTTCTTAACACCCTGGGGTTGACGAACACTCTGACGCATTCACTTGTATCATAATGGTGGAAATAACTTAAAGTACTCCATCATCCATAGTCACTAATGCCTCCATCCGTCATTAATCTCCCATCACCTCGATAAAAACAAAACATCAAACATTATCAGGTTCATCTACTTTTCATTGTTTTTGGAAGAAACTCCATTGTGCGGCTTGATCCAGTTGAGGATATAATTTCTGACAAGTCATTTATTATTACTTACATTTCTTACTTGTACATATTTTATTAGTTGGGCTTTTCCCAAACTATATGTCTGACTGAAATGTGTGAAATCGAGTAAAATATATTGAATTATATAAGCAGACAGGAAACCTTTCAGTTCATCTAAATGTTGTATGAAACAAGGATCTTTATATGCTCTATTATATAATAAAAAACATAACATGATATAAAAGTAATATAATGTGTGAGTGTTTACATGATGAATGTTACAGTCTAAGAATGTTTAGACTAGGAATGTGCAAGATTAGTCGACTAATCAGTACAGCTGCTACTAGTCGACACTGAAAACAAGTCGATTACATGAAAAAAAAAAATATATATATATTGTTCAAATTACTGTCGTTTTAATATTACTGTGATGAGCAGAGAGCAGCCCAGAGCCTTGAAAATGGAGCAAGGCTGATGGTGCAAGTGTTAAATGAACATCAGTATTGGTCTCGCATCCCAGGAGCTCCAGAAGGATAAAAGGAGTAACGACAGTGGAGGACGGGAGAGGACCAGGCCTGGGACATTTAAGTTCTGTGTTGTTTATGTATGTGTGGCAGTCGGCCATAATGCACCTGCAATTTACTTTCGTTTTATTTATTTTGTTAAAAAAACAAAACACATGTACATTTACAGTACGCCGGTTCCCCCTTCTTCCCTGAGCCCTGAACTTGGTTACATTTATATTTAAAGGCATTTTAAATAACACATTAAAATAAAACACTGGGGAAAATAATACCTTAAGAGGTATTTTAATTTTACATTTTTTTTATTTATTTATTTTTTATTTTACCATGTGTTTTCTTCATGTGAGTCAGGAACGACCACTCGAAAGACAAGCAAGGCATGGGAGAATTTGGACTTAGAAAAAAAAACCAGAAAAGTTTTATGGAAGCTGTGAGACGTCAAACTGGCATAATTCCACTGGAGCCATGCGTAACCATATTCAGCACATGGATGTAGGTGTGATAGTCGAAGTAAGCAAATGTCCATCGAGTCATTCACTTCAACTCTGAAAAAAATATCTCCGAGACAACAGCAACAGACATGTTCCCACTCAGTTTTGATTAGGGAGAATGCTTCCGAAAAGTCACAACGCAAGGCAAGCGTACTGCATATTTATGACATGTTTTTAGCAGCATTTATTATGGGATTTGACTGTTTGATTGTTTCAAATGGATCATATATACGCACAAGCATTTAGGGGGTTTCTTACTTTATACTAGTCGACTAGTTGGTTACAAAACTTCGTTTAAATGACTGTCAAATTAGTCGCAGCACACATCTCTGGTTTAGACCTGTGTTTAATGTGAAATACTGTGTTCTCGAATCTGCTCAAACGTAGATGCTAAACAATAATATAGTTTCTAAAATATACAATTTTGTGTACTGTGTACTGTGTGATATGTTTTGAATGTTCATCTATGACTACAAAAATTGCTTTTTGTTATGAGAGTGGGCAATTTTAGAATTAGTGATTGCTAGTGTTAATAATGTAGTTGCCCCTGATATCAGCTTAGTCTGCAAGGCCTGGAAGAGAGCGAGTTCAGGAAGTAACTTAACACTGTAACGCATTACTTTTAAAAGTAACTTTCCACAACACTGCTAATGACAATAGTCAACAACAAAGTTCATTATCGATTGATATGCACAATCCGAACAACCAAACTAGATTAAGATACCTGCTGGTCTGAGCTGAAACCTATTCTTAACTGTAAATAAGAGCAAAAGGTTCAGTCTTTGAATTCTGAGAACCTTGAGGGTAAAATTTATAAATATTACCCTAGGTCAATGTGAATAAAAACCGATTTGCTTGTTTTGTATTTTATTTATTGAGTTCTACACTCTTTTACCTTTTCAAACGCTTTTCTTTTGTCTGTTCACTGCACATTGCTGAACTCGCTTCACAGAAAAGCCTTGATCTCAGTGGGCCTAAACCTCTTGAAATAAATGCAAAACAAATGAAATGCATCACAGGATGACAAATCACCAACTTCACTCTCATGCACAGCTACATCATGACATTCCCAAACCACTGTTTGTGATGTGAGCACAGTCTCAATCCCCGGGCTACTGACTATAATGAAATCAGTTCTCCTCAAAACTATATGATGTTACATTAGCCTGAGCATCAGCAAAAACAAAAGAACAAAATCACGCAGCAGACACAAAAACCTATAGAATATCAAGCACACAGTGCTATTTCAGATTTATTTATATACTATTATATTATGTATTATGTATATTTTGAGCTTTTATTTTTACATTTTCAGTTTCCATTTTATTTTAAAGGGGACCTATTATGCAAAATTCACTTGTATAAAGGTGTTTGAACAAAGATCTGTTTCCACAGTGTGTGTAAACAACCAGCCTATGATGGTAAAAATCCACCCACTCCTTTTTTATAATCCCCATAAATCTCTACAAATAAGCAATTCCAGATTGCTCTCTACTCTTACGTAACAGTAGGGGAAGCCCCGCCCACGACTGACAACGGAATCTGACCTATTACCTTAGCTCCTCCCCTGATTGAGCTGTACACAGTCCACCAAGACGTTTCAGAGAAATCAGTTTAATACTCGCAGGATGCACCGTCTGACAGCCAGCTTTCTGTGCGCACGCTTCGGACGATGTGCGCTTAGAAAATCATATATCTGAAGTTTAAACTGTTATGGCTTTAAAACGCATGCAAATAATTATTCATGAAGAGGAAGAATTGCAATGTTACGTGAGATTGGAGGTGATATGATAATCAAAACCAAACAAATGTTTTGGTTTTTGGCAGAGTATCTGATGCACGAGTTGTACAAGCTCAGCCTTCTTATGGATAGGGGGTGGGGAGCAGCAGCTTACTTGCATTTAAAGATACAGGCACAAAAACTGCATGTTTTTCCTTCCACTCAAAAATTACAACATGGTATATTAACTGATCTGTGGAGTATTTTGAGCTGAAACTTCAGACACATTCTGGGGACACCTGAAACTTATATTACATATTGTAAAAAGGGGCATAATAGCTCCCCAAGTTTTTCATCTAATATTTATACTTTATTTCACTTAATGATAATGATTTTTAACTATTTTACAACACTACAAACACTAAAATAAACACCACTAAATAATGGTTCAAACTGTGCAAATCTTAATCTGATACTGCCACCACAGTAGAGGAAAATTGTTTTTTGTTTTTTTGTTTTTTTTTAGAAAAATAAGACTCTTAATAAAACTAAAAAAACTAAAATATACATGCCATTTAAATCACTGGCTGCATAAGACAAATATTTCACAGTCCCAGTGTATGCCTGATATGTATCTGAATGAAAAACAAATCACTGCTTGACTGATATAAGTGCATTTGAGAATTAAACAGCATTTGAGATGCAATCACTTTGATTCCCGACATATGACTTCCGTGGCACTTACTGATATTTTTTTTAGTGCAAGAGCATCCAACGACACACCAGAGAAACGTTCTGCAGATTTACTGAAAGATCAACTGCGTACCCGAATCTCATAAAGGCGTTAAATTCCCCATTATGTACAGCAGACACACAAACGCACAATCTGTATTTCATAATGCATCTGTTTGCACTCCCACCAGAGAGACGTCAACGCGCCTCGTCGACTGACACATTCACTGTCTGGATTCCCACCGACGCTTGTGTACAATCCCGGCACACAGAATTCAGAGAGAAAGCACGATCCCATTAGCATGCAAACAGGGCCGAAAAGCCATCAAAACAGAATAGAGCACAATGCAACATGGTTTTTGTTATTTGTGGTGTCAGAACAACAGAAAGCCACAGCAGGCCGAGGCAGCGCTCGGGGAGAAACCGCCAATCCTATTTATTGGAGTTTCAAAAAGAAGGTAATTAACGGAACAGCCCAACAGAGTCACTAATTAACTCAGTCCTCCTGATATTCAGCCACACAGATGTGCTCTGTACAAACACACAAGCACTGCGAGAAACGAGACATTGTAAACAAACAAACCGCATCAGAAACATCAACAGCATCCGCTGATGCGACTCAAACCTTCTGCTGAGTCAGAAAGTACTGTGGATTCATTTGATCCGGTTCTCAAGTTGAAGTCAAATGATCTAGTGGGAATGGAACAGCTCAACGTAGTGGGAAAGTATCACCGAATAATGGCTTTAATTTTGGTTCTTACATAAAGCTTCACAATCATATAATTTTAAAGTACAGAAGTGCAGAATTTTCATTTTTGGGTGAACTAACCCTTTAAGTAGTCTATTAAGTATTTGGTGCTGTGATGAACACCAAAGCAAATGCTAAAATCTGAATGGCTGTTTGCTGTTCAGAAACAGAAGAACCGCAGCTGCTTTTGTTAGTGGGGTTACAGGGGTAACGGCTGCATGTCTGCTGTTCCATTAGCGCCACCTACTGTCAGAGAGTGAATATGCATTTTCATTCAGCGCGTCTCCTTCACTTGTTCCGTCGCCATGCTTCTCATCTGTGTTGTTGGGCTTGTTTCAGAGTGTGCATGCACATTCATTATTATTCTTATGCATGATGAACGGCCTCGTTAATATTTCGTCTCTTCACATTGAAAGTTACGAATTACAAGGAATCACGTAATTATAGCCTATACCTTCAACTAAAAATAGTGAAATTAAACAAAAGTTTATTATTAGTTTGCATCCCTAAATATTTCTATTGGCCGTTTAACATTTCTATTGTAAAACAGCTGACAAATATTAAATGTTGATTTTAGCATCTTATCTCAAACTTTATGACCATTTACTGAAGTGTCATGCTGGAATTCATGATCAACATTCAGCTTCTGTAAACATAAAGCCTGCCTACTTTAATTTGAGTGGTCATTGCAAACATTTTGACATTGATGAGCAGAGTTTGACCGCTAAAAGCTCAGATGAGGTTAATATTAGGCAATTATTTGACAAACTTTATTATATACACCTCGGAAAATACTGAGGTCCTGACCTTGGGGACCTCAATAGTGGTGTGGCGAGCAGTGCGGGCGAGAGCTGTGAGGGAACGGCGCGAGGCCGGTGACTTGAGAGATAATGAGCTCCACCTGCGAGGCGCACCGGCCTTGAGTCTCTCACGGAGGAGCTCCGGGAGCATAAAAGGAGGAGCGACGACAGTGAAGGACGAGAGAGGACCAGGCTTGGATATTATTGTATGTTTTATTATGTTTGTGTGGCCGGCAGACGTCCGCGAGGGTCTGCCGGCATTACTTTTGTTTTGTTCTTTGTTTATTTTACATTAAAGTTTTGTTGAACATTCGCCGGTTCCCGCCACCTTCTTCCTTATCTACGAACTTTGTTACAAGTGGGTATGGCCCTGAATCGGGTGTGCCTCAAACATCCTGAAAAGTGAAGCTGCGGGCTCTTTGATCGCCCCCTGGTGGCTGGATGCAGTACAGGTCATAAACCTCGCCCTCTCCATTCAAAAGAACTTGAGTCAAAACATAAAAATAAATTACGCTTCAATTAAAATTTTCCGAAAGATGGTTTTGGTCATTTAAGGTAGTTGTTATCACGCTGATATATATTCAATTGTTCGTTTTTGTGATAAGTTTGATGTTAGCTAGCAATTTGATGCCATAGAAACGGGGTGTGTCGTCATGATTGACAGTTGTGACTGACAGCTTCTCTGAGGACTGTCGGAGCTTCGAGGGGAGATTGAAAATATATAAATATTAATTTTCGATTTCTGTGTTATTTCACACTGACAAAATGAGTTGTTCAGCAGTAAATTGTACTAACCAACCTACAGGATCTGACGGATCACTGAACCTTTTTCGGGAAAAAGTTAAATGTGGGCTTCATAAGCTAATTAATAAATGTTATTAGTTAAGATAACACGCCTAACGTTAGCCATGATGGGAAAAAGCAGGTGATTGTTATCTGGCAGTTACTAATTATTTTTATGGGTATAAAATAATAATTAGCAGGACAAAACTAATGATAGCCTACTCTAATTACAGCAATCAATCTCCTGTAACTTTAGTTGGTAACACTTTACAATAAGCTTCCTTAGTTAACTACATTAGTTAACATGAACTAATAATGAACTGCACTTATACAGCATTTATTAATCGTTGTTAATGTTAATTTCAACATTTACTAAAACATCATTAAAATCTTGATAACATTAGTTAATGCACTGTGAACTAACATGAACAAACAATGAACAACTGTATTTTCATTAACTAACGTTAACGAAGATTAGTAAATACAGTAACAAATGTAATGTCATGGTTACTTCATGTTAGTTAATACATTAACTAATGTTTTACTAAGGAAGCTTATTGTAAAGTGTTACCCTTTAGTTTAACTTGATTTAAAATGGCAGGACCATTTCTGACATTTTAGAGTTGTTTCT
>VTFQ01000004.1:11491685-11901685 GCA_036281575.1 Ancherythroculter nigrocauda | reverse complement strand
ATCTCCTGATGAATTTAATCTTGTATAATAGAAGTTCATGGCCCCAGAATGCAAATCGCGCTGCAGCGGTGACCACGTCCTGACAACACGGCCTATTTGCAAATGAGCTTCTGCAGAAATCTGAATATCATTAGACTAAACGGTATGAACAAACAACAGCAGAGCGGCAAGATATACGACCTGCACCTACCAACCAACAACTGCAGCTGTAAATTGCCACTGTCGCCAATATAAGTGCGCGTCCATTCTGGGTGTGCACGTCATTGTGTAAGAACAGCAAGAGCAATATTAATAGTAGTATAGATTTTAATGCATGTCAGCATCTGAGGATAGATTCATTTCAAAATGTGAGTTAAAAATATGAGTAGCGTAAATACAATACAAAGAAAAACCAAACAAAAAGAAAAATACAGCAGTTAAAAGATGTTTTATATTTCCATATGATAAACCTTACCAAAGTCCTTAAGTGAGCTTAATACATAAAAATGTTGTCTGCTGTATTAAAAGTGGGACAGTCTAATAAAATGTTTATCAGCAAGAGCAGAACACATTTAATGCTGTAAAGCCTGACATATGAAATAATCTAATTTTAGATAATAATAATAATAATAAAAATCTAATTTTTTGAAACTAAATAGTTTATTGAACTTTTAGACCAAATAAAATAAATTAATAAAAAAAAAAGTGTTTTATGTTTAGTATCATATTTGATGCATCAGACTTTATGGCTAATATAGTAAGATTTAGTGAGAAATGGAGAAAACAAACATCTCTATTTTATTCAGATCACCAAACTGAGCAAAAATATGCAATTTGCTGCAAATGCTGATATTTTTGAGCCCAAAAAGTATGAAATTCTGATAGCTTGCAATGTAAATCAATGAGATCTTTATAAAAGTTGTTACGACCTGGCGTGGCTCCTGTAATTAAATTTGACTGCCGCTAGGTGGTGTTCTTGTCCTGTTTTGTCTATGTCTCGTTGTATGTTTTCAGGGTGGAGTTGAGCGACAGGTGCCATGGATTACTGGTGATCAACAAATGGATACGAAGACACTCCTTTTTCCAGTTTGCGGGCTTGGGCTGGGACTTGTGGCCTCTCCTCTGCCAGAGCTTCTTTTTGTGTTTTTTTTTTTGTTTTTTTTTGTAATTCTTTTAAGTTTGATTTCTGTTGTAACTGTTGACCTTATACTTTTTTTCTTGTTACTTTAATAAACATGTATTTTTGAATTAACTTAATTTGCGAATGGCTTCCCAGTTAATTGTTACACCGCTTTAAGCCATGCGGGTTGTAACACAGTATAACAGACTACTTACATAAACTGCATATAATAAATATCACTTGTCACTCTATATATGCAAATAACATGTCTTAGTGAGATCATATTTAAATGCTTAGTTGTATGATCACAGTTCTGTAGTTTTAAAATGTATAGCCCAATGCAATGCAATATAATAATAATTGAGAGATGAACATAAAAATGCTCCTCAAAAGCCTGATGGATCATATGAAGATGATTTTTCTAAAAAATGATGTATAGACAATCAAGTAAACCAGTCAAGTAATCAAGTTGCTTCAGTCCAATAAGTGTTCATGTTGAAATATTTCTAACAATATAAAAGTTATTCTTACATTTACTTCATAAAAATCAGTAAAGATTTCACATTAAAAAGACACATGAACCACAAAAAAAAAAAAAAAAAAACATTACGATGTCCAGAAATCAAGTTCAATAGTACACTGAGTTTAACTTATCACTATAGAACTCATGTTTAATGTGATAGTTTCATCTTTACATAATACATTATGTTGTTAGTGCCGAGATTAGTGAATAAAGTTATAAGTGTTTGTGAGTTCTAATGGTCTGGCGGTAGAACTTTTGTTAAGCGTGCCAGAGGTTCTGAATTCTACTCTGCCCTCATATAGTTTTTTTTTTTTTTTCTCGTTAAAATCAAAGCTATTCATCAGTGATTGTATATGATTGTATATGATTTCAACAGAAGGAAATCAGTCTCTGCAGTCTCCGCAACAGTTAGTGATAGACTGAAGCGCTCGTCTGGGCATGAGCCAGCCGTGGCTCGTCTGTAAGGGCAAGTGGGGCAGAGCAAAGGCCCTACCAAAACATCCATCCAAAACATAGACCGCAATATAAATTGAATAAATAATAAATTGTAAATGTGCTCAGCATTCTGTAACAAATATTTTCTGATTTTTTAGACTATTTTAAGTCGTAAAGTGAGCAGGATTTATTAAAATTTAGCATACAGCTTCAGCAGGCATGTATCATGATACTAAGTGGGGTGGGCAGTGGGTGCCTAAGCCCTGCCCAGCTCTACAGCACCCAAATATTTTACAATGTAAATCTGGGGTAAATTTCACCTCGCTCCAGACTAAGAAGATATCAATAAGCTTCAGCTATGTGTATATTAGTCTGCATCAGGTCAGTAACTAGTTGGCATGTCTCTTCATCGTATCAAATGAATGAAAAATTAAACATGCTAAAGTGAATAGCCTTTATTGTGTTTGTTTTATTTTTGTTCTGAGAAAAGACATGACTTTCTTTTGCTCCCTGGAATTCCTCCACAAATTGTAACATTCTAAAACAACATTCAGAGGAAATAAATACTATGTTAAGGCAATAGTAAGACAGAATTCCATGCATGCCTGTCAATAGAAAGTTTTGTATCAAATATGATACAGTAGGTTTTACAGGGTTAAACAAGCAAGGAGACTGAGTTTTCACCAAATACGCACATCAAACAAGTGATAATATGCTGTTAACTAATATATGCCCTGATTTAGATTTGTGCATTTATAAAAACATGCAAAAAGAGTGTGAAATGATCTACTAATCTCTTTTAGACACTATGCTGTGCTTGTGGCTAATCTGGATTGCTGACAAGGATTCATGTGAAATAAAATATTTTCTTAAGAGAACTTTATTCATAGCTATATTTAGAGCATAAAATCATAACTGAATTTCGAATCATTCAAATCAAATCATTTCAGCATTGCTTTTTAATTAAATTAAATGTATGCATATCATATCACATTAATAGGCCTACCACTCATATAAATGCATATCTAAATCTTGCAAATATTATATATATATAATAAGATTTTTAATGTTTTTAAAAGAAGTTTCAGGCTGCATTTATTTAATTAAAAATACAGTAAAACCAGTAATATTGCGAAATATCATTACAATTTAAAATAACTGTTTTCTATTTGAAAATATTTTAAAATGTAATTTATTCTTGTGTTGGCAAAGCTGCATTTTTAGCATCATTACTCCAGTCTTCAGCGTCACATGATCCTTCAGAAATCATTCTATTATGCTGATTTGCTGCTCAAGAAACATTTATTGTGTACAATTGTACAAAATACTTGTGTACAATATTTTTTTTTCAGGATTCCTTGATGAATAGAAAGTTCAAAAGAACAGTGTTTATTTGAAATATAATCTTTTGTAACATAAATGTCTTTACTGTCACTTTTGATCAATTTAATGCATCCTTGCTGAATAAAAGTATTAATTTAAGTATAAAATTAAAAAAATAATAAAATAAAAATTCTTACTGACCCCAAACTTTTGAACGATAGTGTATAATGTTACAAAAGCTTTGTATTTCAGATAAATGCTGTTCTTTTGAACTTTCTATTCATCAAGGAATCACGAGAAAAAAAAAAAGTACACAACTGTTTTCAACATTGAAAATAATCATAAATGTTTCTTGAGCAGCAAATCAGCATATTAGAATGATTTCTGAAGGATCATGTGACACTGAAGACTGGAGTAATGATGCTGAAAACTCAGCTTTGCCATTACATTTTAAAATATTTTAAAATAGAAAACAGTTATTTTAAATTGTAATAATATTTCACAATAGTACTGTTTTTATTGTATTTTTAATTAAATAAATGCAGCCTTGGTGAGCAGACGAAACTTCTTTTAAAAACATTAAAAATCTTACCGATCCCAAACTTTTGAGAAGCTGTGTGTGTGTGTGTGTGTATATATATATATATATATATATATATATATATATGTATATATATATATATATATATATATATATATATATATATATATATATATATATGTATATATATATATATATATATATATATATATATATATATATATATATATATATATATATATATATATATATATATATATATATATATATATAGGGCTCTGAAGTGTTTATGACAATAGTCCTACCTAGACGGGAAACTATGTATTGATTTGAGATTAACTTGCTGGGGGGGAAAAAAAGGTGCCAACAGGCGAATCCACTCAGATTTTATTTTAAATATTATCACAGTTATAAAAGGAAACATAGACGTTTACCTCCAGCTGGGTTGACATTCTGCAGGACGGACGACCACTGGCCAATATCATCAGAGATCAGTTTAACGTTGCTGAAGAGGGCAGGATCTGCCAGGAGCGACTGAATCTCAATCAAAACCTTTGTTACTCTAAATAAACGTAAAAAAGAAGCGTAAGGAACAGAGCCAAACAATGTTGTATGTACTTACATAAAGCTTATCTAATATATTAACTAATGTTAACAAATGAAACCTTATTGTAAAGTGTTACCAAAATTATGCTTTAAAATTATTATTTTAAATGTAAAAATTATCATGCTTCCTATAAGTTGGGTTTGTATTTATTTGGGGATTTATTGTGTAAATATATATTCGTGATTAATCACAGAAAACTGTATGATTAATGTTAAGTAAACAGAACACGCTGCATTGGCATGAAAAATCATTCTGTTGATTTGACACTCACGTGGAGTCGTTGAAGTTGTTCACCTGTCCAGGTGCTTCACCAGGTGTTGGGTAATTGACACAAGGGTTCTGCATGTTACACAACATGCCCTGTATCCATGGTAACACACCTGCTGATGGGAGGGGCTTATTGGGGTAGTGGCCTGAGAGGAAGAGATGATTCACAATTCAATTAGTGTTTTCAGCTTTATATCCAACTTGTAATTTTGGTCAAATACAATATATTCTCTCATTCTTTTTCACTCAAGAAGCTTGTGTAGCTCTAATGTAACAAAATGAACGAGAAAATAATATGCATTAGGTCTGTAACAGATTCTTTATCAAATTATTTTAACATTTCTGTGCTGCCATGATCTCACAAACCCACTAAACAAGTATTTTCTGGCAATCTGAATTGCTGTTCACAAAATTTGTACAAAATACATCTGCCAATTGAACATATTAATTTAGCCATTCACACTGCACATATGCAATAAATCTGATTAATTTATCATGTAGTTCATTCACTTATAAATTGCAATTACAGCATATTATGATCAATAGCAATTAGCTTCCACTGTGATTCTCTAACTTACACACTCCCACACATAAATACGCACATCAATAAATTATTTTTTTCAGAACATTTTGAAAATGTTTGACGAAAAAACATGCACATACTGTTGGAAAGTGAGGATTCTGGGAATAACTGAAGTTGAGCAATACTTACACTGGCTTTTATAAACAGGCTGATTGGTGGATCTGACCGCCACAAGAATGAAGAACAGAAACAGAGGCCAAATCAGCTCCACCAGCAACCGCACCTGAGCATGAGACAGAGAGAGAGAGAGAGAGAGAGAGAGAGAGAGAGAGACTCTTCACAACATTGATCTCAATAGCAAAGCAATTCATCTCACATCTTCTGCCCCCCATTAGCTTCAGCTCGCTTGCCCTGAGCAGAGCTGGTGCTTTTATGCATCTTTGATTCTGTTATTGGACCTCTAAAACATCAACACAACTATATGAGTCTCCTCAAAAGCCCTTAAAAGTTTCTGACAACCTCCAGAACAAAAGCACAAACCATATGAGATCTGCCAAACTGTTTGATGTATAACTTTCTCAATATGGCAAGCTCCAAACTATGTAATAAAACAATTTTAAACCATTTAACAAAACTGCTTAAACTGTTTAACAATTTAAAAACAATTTTAAAGCAACTGTTTAAACGGTTTAACAATTTTAAAACAATTTTAAACTGTAACTGTGACTTTTTGTAAGTAAATAAATAAATGAAAATGAGCAGATCAGCAGGCGAAATCTGCCAATTTAAATCCGGGATTTTTCCCGGAGGGCCAATCCAGGTAATAATTTCATGGATGAAAGGATCAGCCTGGATCACAAAATGCATTTTGTTAATGAGCTAATCATTTTTATATTATAAGTCAATTAGGTGTAAGTATAAGTGATTATAAGGTTATACGTCTTAACCTGCTTTTACAGTTATTTCTTAGTTGTTCCCCATACACGGCTTTACTACATGGGTGAAAGGGCATTTTCATTTTATGTTCCGAAAAGTATTTTTAAGAATGTAGGTAACCAGACAGCTGATGCCACCGATTGATTTCAGTAGTATTTTTTTTTCCTACTATGGAAGTCAATGGTTGCCGTCAACTGTCTGGTTACCAACATTCTTTAAAATATCTTCTTTAGTGTTAAACATAAGAATGAAACTCATACAGGTTTGGAACAACTTGAGGGTGAGTAAGTAATGACAAACTTTTCATTTTTGGGAAAACTATCCTATACATATCCTATATCCTAAATACAACTATAAGTAATTAAATCACACTTGTAGCCTTTGGGATTTCACAATAGCACTATGCTATATTATGATTTTTAAATGGTTTTAATATATCGATTTGTGTAGCCTTTGAAAACGGTCTAATAGTGTGGTTCATGGATTCACATTAGCCACTTCCGTAATTTTTCTGTAAATTATCAGTAAATAAATAAATAATAATAGAAAATAATAATACAAATAAATAAAAAATAACACACACACACACAAAAAGATCACTACATTACACTGAGATCTGATCACAATGAGTCCTCGAGTACCTCTGTACCAGGACACACAAGTCAGATAACAATCCGATCACAAACGTCTTTTCAGTGTGTATGTGGACAACCTCCGAATACAGGTCGCATGTTAACGCCAGGTGCAAACGTGCCCCATGACCCACACAATCTGAGATTCAGCTCACAGCATCAAACTGAATGATGGAACTGGGACCATAAAACATTTCAACAAACATTGTGGTTGTTGTTTTTGACATCATATTGACTTATTTGGTGTGAGTGACTGTGGTTTTAGTAGTTTGCTGTTTTTGGTTTGGTTTGTTTTTTTACACTCAACAGTGGTCTACAAACACGGTGCTGATCTGGGGAGAAAGAATTCTTACTGTGTTTTAGGATTTGGAAATTAAAAGAGGCTGATTTGAAAAAGTGCAGCTGCACGTGTGTGTGTGTAAAAGAGTGTGTTGTGTAAGGACTTTTCAGAGTTCTGAATAGGAAAGTGTGTTCTGTGACTGTCTGCTACATTATTTATACTGTAGTCTGCAGGCGGAATGAGAGAGAATACTAGATCACATCAGATAGTGTGTGTGCGCGTGTATTGGTTCAAGACAGAGAATTACAAATAAGGCACTCTCTCTCTTTCTCTCTCTCTGTGTGTGTGTGTGTGTGTGTGTGTGTGTGTCTGTGTGTGTACAGTAATTTACCTCCAAGTTTAAATCATACCACTGGGAAGTCTGAATCATTATAGCAAACTGGTCTGGACCCTTATGAATCAGTTCAAAGAAATGATTGCTTTGAGTCACTCACATGGCATTTTACTTAATTTCAGTAGTGAAATCGGTTTTTAAAACCGATGTTGTTTATTGTTACAGCAATTATCGCTAACAATTAACAAAAATGACTCCCAATATTATCCATGCTAGTAAAGCAATGACACGAGCAGTAATCATATGGCCATGGCATTCATACAAGCATTAATGCATACCATCACTTTTATAGAAAAGTTTAATACGTGAGAAGTTAATATAGAGAATGCGAACATACGTCACGCCGCGTTGCATGCCGGGGGAGTGCTGCCATTATGGAAGGATTGCCATCTGCTATTTACACTGAAATTAATATGGATACTTGCTTTTGTTTTGATTCTGCCATTAAGTGGAACATTCACATTCTTCATGGTATTGTTTGCAGGGAATATAAGCTATTTTATCGCATTGCATGATAATTTGATTTTTTTCACTGAAGTTTTGTAGAATTTCGTTTACAATGTTGATCTGTCGCACACTGGACTCTCGCTGCGGCTTCAGCCATCAAATGTATATCCAAATAAAACGGTGAGAAGTCGATTCATTTATTTGTTGGTAACGTTTAAATGATGCTTAAACGAGCATATTGAGTAGGCATACTGCTGTCATTGTAAATTCCCCTTTTCCATGATCACAGAGGAGAATCAGAGATTATGGGTCATTTTCAGCGGACAGACAGACACAAACACATTGTATTTTTATATTTATTTCAACAAATGACAACCAAAGTCAAAACCATAGGAGCTTGTGAACAGTTAAGTATTGGCTCCCTGCAAAGGGATGTTTCAAAACGCTGGATAATGTACTAAGACAGTGATATTAAAAGATGTGCAGATGAGCCCTGAATATGAATGCAGTGTGTTTAATTACACATAATTTTCTTCCCTTTATAAAACCGTTATGAAGAAAATGCTTAAAATGGCTTATGCCAGGGGTCTCAAACTCAAATTGGCGGGGGGCCGTTTCTGTGATTGACACCTCATAGGAGGGCCATATTTACATTCAAGCGCAAGAAAGTGCAACATTTTAGAAAATGTACTTTCCTTTGCATTATTTCTCATTTACATCAAATTTGCCTACTAAAATATCTTTATACCTATACTATAAATATTTTATTTACCATACTAAATGTAAACAGCAGTGTCTCTCTCATTGTTACAGAGTGTAATATAATTATATAATACTATTAAAAATATAATACTACTAATATACTATTAATTGCAATAGTCTGGTGCAACTTCTCACATCCAACAAGGTGCATGGAATAAAAAAAAATACAGTAATTTAGGAACAAAACCACCAACACTTGTGGTGTGGAGGGGTCAGAAATAAACAAAAAACTGAAGCTATATATATATCAACTTTATTTTGCCAAAAAATAAAAATCTCTCATTGTTACATACATTATTAATTTTTAATATTTAGTGGAAGTATTTTCCCTTACTTTATGTTAGCTTAAATAACATTAAAATTTTGCACTGACCAACACTGTACTGAACAAATACAATCCCTGAATACATTTGTACACTATTCTGTTTCTTGACAGACACCTGCAGCGCATTTGTCCAAGATGTCGTTTGAGCATCGGTAACGTTTAATGGCTGCATCGGACGCGTTTCGGTGGTTTAAATCGACGCTCATGACTCAAAGTCGAGTGCTTTTACTGTAATTTGGGCAAGAGCGCTCATAATAGAAGCGACGCGGTTGAGAGCGCGGCTCATGGTTGCATAGCAACGACAGACGCCACTGGAGCGAAAGCGCATTGGAAAGAAGGAGAATGCGGCGCGGGCGCTTATGTGACGCGATATGTGAATGCCCCCATAGAACGGCGACTTTTTATTTGCATATCAGACAGGTAGCAACTAGAGAATAATAATAATAATAATTTAGCGGGCCAGATTATGTTTCATTTTTGAGATCAGTTGCGGGCCGGGTAGAGGGGGAGGGCGGGCCGTAAATGGCCCGCGGGCCGGCAGTTTGAGACCACTGGCTTATGCAATTTAAGTAATACTGAAAGTTCATATCTGTTTTTCTGCACATATGTGCCTTATTAGTAAGCTATGTTCAGAATTTAGTCTCTTTAATAGAAGTATAGATACTAGGGTTTAAAAATACTTCTGTAGAAGTTGAAGTATCAACTCAAGCTTTTTACTCAAGTAAAAGTGTAACTGGTTTCAAAACTACTTAAAGTATAAAAGACTTAATAATGACTATTATGTTATATTAAAATGTTAATGTTGAAAAATTTGGGATGCACTAGGCTACCCGTTTCAGCCGCATATATGCCCATTGAAAATGAACGCATAGTACAATGCAAATACATTAAAGCACCATATATGTGTACAACTGAGCAGTAACGTGTTTTGTGGAGTGGAAGATATGATGACTAGTTGCCTATAAGTATTGTAATGGTGCAAAAAGTCAAACTTCAGAGGCATGTCATCAATAACCTTTATTGGAATGTAAATGTACATCCAAGCTTAATTGCAGGAATCTGTGAGGGCAACGGACAAGAAAAATGCGGGTAGTTTTGGTGTACCCAGGGCAGGCCTAGTAACAATCAGGGCTTGACATTAACACCTGCCAACCCGCCAAATGCGGGTAGATTTCAGCTGTTTCAGTTCACACCACACCGACAAACGCCAACAAACTCGTCTGTTGGAGTTTGTTGGATAGGTGTGATAACCCTGTTGGCGTTGGTCGGAGTCTGTTTTTTACCAGACTGAACATGTTTAATCTGCATTTGTTTGATCGTCTGAGCATCCAACAAACGGCAACAAACTCTGACGTAATCTGACCTGGCCACAAACCGTTGCCATGGCGATGAGGCAAGTCCCCTGCAAAGACAGCTGTTCGCGCCCACACAACCAAGCACGTGACATCGCAGCTTGTTCGTTATAAAAAATAAAATAGAGTTAAAATAAAAAACATAAAAAGGTACAATAGTCCGTAGTGCAATCCGTGCCATTCAGCAAGAGCACTGCTCCACTTTACCGAAAGAGTAATAACACCATGAGAGCAACCTTCCTAGAGTTTACCTTCAGTTTCGTTTTAAATTAACTCGTTTTGGCTTGTTTAGCTACATGGTTGTATATGACTATGGGTCACATAAATAAAAAGGGTCGCGCTAAAAAAAAAAAAAAAAAAATTCGGTGTAGCCTATATGCTAATTTATTCAAACGTCTCTCTACCGAACTAACGTTACCTATCTTAATTTGTGGAGGACGAAGAGAAAGCACTTGTTTGATAGCCTAAATGAGCCAGTGGTGGAGAAATAATAACTTTTAAGAAATAATATTTTTTGAGTAACGACCCCCAACACTGTCCTCCTTGCTGGAGTGTGACGTGATTTGTGAAATGTGCAGGTGCGATGGATCACGTACAAACCAATAGGGTGTCAGAATGGTAAATGTTTATACTTCTCATCCAACCACAATCAAATTCACTCTATCCGGATGGTGCAATTTATCTGGATAGTTTTTTTTTTTTTTTTTTCTCAAGCCGGAGTAACAAGGCTATTTTTAAAATGTAAGGAGTAGAAAGTACAGATAATTGAGTGAAAATGGAAGGAGTAGAAGTAAAAAGTCGGCTGAAAAATAATTACTCCAGTAAAGTATAGATACCCGAAATTTCTACTTAAGTAAGGTAACGAAGTATTTGTACGTTACTTGACACCTCTGCATGAGAGGAAACCGCTTAACATGTTGCGGCGGATGCACACTATACGATTTTGGCCACGACTCATTATCACTTATAATACAGACAGCCAATAGTAGACAGTAGCATGATTTTAATGCTGCTGTCACTAAGACCTAATGGACGGAGACAATATGCTGTTACACACACTGTTAACATTCACATAACCAACGCGAATATACGCCAAGACGGGCATTTTGACATAACTGTGTGTGTATTTTAACATTTATGTGTAATAAACCGCAAAAATTTGACACTTGCGGCTAGGTGTGCGCTTTGGTTGACAGAAGACCGTCTATCAGAGAGCGCGCGCAGTTTTTTCTCCCTAGGACATAGCTTACATTTTACCGTAATGTTCTTGCCTACCTGTGTCAAAAAAGTGAAGTAATTGGAATATTTCCATTCTGCAAAACAGCCACTCGCTTCTGCCGACATCTTCAGACAGCGACTACACAGCCAACTTGGTGCGAAGTTGCGAACTCACGTGCAACTGCACTACAGCTTACGATTTTAAAGAGGCAGCGTTCACTTTTACCTTTAGACGACAAATTTAGATTTTAAATTCAGTATTGATTTAAACAGAACTGTTTAACTACTTTACAGTATACAAGTACATTATAAGTAACTTTAATTAAATTACCTAAAAATTAACAGTAATCCCTTACTTTACTTTTTCAGTGGATAAGTAATTTAATTACAATAACCCAACGCTGTTAATAGGTATGTACAGAATTTTGTGTTTGTCTTGGTGCATTAAGCCACATGAATCATTTTTCTTGTTAAGCATTTTAATCTCCCCGTTCAAATTCACAAGCGGAGTGAGAGTCATACTCCCAAATGTAATGTTAATTATTAAACCAAACAAAATCGAAACTTTCAAAAACACTTAACAATGTGATTCTTTTATTGAGTGATAAGCATTGGGTTTAATCAGTGCCATTATTATTAAAAGATTTGCCATCCGGCATCTTCTCATCATCTCCTCGACTTGCTTCCCTTGGTGTTTTTAGATGTAAAAAAGGCAAAAAAAAAAACGTTTTTCATTGTCCAGTTTTCTCTCAGAACGATGTTCTGAGTTACTATCGCCATTATCGATGCAGGATTCATGACATACAATGTTGACATTTTTCACAATCATGTCAGAAAACAAATTACTGCATTAAATTATATAATGGAAAGGCCGCGTGATCCTTCCAGCATGGCAGATAAACAAAGAAGTTACCCAGAACTCAATGCGGCATGATGTCAGATTCGCATTCTCTATTAAGTAACTTACATGTTAGACATGATGTTGCCAGTTGTTTTGTCTGATTTTGTCTGCTCTGCCAACACAAATACCCCAGCAGAACCGTTGCAACACCAATCAACAAATTTCGTTATACTTACTAATTTTTTAGTTTTTTTAACTAATCGGGTGAATGAATGATTCAAAGACTCCCAGCGACACCCATGCTGCGTCTCATTTCGAAGGGTGCATACGTCACCAAGGATGTCTTATTTATAGCTGCAGTCTGTAACTTTTGGTTAAAAATTATCCAAAATCAATTTTTGAGCAAGTACATAACCAGCCAGTTTTCAAAACTATCTAATTATCTTGTCTGAATTCACAACGCTAAGCTTGTAATAATGTTTTATAATAAGAGCGACATGGTGGATTTCCGCGGGAAATTAGAGCATGCAGCAGTTCGTCTTTGCGTCATTACGTCACGTCCATAAACAGAAAGGAAGGAGTTCCATCCAGACTAGTCGGTTTTATCACGTGAGGATGCTGCTGGTAGCGGCACATTTATAGCCTTTTCTCACAGCAGCTGGTATAATTAAACTTATCATTTCGATGGCGGATTGTAATCCAGAAGGGTCCAAATGGCAATCATTAGCTGTGTGAACTTTGTTTATGCACTGTATTATAGTCGAGAGCTCGGGGGGTGGGGAGCGCGAGGATTTAAAGGGGCAGCAGCCTGAATCGGCGCATTTATAATGATGCCCTAAAATAGGCAGTTAAAAAAAATTATTTAAAAAAATCTATGGGGTATTTTGAGCTGAAACTTCACAGACACATTCAGGGGACAACTTATATTACATTTTGTGAAAAAACGTTCTAGGGAACCTTTAACAATTTGAGAACAAAGTATAACAGTAATAATAATTTGCACGGTTTGATGTGATCCGAGCTAAGCGATCGTTAGATTTAATCATCATTGGCAGCGCGATTTATTGTAGGCCTAATGCTTTTGTCCTCAGTTGGTCAAAACAAAAGTGGCAGAAATGTTACTTACTTGTTCAGCGGATATTTTCCAGTGAAAATTCTTATATTGGTCATACTGTCAAGATGTAGAATCTGTGATTCTAAAGTGCAGTATCCACTTGCTGCGGTGACTGACAGCAAACATTAGATTCATCCACGCTGACGAGCTGTGCCGATGCACAACGCACTTACAGATAACTGTTCCGCATATGACTGCAATTGCAGGTTTCAAACAGAGATGGCGACAAAGAGGAAAAAATTGCGGACTGCAGCTTTTAAGAAAAGTAACCATTAGAGTGCAAAGAAAGAAATTACAATATTTTACACCTCATGGGGAATAACATTTAACTTTTCTTAAATAAGACATCCCTGATAACGTATGCAGCCTTCAAATGTGACCTCTGGAGGATGCAGCCTTCGAAATGAGACCAGACCAGACTGCCTTCACATGCTATCAGAAATTTCCTACTTCCCACTTCTAAAATCGTGATTATGAGTTCGTAGCATTCAGGCACTTTGTTGTCGGAATTAACAGGGATCATCGAGGCCACCAGGTATCCCGCCCATTTCGGGAACTTGTGTATCAAATTTATCCCCAAGCAGTGGTAAATATGATTTGAGAGGGCGTTCATGTCCAATTTTTAACTAGGAAACTCGTATTTGATATACAGTATCACGATAGCACGTGATGGAGGCATACTGAAGCTGCCCAAAATCAAACTACAGACAAACTACAGACCGGAAGTCATAATTTTCGATTTTTCACATGCATATAAGAGACGTTTTGGTTCCGATTGGTTGTGGTGAAATATTTAAACTTTCGAAGACTAGACGTATGTAACCACCTGACTAAACCATGAGCGTGAGGTAAGAATTGCCAATATTTTTGCATTATATTTTGGCACTATTACTAAAATGTGCAGCTCCCAAATAATTATTATTTTATAATTATTACATAATTATTTATGTTTATTAGCTCTAGAAAACTATAGTTTAAAAAAAGTTGGTGGTCATTTGTGTAGATGTATTCATACATTAATTATTCATTAATTTTACCTAAGGAAAAATTATTAATTAATTTACCTAAGGAAATAACTGTCCTTGAATGCCAGCAAAGGAATAGAGTTACTTTTCCAAGTAACTTAACGTTGGTTAAGTGTAAATGACATTCTGCATCAGAACACATTGATGTTGTCATGACACTCAACGTGTGGCTTGCTATTTGTCTGCTGTGCACAAAAACCAACACACAAGGTGACAGTCTTTAGACACAAGGAAGACAAGACCAACCACAATACAATCAATACAAATAGATCAATCAGAATTCTAAATGGAAATCATTGCATCGCTTACATCAGGGGTGCCCAATCCTGTGAGGTCTACTTAGGCTATGTTCACAACTGTTCAGATCTGATTTTTGTGTCCATGCCACTTGTTTTGTGGGATATCTGCATTGGTTTCTATGGCAATGATATTGAGTTGGTAGGCATACACCAAAAACAACAACAACAACAACCGCAGCATGGAGGGGTTTGCAATACAGTCTTATTTACAACATGACATTGTGTAGCCGCCCCGCTGGACTACTGCAGTATGATGAGGCAATGGCAGAAACATAGGATGCTGGTATGAGTGGCTTTATTCCACGCTGTCATCTCTGCCGGTTTCAAAACATGTATCCGCTATATTGTTATTCTGCTTGTCTGGCACTGTACAACAACACAACCTTGTTTCTTCAGCAACCTTCGGCATGTTTTCTATAACAATGTCTGACGTTTACATTTTACATGGCAAACCATGCGAAATCCAATCAGAGCAGTCCGACTGAAACAGATTTCCAGAAATTCGAGCTGAATAGGATTTCAAAACACATACTGTTACCACATATAATTTCTGTCATTAGTTACTCACCCTCATGTTGTTCCAAACCTGCAAGACCTTTGTTCATCTTCAGAACACAAATTAAGATATTTTTGATGAAATCCGAGAGATTTTTTTATCTCCAGTAGAATGCAATGAAATTACCACATTCAAGGTCCAGAGAAGTAGTTAAGACATTGTTAAAATAGTCAACGTGATTACAGTGGTTCAACCTTAATGTTATGAAGCAACGAGAATACTTTTCTGCGCAAAAAACAAAACAAAAATAATGACTTTATTCAACAAATTTTCCTCTTCCCTGTCAGTCTCCTATGCAGTTGACGTAGTGCAGCGCTCCCGTGTTTATGTCTGAACGTCAGCTCAGTACTGGCCGACGCCGTTCACATGAGCGCCATGACGCATTCGTGTGATGCTGATGCAGGAGCCGGCCAATACTGAGCCGGGCATTCTGACGTAGAACACGGAATCTCTGCAATGCGTTCACTGTGTCAACTGTGTAACAGACTGACAGGGAAGAGGAAAAATTGTTGAATAAAGTCGTTATTTTTCTTTTGTCTTTGCGCAGAAAAGTATTCTCGTCGCTTCACAATATTAAGGTTGAACCACTCTAGTCATGATGACTATTTTAACGATGTATTTACTACTTCTGGACCTTGAATGTGGTAATTCCGTTGCTATCTATGGGAGATAAAACAATCTCTCGGATTTCATCCGAAGATGATTAAAGGTCTTGCGGGTTTGGAACGACTTGAGGGTAGTAATTAATGACAGAAATTTCATTTTTGGGTGAACTAACCCTTTAATATTTAAAAGTTTGGATCAAACTCAACCCAGACTGTCTGAGGAATAACAATATTGTACTGCATTGCAATTGACTGGTTTGCAAACAGTGTCAATCATTTTGACCAAATGATCTGTTTAAAAGTCTGTGAATCACAGAATCACATTCCAGGTGTAAAGTGGTTTAAGAGCCTGGTATTCCTTACATTATGGGGACCAAATGTCCCCACAAAGATAGTAATACCAGTAATTTTTGACCTTGTTGGGGACATTTTTTTTTTTTTTTTTGTACCCCAAAACAGCTTATCAATCATACAAAATTAAGCGATGATGGGTAGGTTTAGGGGATAGACTATACATAGACTAATCATTATGTCCCCATAAACATGAAAACCAGTCTCTCTGTGTGTGTGTGTGTGTGTGTGTGTGTGTGTGTGTGTGTGTGTGTGTGTGTGTGTGCTTTTGTTTATATTACATTGTGGGGACCAAATGTCCCCATGATGTAATATAAACCTGAGTTCACCTACATCGTGGGGACCAGCCAGCGGTCCCCACAATGTAAATGGGTTTATAAATCATATAGAATGAGTTTTTGTGAAAAAGTAAAAGTTTGCACAGTTTCCTGTGAGGGTTAGGTTTAGGGGTAGGGGCAGGGTAGGGGGATAGAATGTACAGTTTGTTCAGTGTAAAATGCATTGAAGTCTATGGAAAGTCCCCACAATTCACAAAAACAAACATGTGTGTGTGTGTGTGTGTGTGTGTGTGTGTGTGTGTGTGTGTGTGTGTGTGTGTGCTTTTGTTTATATTACATTGTGGGGACCAAATGTCCCCATGATGTAATATAAACCTGAGTTCACCTACATCGTGGGGACCAGCCAGCGGTCCCCACAATGTAAATGGGTTTATAAATCATATAGAATGAGTTTTTGTGAAAAAGTAAAAGTTTGCACAGTTTCCTGTGAGGGTTAGGTTTAGGGGTAGGGGCAGGGTAGGGGGATAGAATGTACAGTTTGTTCAGTGTAAAATGCATTGAAGTCTATGGAAAGTCCCCACAATTCACAAAAACAAACATGCGTGTGTGTGTGTGTGTGTGTGTGTGTGTGTGTGCGTGTGCATGTGTTATTTTCACATCCTTCTCTAAGAGGAAAAATATATATCCTTTCACATTTTTCCTCCCCTCCTCTTTTGTCCAAGTACTCAGGAGCAAAAATAGGGGAGAGGAATACAAAGATGGAAAGGGGAGAGAGTGAGAGAGAGACTCCTCTACTTTATTCAAGATATGGTCACTCAATTAGTGCCTGCTGGAGGATTTACCTCAGTTATCAAAGGGAAAATCCAGTCAGAATCCAGCAGCTGACGACAAGCTCTCTCTCTCTCTCTCTCTCTTTCTGGTAAGATGACCTGCTCATGAGCGTATACTGTAGGGCTCAGTGATTCTATTAAACCCTCTCGTGTTCAAGATACCACTTGATTACTACTTTTGCACCATCAAGATCCCAGTTCTGGTGGCTTTCTGTGCATTTTGGGGGGGAAAAGTTTAACTCCACACTCAGTAGCATGTTTACCCACCATGCAAAGCACGCAATTGCGTGGGGCCCTGCAGGCCTGAGGGGCCCCCGCGAGTTCTCCCTAGGGGGATCCCCCAGTGGTGTAGTCTACGTGATACGCAGGTATATGCCTTATACCCACTAGAAAAGGTCAAGGATTTCCGTATATCCACTTAAAAAAGCGCGAGAATACGGATTTGACACTTTTAAATGTGACGCGACAGATCGCAGTGCCTCAGTTCAAAAGAAGCGGCAGCCTGACGCGCACGTGAACTGATCCTCTCCTCCGCTTTAATAGCAGTTACAGCGCGAAATAAACATGAATGAACACCTAAAGGTATGTTAAAGGATACAGAACAACCTACCGACATACATATAATGTCTCATGTAATCGCTTTATTAGTGTCTCAACCGCGGAAAGACGTTAACAGCTTGTAAACAAACAAAAGTAATGTCACATTTACCTCAGAACAAACATATTCATCATGAGTCATGACCATAAACTCGTTAGTCAGCTAGAAAAATTAACTATAGAGAGGAGCATTTAGCTAAATATATGCACCATATTACATTATATTATTACACCATATTATATCATATTAATTATAATTTTTAATGTTATTCAATAGCCTATATAATGCATGTTTGAATAAATCCGTCAAGTTGACAGCCACCATTTAAATGTTTATATATATAAAAAAAAAAAAAAAAAATTAGAGTTGAAATACTTTTAAAGTTAGTAGGCCTATTATAACTTTATTATTATAAAAAAAAATAATTACAGAAGTGTAATTTAAGTTTGTATACAAATTGGTTCATTTAACCTTCAATATTAATGTACCAAACAGGGTGATATTGTGACATACTGATAAGCCTCATCTTTCCATTAATGTTAATAATAGTTGCAACTTGCACTCTTGTGCAAATGTGCATTGAAAATTGCCAGATGATAAAACCTGTGCTCCAGGGACCATATTCATATAACATCTAAGGCTAAATGTAGATCTTAACTGGCTGAGATGGAGATTGACAATAAACAGTAGAAAATCAGTCCAGTCTCCCCAGCAGTAAAAGCCACTAGCTGTTAAAGTCTTATAGCTTATAATAAATTGTAATAAATTATAATATTATTATAATAATATCATTTATCCCCCCCGGAACACGCTCACTGGGGCACCCTCCCGGAGATTTTTTTTTTTTGCTTGCCAGGACATTGTCTAAGTTTAGACACTGGCAACACACAATGCAATCCGTAATTGTAATATATTATATGTGTATATAATGTAATTAATGTAATATGTACAATGCAATTAAAGTTTTTTTTATTTTTTTATTTTTTTCAGCAAGAAAACAGTATATTGACATTACTATTTTTTTCCCCCAACAATTAAAAAAAAACCCTGAACATGGTGCATTTTTGTTAACCCTCTGGTGCTGATGGTGTGGCTGTCAAAACTGACCATTTTTTATCATTATTATAAATATTGATATAAATATATAAATATATTGATATAAATATATCATTATTATTATTATTCTTCAGTAAAGTGAATGTATTATATTTTAGTTCAATAATGTTGAGCATAGACCTGAAAATGAAATTTCCAGCTTACACTGTCATAAATCTTGAATGCTTTGGAGCACAGACTTAAGTTTGGAAACAAACTTCCCATTAGTTTCCAATGCAGCCATTTTGACCGCAAACAGTATTTCAAATTATCTCTTAACGTGACACTCTTTAGAAAATATTATTAACCCTATGGTGCTGTTTGGTCATTTTTGACCTAAAAAGTTTAAAAAGTTTTTTTTTTTTTTTTTTTTTTTAGAATGATACGAAACTTGTTAAAGGTTATTTGCTGTTTTAAGTATACTGTATTTTATCATAGAGGATATAATTTCAATGCTGTTTTCTTAGCGTTTGTAATATAGTAAAATAAGAGAAAAGTCTCTCACATTTTTAAGCAAGGCATCCTATTTATAATGATTTTCAAGCAAGTAACAGGAGAATGAAAGAATCACTAGTTGGCTCCCCGAATGATGTATTCATGGATTAAAATTTGCATACCTTTTATTGTAGGTTTAATGCATTTATGGCAATTATGTTGCATTTAGTTTGGATTTATATCACAATATTGGAGAGCGATATCACAGCTGTGATTAAAGTGCTATACTGCTGAACTGACTTCATGGACTCAGAAATGCAAATTTTGAACATTTATTTTCCATCAAGACTTTGATGTTGTGAAGTTTGGCTCACGATCAGATGAAGTCTGAAGTTACTGTATGCAGCGATTTGCTCTGTCTGCCAGTCAACTGTGCAAGTCGACTTGAACGAGACCCAGAAACAGAGTTTGGCAACATGACAAGATTCTCAACTCAATAATCTGTAAGATCTCTGTTTTTGCCAGAAAATGCACAATGGAAGACTATTTGAACAAAAGCATGAAGTGTTCACTGCTGTAAACAGTAGCACAACACAGACATACAGATGTTATCTCTGTTCCTAAACCGAGTGAACTGCACTGCTGTCTACTGCTTACATAAACAGCTGTCTTCTAAAGCAGCATCTGACTGTCATTGAAGCCTCATAAATGACTGATTTGAAAGGTTCTACATAGGCAGCTGCTCTTTAAATGACAGCTTTGGTTTTGTCACTGAAAATCTGACTGTTGTGTTAAGGGTGCAAAAAGTGGTGATATACAGTCACCTTCTTTAAAAGTGAGCAGTGCAACATAACAAAGCTTCTGAGCATGAACAAGAAGTCTCTAATGCTCACTGCATTTATTTGATCAAAAGTACAGTAAAAACAGTAATATTATGAAATAATATTACAATTCAAAATTTTCTATGTGAATATATTGTAAAATGTAAATTCCTGTTATGCAAAGCTGAATTTTCAGCATCATTACTCCAGTCTTCAGTGTCACACGATCCTTCAGAAATCATTCTAATATGCTGATTTGCTGCTCAAGAAACATTTATTATTATTATCATTGTTTTTTCAGGATTCTCTGATGAATACAGAGGTCAAAAGAACAGCATTTATTTGAAATAGAAATATTTTGCAACATTATAAATTATTTTACTGTCACTTGTGATTTATTTAATGTGTCCTTATTTGATAAATAAAATTATTATTAAAAAATTTATCCTGTGGTGAAAATCAAGTTTTTAATGTTGTTCATATATCTATGTGGTGCTTTAAGACAAACCATGTGCAAATTCATCAGTCAACACCATTGCTGAGTATTTTCTCTTTAAAACTGCAGTGATCTAAATCGCTGATTTAGATGTGATTCTGATGTCACAACTACCTTATAACTAATCACATCAACGTGCCGGCAGGCTTTAGCATATCATTAACTGACCGCGCAAAGGAGTCTCAAAAGAAGGTTACCCCGGTATATTTTTCTGTTGATATGAAAAATCGTATAGATTTAGCAATATGGTGAGTGTATGATGTATATTACGATGTTATGATAAACTATATGCCTTTCTGCACTAAAGTTCATATTAATTACCGTTTTGTGTCTGGCGTTGTAAAAAGCGATACCATTGTGCAGTGTTTACCTCAATAAGTTGACCGGGTGGATCTCTGAGCTCATGCGAGTGAGCGGAGGTGGGGCTAATTAGCATATTCATAGATCTGTGTACATTAAATAAGGCAAGGGTGTAGAGTTACGCATGACCTGATTTTGCTGAGTTCAACATGTTCCTGGGTCAACATTTTTGTTGATCCTGGAACAACATTCAAATCAACCAATCAGATTTGAGGGGCAAGTTTACAGATTATGTCAAGTTTAGTCTTAAAATTATGAATTGGTGCTTCTACATCAGTGTTATTCATCTATCATTTCCCTCTGATTTTTGGGATAACTTATGGGTAGGGTTAGGTTTAAGGTTAGGAATAGGGTTAAGACTAAAGTTTCAGACTAGAATGTTGTTCCAGGATCAACAAAATATGTTGACCCAGGAACACATCTAACTCAGCAATATCAGGATGTGTGTAGAGTTATATTCAAGCTATTTTAAGGCATTAAAGATTTTTTTTTTTTTTCCCCACAGGAAATATGTCATTTTGGTGGTCAAAGATGAGTTTTAAGTGAAAAATTTGTTGACTACAGGGGGACTTTAAAATAAAATAAATGTATTAAAATAGATTTATAACATTTATTTATACATTCATAAAATAAATTTATTATAACCCCTTCAACAGATTTCATAAAGTTTGCTCCATGAAGTATTCATCAGATTGATTCAAACTAGTAACTAGTAAGTCTCTTTAAATTACTCATTAAAAGCACCCGTCATTTGTTTGCATTTGTGTTGGTGTATGTTTTCATGCAGCCCACAACTGAACAGAAAGACTTGATTGAATAGCTATCTGATTATGAAAAGGCTAAATGTCAAGGCCCTCCAAGGCACAATAAAAATGCAATTCAAAGCAGCTGCACTTACGGTGTCATTTTACATGCAAACTGTGTCTGCGCTTCATCACTTCACTGTACAAGAGCATAATGTTCTTAGAGAATTCACCTTTTTTGTTTCATGCAATAATTTATATCCGTTAAAAATGGCATGAGGGTGAAAATTGAATTTCTGAATTTTCAGTTTTGGGTGAAGTACCATAGTTATTGTCTTTGTTTTCTCATTGTCTCACCTGCAGTCATCAGGCTCCATTAGTTTGAGGATGTCTCATTAGAAATGCATTAGACAGGTGAGCATGTCGACGGGTGAAAAGTTAATGACATGGATGTGGGGAAATGGTTAAAGGGATAATTCTCCCAAATGTGAAAATTCTGTCATTTACTATCAAAGTCAATGGGGAGCAGAAACTTTGGTTACCAACATTATTCAAAATATCTTCTTTTGTGTTGAACAGAAAAAAAGAAGCTCATAGAGGTTTAGAACAACTTGAGGGTGAGTGAATGATGACAACATTTTTATTTCTGGGTGAACTATCTCTGTAAACTCACTAGTTTACATGCTAAACGTCCTAATATGACTTAAACCTTAGTGAACTCTTTCATCTAACATCATCATATTTCTGCTTTTTCGACACATTAAGTACTTTGTTTTCGACAAGCTGCTCTTTCATACACATAGATGTCTCTCTATATGTCTGTCTCTCTTGTAATTGCAGATCAGACGATCAGAGAGACCATTAGAGCAGCACAAGTGCTCCGATGGAGGAGTCTCCGCCCACCCGGAGCAGCTCACTGAGCGCCGGCTCTTGACATGAGTGAGGCCACTTAAATACCCGACGTTCTGCATAAAGTCAGTCAGCCTAAGTATACTCTGTTCAGAAATCAGCTCATCCAATCACATGCTCTCTCAAAATGGCTAATCCAGTGACACACACTCTCCCAATGTCTGTCCAATCTAAACCATATTTCAAAGACAACAGAAGTATTGGCAGATAATATAATATGACTAAAATAAAAGGCCACTATAAGTGTACGTAAAGAGAGCAAACCACACCAACTGTTTCTTGACACACTTAAGGACTTAAAAAGTGTGTTCTCTTATACACTTATAGTGGCCATTTGTTTCATTCATATTAGATTTTAAAAATTGAAATGAATAGTTTTACTGTCAAGTACATTTTAAATAATTATATTTTAAAAATAATTTGTCGTGCTTTAAAAAAAGTACACTATTGTGATGACTAACCTATGCCACTCCCACACCATATACACATCAAAGTAGCCGGAGCAACTTTTCTATTTACAGATATAATGAGAAACACACGGGCGAGTGACGCATTTATGCAATTTCCTGCAAAAACCATCCTCACGGGTCTAAAATATAAACACTTTTAAAAGGAGACTGTCCTCCAAAAAAAAAAGAAAAAAAAAGAAGAGCCCTATAGGTCGTTTTTCAACCACCTTATTATGACCTATATTTATGTTTTAAAGTCATGCGCCTTCTAGCTGGCGTAAAAATATTTACAGTGCCGTGTTACGTCTGTCGCCATGAAATGACGTATGACTGTCCTTACCAATCAAAATGCGTGCTCATTTAAATGCAGCGTGTGAACTTTTTACACCATTTGTCCTATTTCCATTTAGCAAAACTTTTTTATTAACGACTACACCCACCCCATCCCTAAACCTACCCCTAGTGATTTATAGTGCATATACACTTTATGAGCACATGCGTTCCCTGGGATCAAACCCACCATTGCATGATCACATATTGTTATATATTGCAATGCTCTTCCAATTGAGCTATGCGAAACCCAAAATATGATGCAGATAAAAGGGAACAATGCATTAAAATGAAAGTGTCCTGTTGTCGATAGGGGTGCAACTTTAGCAAATGCTCCAATAGGTCGAATTTCATGAATTAAAATGAATGTCCTGTTGTCGATGGGGTGCAACTTTAGTAAACGCTCCTATGGGTCGTATTTCAGGGAAGTGACAAACGATCTATATAGGAGTATTGGTTGGAGAACATGTTGTATAATAGTCTTACCATAGAGAGTCAAAAACACATTTTGGAAGAAGGATTAATAATGTATTGACTCATTATTTAAATTGTTATTTTAATTGTAAAAAAAAATAAAAAAATAAAAAGTTACATAGTGTACCTTTAAAGCAGGGGTCTCAAACTCGCGGCCCGCGGGATGATATTTTGTGGCCCCCCACCTGACATCAAAGTTTAGTGTTAGTGCGGCCCGCGAGTTATTCTAAAACTTTTGTTTTATTTTGTTATCACTTATGGCAGTGGTCTCAAACTGCCGGCCCGCGGGACATTATGACTGATATGCAAAGAAAAAGTCGCCGTTCTAAGGGGCATTCACATATCGCGTCACATAAGCGCCCGCGCCGCATTCTCCTTCTTTCCAATGCGCTTTTGCTCCAGTGGCGTCTGTCGTTGCTATGCAACCATGAGCCGCGCTCTCAACCGCGTCGCTTCTATTATGAGCGCGCTTGCCTAAATCACAGTAAAAGCTCTTGACTTTAAGTCACGAGCGTCGATTTAAAACCACCGAAACGCGTCCGATGCAACCATTAAACGTTACCGATGTTCAAACGGCATCTTGGACAAATGTGTCTCAGGCTGTGTGAACAGAAGCGCTGCCAGGTGTCTGTCAAGAAACAGAAGCGTGTGCAAATGCATTCAGGGATTGTATTTGTTCAGTACAGTGTTGTTCAGTGCAAGATTTTAATGTTATTTAAGCTAACATAAAGTAAGGGAAAATACTTCCACTAGATGTTAAAATCTAATAATGTATGTATGAGAGCTTTTTATTTTTTGGCAAAATAAAGTTGATATATATATATATATATATATATATATATATATATATATATATATATATATATATATATATATATATATATATATATATATATATATATATATAGCTCCAGTTTTTTGTTTATTTCTGACCCCTCCACGCCACAAGTTTTGCTGTTTTTGTTCCTAAATTACATATTTTTTTATTCCATGCACCTTGTTGGATGTGAGAAGTTGCACCAGACTATTGCAATTAACCCCTTAACGCCTACTGTCATAAATATGCGACAAACCGTTTGACTCAATCAACCAGCCGAGATAGCGTCTGCATTCCTCCAATGCCGGTTAGTGCATATTCACTACGGACCTAGGAACCTTCGACAAGCACTTGTTTCTAGTGGGACCGCAAAGTGACGGACTTTTTTTCCTGTTTGCGCATGAGGATTACTCCGGTCGCGAAGTTATGGATATGAGTCAGGAAAGTTTGATCCTGAGGTGTATATAAAGTAAGTTGTGCTAAGTATAAAAATACTTACCTGCTTATTGTGTGCTTATACACTCGATGTAATGAGGTGAAATATGTGTGACAAGTATTTTAGAAGTTATTGTAATATTTAGCTTTGTAGCATATTAGCGACAGTAGGCCATAAGCCTAATGTTAACCGCTAACCAGCGCTATATAGAAAAACGCTTTTCGTGATGGCTTATGTAGGTAATCCTTTGTATTTTGCTTAGTTATTTTCAATAGTCTGTATACAGACACAATGCTGGGTTACTCCATGCTGGGAAATGAATACAAAAGCTATTTATTTTTATGCAGATACGAATGAAACCTTCCGTGTTTTACGGCAAGTGCGTAAATGCGCAAGAAGTTCAAGAAGAAGCAGCGCAGGGGACCAACTAAGGCTATTCCCACACAAGATGTCCGTGCTGATGCTGTGGGTCACTGGCCGCAAATCGACAGTGTGCGGCAACGCTGCAAATTCCCTAAGTGCACGGGCCACACTAGCTTCAAGTGTACAAAATGTGATGTTCACTTGTGCCTAAACAAGAAGAAAAACTGCTTCTGTGCATTCCACGAGTGAGAAAAAACGTGTGCATGCGTGAGTGTGTGTGCGCATGCGTGAGTGTGTATGTATGTAAAAGGGTGAATAAATAAAACATTGTTTTTTCAATGTTATTTTACTGTGTTATTGTTATCTTATTATTGACCATTATGCCTGCTGTTGCAAATTTGCAACATACCAAATTGACCCCAAATTGACCATTATGCCTGTTGTCGCAAATTTGCAACATACCAAAATTTCTATTTATTTGTTGTGCAAAAGTGAAATTGATAATCTCAACATTATTTACCACCTACTTAAAGGCAAAAACACACATAAAACATTTTTTTATATACAGCTATATAAATTCAGGCGTTAAGGGGTTAATAGCATTATATTAGTAGGCTATATTAGTAGTATTATATTAGTAATAGTATTATATAATTATATTACACTCTGTAACAATGAGAGAGACACTGCTGTTTACATTTAGTATGGTAAATAAAATATTTATAGTATAGGTATAAAACATTTTAGTTGCCCTAATGAAAGTAAATGAGAAATAATGCAAAGGAAAGTAAATTTTCTGAAATGTTGCGCTTTCTTGCGCTTGAATGTTAATATGGCCCTCCTATGAGGTGTCAATCACAGAAATGGCCCCCCGCCAATTTGAGTTTGAGACCCCTGCTTTAAAGGGATAGTTCTCACCCTCAAGTTGTTCCAAACCTGTATGAATTTCTTTCTTCTGATGAACACAAAACAGGATATTTTGAAGAATGATGGTAACCAAACAGTTAATGGGCCGCATAGACTTCCATAGTATTTGTTTTTTTTTTCTTATATCTTCTTTTGTGTTCAGCAGAAGATATAAATTCATACAGGTTTGGAACAACAGAATATTCATTTCTGGGTGAACTATCCCTTTAAGTGGGTCACAAAAGCACTCTTAAGTTCAACTAATTGCATTTAATATAAAACTATAATATGTTTTCATTTAATTGCAATTAATATGTACATTCAGTTCAGACAATTCTTTTAAAGTATAATATTTTCGCAATAAGTACTCTATTTAAAAGGTATGCTAAAGTGTGCTTCACTTTCACAAAGGTGTAGTGCAAATTGAGCCTGTCCATTCCCACTGTGATGGTGAAGAAAACAGAAACCATCCACCTTCCCCAGCTCCACCTGTATAGATCTGCTACGGGTTATTCTTGTATGCTATATTGTACAGCAGCAGCATGTCTTACTTGCTCACAGCAGCGTGTCGTGTATGTATTGGCAGTAGCAAGTCCCATACTTGCTCTGCAGCAGCAGCAGCAGCAATAAAGCAGCAGCAGCATAGCAGATCTATTCTGCCAAGACCAAACATATCTACATTGTCATACCCATTACCATACCAAACACTCCGAGAGTTGTCATGAGAGAAATAACTTCACTATACACTTTTACACTGCCCCCCAGGCATGTTTATTACTGGTGTAACAGAGTTCAGCTGAACTGTGCGATCTTTAGCGTACTTGTTGCACACCTGCCTGCATGCCATGCCAGAGACGCAGGTTTGAGTCCCGCTCGGGGTGAGTAGGACCAGAGGAGTTACACTGGCATTACCACAGCAGATTAATAATACAGCCAATAATCATTAGAGGGGTGGTTCATTGCGATTTCACTTTTTTAACTTTAGTTAGTGTGTAATGTTGCTGCTTGAGCATAAACAGTATCTAAGAAGTTACAGCGCTGAAAGTTCAATGCAAATGGAGATATTGTCTTTTAAAGTTATGGCAGTTTAATGCCTACAAAAACAAGCGGTTTGGACTACAACGAGCTTCTTCCTGGGTTGGTGACATCATAAACCCTGCAATTAACATAAAAATTGGCCCTAGGAACACGCAAAAAAGTGGGCGAGGCCATGTCGCGTGCATGCAAGTCTTCTTGAACAATGTTTAAAATTTATGTTTAATTCTGTTCCTGACAATTATAATTTAGCTGTATGTGCTGCACATTTTACGGAAGACAGCTTCCAGAGTTCAATGCTGGATTTACACAAAGGCTATTACTGAAAGATGGAGCAGTTCCCACTTTAAAAGCAGAAGCTGCTGTTTATGGGCCCCAACCTGTAAGTATGTTTTATTTTTTTCATAAAGTTATATAGTTTCTGGGATCTAAACAAAGCCCAACGCGGTTTGGCGTCGCTAGCTAGTTAGCTAAATTCTATTAATATTTCTCCAAAAAATGCCTACAAACACCAACAAACTTCTATGTAATCACACCAGCAAACTTCTGTTGGTGTTTGTTGGCATTTCTGTTATCAGTGTACAGCATTGTTTCATTACGGCTTTTATGTTGTTTACCTACATGCTCGTTCATGCTATAAATTAAACAATACCTTTACAAAAATGCTACTACTCAGTCATGTATTTAGCTACAGTAAAGCTTTAATCAGAACACTAAGGGGCAGCAGTAACATTTACAAGTGACAGCATATCTAAACACTTTGACACAAATACAAACAAAAATACTAACATTCATAAACGTCCATTAAAAGCCATGCTTGCAGAGGTTCTGCTTGACCCTCTTCATCATTACTGGGTCTGATTTGGGCTCAAATTTATACGCCAATATTGACGCCATTATTTACATTTCCACCGAAGCAAAGACTGGACTTTGACCGAAGCACATGCGACTTTTGCCCGTAATGGTAAGACGCATGTAATTTCCGGACAACGTGAATTGTGACATCGTATTGTAGCATATGCACACGTATCAGGATAATCAATAAACTTTGGAATGTTCAGAACGCTTTTAGCATGCTGGACTGTGTCGTAAAATCTCGCCTCGGCTCCGGCCGGTCTGCAAAAGACGAGCAGATTTGACAACTTTGTGGCCTGGCCGAAATTAAACAGAGATGCCCTCTCTCCAGCTCTGGAGACTTCACAGGATTGACCCCCTGGTGGGGGCCCAGAGACTGACCAGATCACATTCCAGCACACACCACACGCACACAGACACCCACACACAAAAACACACAAACATGCATTGAAGACTGTATATGTAAAATATAACTATGCCAAAACGTACCCGTTATGTATTTCAAGCGTATGCATGTTTCCTAGTGTTTAGACTTAGTTTAAATGAGTGTATTTGTGCTAGTGTTCATTTTAATGATGGAATTTTGTCTGTAAACCATAACTTCTTTTATATGCCTTTCTGATCTGTCGAGTTTGACCTCGTTTTAAAGCTCTGGCTACTGCTCATTCACTGAGATATGTCACATAGCTGACAAATGCATTTTTCTATGTGTTTAATGATATTGTGAAGAAAGCACTCCATCTCGAAATCCGATCTGATAGTCATAAAGTATGCAAATTCAGCTAGGAGACCAAACAAAGGAACTTTGCCCGCCAAATAGTGCTACGCATCTATTGGCCGTTACAATTCAGGAGGTGTGTTAGCTTGGTTTTCCATAAAAACAACGACACACAACTTTTCCTTTGTCTCCCGATTGTCTCTCGACTGCCCCTGAACTGCCTCAGGCGACAGCGCTGTCATCACGCGCTCAGCTCCTTCCGGGACGACCATTTCCTTGGACTCTCTCTCTCTCTCTTCGTTCTTCTCTGTCATCTTACGCGTCAGTTAAACCTCGTTTGAAAACCCCGCCGGAGAAACACTCTTGGAAAGGACCAACCAAGCCAGGCGCATTGAAACTCTACTGTAAACCGACTTGAACCATATGCAAGTATTATAATTTCTCTGAAATTTGTTTAAACTGATTTCTGTGCTGGCTCTCAAAGGGTTAACTGTCGTAATTTGCCATTCTTTGACCATCCTTCCTTTCCTGTCTCTACGTTCCCTTTGTATATATTTGTATATTCTGTATTTAGACATATAACCTCTGTATTAGTAGTTTTCATATATTAAATACATTATATCCATGCTTTTTGTTCTCTTATTCGTTCAACAAAACCCAGGTCACTTTAACGTTTCGTTTCTATCCTTGCTTTACGTTTGGATGCTATCATAGGAATTTATCTTTGTGGCCAGAGGATAACATTTACGTTGTAATAGTCTGTGGAGAACTTACCGGTTTGCTGGACAAACTGATAGTTTCTCTACATAATGATTAAACCAGAACTAATCATATATGTGATTGATTATAATTTGTTGTAATTAATTCACCATATATGGTTAATTCCCCCTTGGGTCGGTATGTGCATAATAATTATTCATAAAGCTTTATGAATTATTATATTCATATTCCACCCATAAATTGATTAATAACTGTACAACCGCTACAGTATTCAGGACAGCGATTCACAATACACAGAGCCAGCTAACCAATCTCAATCCATTGCATATTTCTGAGGGAAGGGCTTCATAGAACCAGGAACTCAACAGAGCGTTTTTAGGATAAGGGAAACAGCGGTGTAGAATAAAGGTAAAATATATGAAAAATACTGTTTTTTTTTTGTTTGTTTGTTTTTTAAACAAAGCATTAAGATATGTAAAGATGCGCCCCATAAACACAATCAAGCCTAGAAAAAAAACAGTGAACCACCCCTTTAATGTGTGATCTCACTCTCTCATTCTCGTCTCGTGAGTTTCCTGTCTTTGAAGAAGTGACATTCCTCATCAATCATTTTCTCCAGAGGAGCTCTGAGATGTGACAGTCAGTGCTGTGCTGCTGTTCCTCCAGGTGATGAATAATCCCAAGCGTACGTCTAGCAGCCTGTGTGAAGGTGAGACTGTTTTTCACTCTCTAAAGACCAATGAATTATGCCCATTCTTACGCACACCTGTTCTAGGTCAGATAGAGCCTCCTCTTTCTCCAAAAACAACAGATCACACTGTGTATTTGGGCGTTTCTTTAATGGGGACTTTTATGTCCTTTTTTTGTTGTTGTTGTTGTTGTTGTTATACGAAGGTCACAATAAAACGGTATTAGAAACTTTTTTTTTTTTACCATTTTACCATTGCCTTCCTCATTTTATTTTGGCTACTTTTGAAACACCTTCGTTTTTACTCTTGTCCCACACCCTTTCAATCTTAAACCAGGATAATTCATCATAAAAAAAATTAATTCAGTTTTTAAAACTGTGATAATTAAAAAAAGAGCGAACTATTTCATGATTTCAAGAAAGTAGGTAAAAACAGTGCTATAAATAATAAATATTTTATTTATTTTTTGTTTTTACTGTGATGGGAAATCATCCCATTAGACTGAATTTACTTAGTAAGTTTATGCGTATTGTATTATTCATTAATAAAATTTGCAAATTAAAGTTCATCGAGATGCCAAATATGAGTAAAAATGGTGGCTTTAGTGACTAAATAAGGCCAACTCTCCATTTAGTTGTAACTTTATTGGTAACTGTAACATTGAATCATCATCAGTGATGATCATTACTGAAGTAAATTACATCAGAGATGATATACAGAATGTCTACTAAAGAAAACATCTGCCTTTTTTATTCCTTCAAACGATCAGCAGGACAAAAAAAATGTTAATATTATTGGTAGTTTAGAGTTTTTTCACAATGACTGGCGTCAGATGCAAATTATGCACTGTTCATTTGTTGGCCAGAGGAGAACTGCTACAACGGAAATGAATCGATATGGAACTTAGGCTACTTAAGCTGCACAATGACACTATTATCTCCTAGAGATGCTTTACAGCCAAAAGTATGTTCCTGATATCACTGTAAAGCTGCTTTGAAGCAATTTACATTGTAAAAAGTGCTACACTGTAAAAAATGACCGTGATTTTAACAGTAAAAGACTGTAAAAATGCTGCGGTGAAAAACTGTTGATTGGTTTACAGAAAGTTTCCGTACTATATACGGTGAATAACTGTAATAGATCTAATGGTACATTTAATGTAATTTTACGGTAAAATACCGTTAAATTCACAGTTTTTGGAAGTGAAAAATAACAATTCATTGTAAAATTTACAGTGAAAAACCGTATATTGACATTCCCACAATTCCCTGCGTGATACTTCACATTTGATATATTTTCGTTGAAATAACTCTGTTTCTTCTTAGTTTTTCTCATTTTTTTCTAATCAGTTATGTACATTAGGGTTTTATGTTACATCTAATGTTGTTAAATTAATGTTTATTGCATTTTTAAAATTTCATGCATGTTACCATGATGGTGTTTAGTGTGTGTGTGAATGACACTGTGTGCACCTTCTATATATTAGTATTGTGCTTCTCAGCTTGTGGAAAAGCTGCTTGTGATGAACTTTGATTCATCATGTGACTCTCATCACCACTGTGTTTGGTGACTGTCAGTATATTATAAAGGTACAAAACAGATATTAGTACTTCATTAGGTTGGTAAATTAACATTATATCAGTTAATGAAATACGTTATTTTACCGTAAATTTAACAGATTTAAAATGTAAAATTCACATGTAACTCCGTAAGTATGTTTACGGTTTGATGTCATTTTTACAGTATTGTTCTGGTAACCACAGCTGCCGGTATTTTTCCGTAGAAACAACGGGATTTTTTTTACAGTGTATATAAAGGTGACTTGACACAGCAAAACAGGTATTGCAATGGCCGTTGTGTCCAAACTGGTTCCATGGGCTGTGCTTCCAAAATGAAGTGTTTATGTGTGTACCTTCTGTCTCCTCCGTAGAGTAAAGTTCTTCCACAGTAACAATCTGAGTTGTGTCAGGAGACTCATTATCAGCAGTTGATAAGTTGCTATGGGAATATGAACTGTGTTACCCCTGTGGAGAGGGAAAAAAAGGAAATTTATTATTGACAGACACTTAATTAACTAAATACATAACTAATCTTGGTCTTTGGTGCATATAAACGTGAGTTCTTGCAGAGGAAAATACTAGTAAAACTAGTATTGCAATATCCTTTTTTTTTTTTTGTATCGGAAGTAAAACTGTATCAGCTCCTGCAGGTTCAATCTTATTTTAGTTTGTCAAGGAGAATAATGTCTAACAACCGCCAACAGCCATCCTGATGGGAAAACCATAATCACATCATGCAGTTTGAGAGGGTGTGTGATCAATAAGTGGAGTTTCTCATTACACTGATTCACTCTGGTATCAGATTCACATCAACATTGTTGAATTCAGATGTGTCTAGTATAGCAGCTATCAGACCACACACTCCGATTTCCATTAGCATCCACAAATAAATGATGTGCAATGCAGCACTTTTGTTTTCTCAGTGGGACTTGATAAAGACATCCAACTCCATCCTCATGTCCACTGTTAGCTCTGTTAGTTTGTGTTCTCCTGAAATTTGACTAAATAAACTTTCTGCAGATACAGTACACATTTAAAATGTCTTTCTGAGAAAACAAATCAAAAACAGACCATTGTCATCAATAAAAATGTAGCTTAAAAAAGTTGCCAGCTGGCACCGGCATTCTTTATCATTTTTCACACAACCTTCAAGGACGCCAGAATATTTTGTTAAATTATAAAATTATATCAAATTTCTAGCTTCATGCATTCTTTTTTTTTCTCTCTATCAGCACTTGAATGTGGGTTAGTTTCATTAAATAAAAGCAACATTTTGAACAAAAAGATGAGGAAATCACTTTTTTTTTTAAAGACTACATCCGAATTGGATTCAGAACAATGATCAAAACATACAGACTGAGTAGATCAAGTCCATCGATACCCCTAAAGCTCGCACAGTCATAAACCTCTCCATCGGTTCGACATTTCATTCGGTAACTTCAGGCAGTTTTGATTTATATGCTGTTTAATGTTTGATGATCACATTATTTTAATTATGCAATGATTTATCACTTGTTTCTGCTGCTTCTTAGCATGTTTTTGGATCCAGAGATTCTTCACTATTTCAGAAAGTGCATAATAGCATTCCCTACTGCATAACAGTGAAAACACGGATTGCTGAAAAGAGTTAAAGGGTTAGTTCACCCAAAAATGAAAATTCTGTCATTTATTACTCACCCTCATGCCGTTCTACACCCGTAAGACCTTCGTTAATCTTCAGAACACAAATTAAGATATTTTTTTTTTTAAATCCGATGACTCCGTGAGGCCTGCACAGCCAGCAATGACATTTCCTCTCTCAAGATCCATTAATGTACTAAAAACATATTTAAATCAGTTCATGTGAGTACAGTGGTTCAATATTAATATTATAAAGTGACAAGAATATTTTTGGTGCACCAAAAAAACAAAATAACGACTTATATAGTGATGGCCGATTTCAAAACACTGCTTCAGGAAGATTCAGAGCATTATGAATCAGCGTATCGAATCATGATTCGGATCGTGTGTCAAACCGCCAAACTGCTGAAATCATGTGACTTTGGCGCTTCGAACCGCTGATTCGGCACGCTGATTCATTATGCTCCTGAAGCAGTGTTTTGAAATCGGCTATCACTATATAAGTTGTTATTTTGTTTTTTTTGGCGCACCAAAAATATTCTCGTCACTTTATAATATTAATATTGAACCATTGTACTCACATGAACCGATTTAGATATGTTGTTAGTACCTTAATGGATCTTGAGATAGGAAATGTCATTGCTCCCTATGAAGGCCTCATGGAGCCATCGGATTACAACAGAAATATCTCAATTTTTGCTCCGAAGACTAACGAAGGTCTTACGGGTGTGGAACGGCATGAGGGTGAGTGATAAATGACAGAATTTTCATTTTTGGGTGAACTAACCCTTTAAAGGTGTGGTATATTATTATTATTATTATTATTATTTATTTATTTTATTTTATTTCTTATTTTTTTACTGTACTAAAGCATAAAAATACCATAATATGTTTGCACAGATTTAGTAAACATGCTAAGGTCAAATACTTGAAAAACAATGCTACAGCCAATTATTCTACTTTGAAATGTGCATTCCAGGGGCCCGTTTCAATAAGGAGGTTCAACCAACTCCGAGTTGAAACTTGAACTCTGAGTTGACTTGCTCTGAGATGGGAAACTCTGAGTTTTCTGTTTCAGAACAGCTGAATTCAGTTAGTTCAATCGACTCCGAGTAGGTTGACTCTGAGTTAAGCACGTGCACCACGACTATGAAAAGCCATCATCAATGGAGCGCCGATATTACGATTCACCATGGCAACAGCACATGACAAAATGATGTCCGCATACTTTTGAGTCAATGCAAGTTTAATTCTTACCACTGTTATAATATCAAAGGTGAAAACTGGTAGAATGGTAAGATATTGAACTAATATTTATTTTCATGGTATCCCACATGCAAAAAAAGAAGAAGAAAAAAATAATGCAGGATGCAATAATAAGAGTGTAAATGATTCTATCGTTATTAAACACTTGTTAGACAATTTACTTCCACTTTTAGAAAATTCTTCATTTTTATTGAAAATAAATGCCTTTCTGATGTGATATATGATGGGAAAAGGGAAAATAGCGAGCTTGGCAAAAGGTGGATTCAAACCCAGTCAATCACATCACAAGTTAATTCTTCACACACACTATTGTCTACACCACTGCAGCCACTAGAATGTCTGTCAATTTTAACCTGGTTTGACATTGGTGGGCAGAGCTACTGTAAATTTGCACTTAGTAATACCCAGGAGAAAAATAAAAAAAAGTATACTCGAGTGCATTAAAAAATACTTAAATACAAGCAAGTACATTTGTAGTACATTTTTTTTTATTTTGGTGCTAAATAATAGTGTCAAAGTTATACACTATAAATACACTAATTCAATGTATATCTGTACTTCAGTAGTACTTCAGTGCACTTGAAAAAGTATACTAAATACCACTACTACTTAAATTGATTTTTAGTGCAATGAAATAAAGTATACTACCACAAAAATATACAGGAGTTTTATTAGTGTATTTGTTAAAAGTTTGTTTTAAATGCTTTAACATACTATCTCTGTATTTAAAAAAAAATATATAGTTACCACTTGTAGTACACTTGAACCCATCTTTCAAACACTTTTAAAATAGACTTATGATGCATTTCAAATATAAGATTAATATATAATGAATATATACAAAATGTATTTATAATTTATTGCCTACAACATTCCGAATACATTTTGTATATATTTATCATATATTATTCTTATATTTTAAATAATTCATAAGTGTATTTCCTATGTCTGAGGAGTACATTTAAAAGTGTATGAAAGATGGGTTCAAGTGTACTACAAGTGGTAACTAAATACATTTTTTTTTTAAAACAGAGATAGTATGTTAAAAGCACATTTTAGTTCAAATTCATGTTGTCTCAAAATAGCACAGTTGAGTACACTTAGATGTTTTTAAGATTATCTTAAGAAGTACTAAAGAAGAGCTTTTAGTATATTAAGTACAAAATAAGTGCATGGAAATAGAGCACTTTAAGTACATGAAGTGTACTAAGTGTACTAAAATAAAGTGTATTTTACTGCACTTTTTTTTGACCTGGGTAGACACTCTGACACTTTCCATTTGCATTAAGATTATTTTTATTACCACACTGGCAGATATTGATAATATTGCTTAAGTAAAATGCACTTAATTTAGATCCCCCAGGAAACGAGACTAAATATCTTATATCATTTTCTTATATAGAAAATCCATCTTGATTTAAGAATTTTTAGATATTTGTACTTGAAATAGGATGAAAAATACTAATTTTTGCAGTGTGAATGAATGAGTTAACTATTTAAACATCACTTGCACTTTAAAAAGGGGGAGGAGACCGAAGGAAACTCTGGGTTAACCAAAGAAAACCTGCTCCCGACCAGGTTAGGTTCACAGAGTAAGATATCATAGTAACTGACTCTGAGTAGAAGTTACCTCTCTTTCAGAAACGGGCTTGACTTACCCTGCTTTCTCAGGTTTGACATACCTCCCTTTCTGAAACGGAAAACCCAGAGTTTCCCTCATTTCAGGGTTAACATACTCAGAGTTTTCACTTAACCTCCTTTCTTGATATTTTGAATTTGGACTGCAGTACCCATTTCAACCGCTAGCTGTCAATATTACTTAGTGCACCTTTAACTAGAATGAGGCAATACAATTTCAGTTTAAATAAAATGGACTAAAACTAATGAATATGATGTGACAAAATATTGACTGTCTAAAAGACATTTTAGTTGAAAGACAAACTATGGTTAAAACAAAACAGTGTAAAATGTGACACTGTGCTCAATTTCGACAGGTTGTGACGTCCTTTCAAACAAGGGATATGTGCAGTCGTAAAGTTTTTAAGGAAACCCTCCAGGGTTAGTGTTCACACACTAACTCTCACCCTACCCAAATAACAATCAGTTACACACTCACACTCCAGTCTACACTTCTTCACACCACACAGAGTTGCGTTCCTTAGTCACCCTAACAAGCCTTCACCGTTTCACACTGGAAACAGTCGTTAAAAGCAGCAGAGAAGTGGTTATCTACCTTCTAACACACTGAAGAGCTCTTAACAGAATGTGTGTGTTTGTGTGTGTGTACCTAAGGGACCTGAGTGTCATTAGCAAACAGAAGAATAAACCTGACTCTGAGGGAGTTTTAATTGGTACTAGAGGGAAAGGTGGGTGTCAGGGTCACCTATGCTTCTCTGGAAATGAACACACCATCATCCTCAAACATACGCTCTTCCAGGAAGACTAGATTCTAGATAAGAGAGAGTTCAGTAGAGTTCATGACTCTAGTTAGGAGGAGCTTTCATTTTCTTTGTTACATAAAATAGTGCATTATAAACTGCACACTGCATACTAAGTTACTGATAGTCTTACTTATCTGATCTGACTGGTCTGCTCTCATTTCAAATTCAAATTCATTTAAAAAAACACATTTTAGAAAAAGTACTGGTATTTACCAAAGTGCTGTACAAAAAAAAAAAGAAAAAAGAAACACATATGATCAAAAAAAAAAAAAAAAAAAAAAAAGACAGCTCTTGATACTGAGTTAAACATCATAGAATAAAAATATGTTTTAAGTATAGATTTAAAAACAGATGTGTTTGGCCTGTCTAAGGCAAATTATTTCAGGGCAATTCCAGCGTTATGGACGTGACATTTGGAGTCAAAACGCTCAAAGAATGCATTTAATAGCAACATATTGAACCGTCTATTTATATATTCATAATCCCTTACTAAAGGAGTCCAGACATTGGAAAAATGTCAGTCTATTCAACTGTTTTATATTTTAGATGAGGGAAATATACAGCGTTACGGACGTGACAAAAAAAAGTCACTAAGTTTTGGGTGACAACATATTTTTTAAGAATTCTGTGAATTACATTGCGCAAACCAAAAGTAATACTGCCCACCGAATGAAGAATTGGCTCTCCACAGAGCATAAAATAATAATTTTATTTCATTTTTCGTGTTCGCATTAATGAGGAAAAAACAACGTTACGGATGTGACAGTTTTCCGTTACGGATGTGACCGGTCTGAAAGCGGCACAAAAGACTGCTTTAAAACTGCTTTAAAACTTTCACAGAGACCTCAAGCAAGCATTTAAACCACCAAATATTGAAATCTGGGATACCAGTATGGTAAGACTCCACAATTTTTCAACTTTTTACTAAACTTTATACATATGTAACGTTATACTCTGTAGTGCAAAAGGTTATGGATTAGACCTATTTCTCATGTTGACAAGCATGTGCGTTGTTCAAGAATCAATTTAGAGACCATGATTTTCCTTCTTACAGAACTGCTTGCTAAAATACATTGACAAATATTAATGTTTATCATAAAGCAGTTTAAAATCGCATGTTTTCCCCACAGTCAGGTGAACCGATTGACACTATTGCCAATCGCAATCATGTCAGTTTTGTTTTGTGTATGAATGACCACACGGTTTTTTTTCGGCTAGTTTTCAGAGTTTAAAGCGGAGTCTTGAGTCAAAATGATCAAACTTTATTTCAAGTCAAAATTATTGCAATCTTATTATTTTCATTTTGTCAGCTTGATCGCGCGGATTGTGATCAATAGGCTAGGCTATTCATTTTTAACCAACAGGTAACGCGACATCCCAATTCCCGAGGGAAGTGTCCTATGAGACACAATGCTCTTCTATAAGTTGTACTGTATCATATAGGCCTACCTTTTGATGTTCATATTTCGTTCTCTGGCAAGAGGAAGAGAAGATCGGTTCATGTGCGCCTGATCCGCTGCTTACAGGCGCTGCAGTAGCTAATCTGTCACGCGCCGTAGGCTATTAAAGAGCGACATCTATTGTTTAAATTTTGTTATAAAATCGACTGAATTTGAAAGTTAAACCTTTTTCATATTAAAACTAACAAAGCACAAGGAGTATTGCGATTATTGGATATGTTCTGATATGGTAAGCCTGAAACAGATGATAGCAATTTAAAGAAGCAAACTCATAGGATTTAATATGAAGAGTCCGTAACGGTCACGTCCGTAACGCTTATTATGGTTGTTCAGAGCAACGTAGTGAAATGAATTGTTGATCCTAATAAGCATAAACATAATTTAGCTTTGCATATAAAGTTTCAAGTTATTTGCATTTATAATTGTTATATGACATAAACTTAATCTTTAAAACGTTACGGACGTGACAGAGCACTGAAGCGTCCTGACCTCTTTATTCCAGCCCTTATAAATTCATCAGGCAGTGCTGTTATGACTAAATGAGTGTATTTATTTATCAGGCATGTCTCCATCTTTCTACACAATGCTTACTGCTAAAATAAAGTTTAAAAAATGGGGTCTTTGATCCCTTTTTTGAAAGCATGAAATATGGTTGGTTGAAAATTTAATTTAAGCATTGTTGCTTACCACATATATTGTGGATAAACAAGGCAATTTTCTTAAAATTTCTGTTAGAGCACATTAATACAGTATATTACAGACCTAAATGGACAATTTAAAAAGGGTTTTGTTCTTTTGGTTAACTTTTTTTTTTTTCATGGTAAAGATGACCTTTGCGTGGAATTGCCCTTCAAAGTTTTAGCGCTGCAAACGCAAAAGCACAGTCTTCCCTGCTCTTTGCTCTTGGAACAGCCAAAAGCAATGGCCTGAGTACTCTTGATGGGGCAGGTGATTGTATTAAATCAAGTAGTATTAAATCAAAAGTATTTTGGAGCTTTCCCACCGAAAGATTTTAACACAAGCACTAAAAACTTAAAATCAATCCTTAAATAAACCAGAAGCCAATGAAGTTAGGCCAATATGGACGACGTGTTATCTCACTTGCGTGCTCCTTTTAAAAGAAGAGCTGCAGCATTCTGAATTAGCTGCAAGTGTGTAAGAGAGGACTGACTAAAACTGACATAAAGGGTGAGATCAGATTCATTGTTCTGGTCTCACTTGTCACTCGTCTTGCTGGTCTGATCTCACTGGTCTGGTCTTAATGGCTTAATCTCAGTGGTCCAACCACGCACTGTGAACTTGCTGATCTGACCTTAATGGTCTGATCTCACCACTGTGGTCTTACTGGTCTGAACTCTCTGATCTGAGCTCAATGGTCTGATCACAATGTTGTGGACTCACTGGTCTGAGCTCAATGTCTGATCACACTGCTGAAGTCTTCAATAGTCTGATCACAATGCTGTGGACTCACTGGTCTGATCTCAATGGTCTGATCACACTGCTGAGGTCTCAATGGTCTGATCACACTGCCGTGGCCTCACTGGTTTAACCTCACTTATCTGATCTCAATGGTCTGATCACACTGCTGTGGACTCACTGGTCTGATCTCAATGGGCTGATCACACTGCTGTGGTCTCACTGGTCTCATCTCACTGATCTGATCTCAATGGTCTGATCACACCACTGTGGTCTCACTGGCCTGATCTCAGTGGTCTGATCACACTTCTGTGGTCTCACTGGTCTGATCTCAATGGTCTGATCACAATGCTGTGGACTCACTGGTCTGATCTCAGTGGTCTGATCTCACTGGTCTGATTCTCAGTGGTCTGATCACACTGCTGTGGTCTCACTGGTCTCATCTCACTGATCTGATCTCAGTGGTCTGATCACACTTCTGTGGTCTCACTGGTCTGATCTCACTGATCAGGGGCCTCATAAAATGTTGCATAGATTTCATCCTAAAAGTCCAATTTTGCTTACGCACAGATTCAAAGTTTTCAGATTCATAAAACATACACCAGAACCTGTGCCAAATTCCCTTTAGAAATCCTAGTCAGTGGAAGATTGAACGTACATGCATCCCTACCCTGTCTCCTCCCCGAAGTAACCATATATAGAGTTTACAACACTGTAGTTTTAGTCACTCTTTTAGTCACTTAGTTTATTTCACTCAAATATCACTGTATTTTTTAGAAAAGTTGAGCGAACTCAATAACTGATTATATTAAGCTGAACTTAAACTGAATTAGTGCAGCAGAGTTCTGTGGTTCCCAGCATGCTTTGCATCAAACTACATAAGCAGAATAAATGTTGAGATGTGTTTTTGCACAAGATATGGAGAGATATGTTCATGTTTAATCTTCTGTTATGTAGGGATTTCTGTTATATTGCAGTTTTGAAGGTTATTGTGTTTAACAGTAGAGCCTGTGTTTAGGTCTAGGACGGACTACAATATTTCAAAACTATACATGGCATGTTGTGTACATGCAAATGTATAGTAATAGTCTCTTTGATAGATATATTAGCATATGCAAGTGTGCCATTGCTAACTAGCAGCAAATTGTGAAATATTTGAGTTAATTCGATCAACAAATAACAAGTATAAAATTACAAAGTTTTACTTAATATTGGAGTTTGTTTGCCTCAACTTTTTTGAGTTCTGACAACTTATTAGGGTTTACAGTGTTGTTTTACTATGCATATCCTCATCTGTATATTATTTTCCATTTGCATATTCCCATCCATGTGATATCCATTTGACCAAGTTTAAAGGATTAGTTCACTTTAAAATGAAAATTACCCCAAGATTTACTCGCCCTTAAGCCGTCTTAGGTGTATATGACTTTTGAACAAAATTGGAGATATATTAATAAATATCCTGACACATCTAAGCTTTATAAAGGCAATAAATGGCAAACAATGAGTATGAAGCTGAAGAAAGTGCATCCATCCATCATAAACATCCTCCACATGGCTCTAGGGGGTAAATAAAGGCCTTCTGAAGCGAAGCAATGCATTTATGTAAGAAAAATATCCATATTTAACAAGTTATCTTCTGCTAGACCGCCTTCCATATTCAGCTTAGGAAGAAAGTGTAATGCCTCTTGCAGTTCAAAACGAGGGGGGTGAGTAAAGCTTGGGGTAATTTTCAATTTAAAGTGAACTAATCCTTATATGAGATACATACTGTAAATGTTGTTTATGCCATCACATTACATTTATAGGTCTTGTTTGCCCATAAAGTAAAAATTTTAGGTTAATATTTTTTTTTTTTTTTTCATAGGCCTTACTGGTTTGATCTCTCTCTGATTGCCCATACTATATCTGCAGTTAAAGTGCCATGTTTATAATATATGAAGTAAATTGATATAATAGAATGAAATGGATCTTTTGCATGTAATATTTTTTAACATTCATTGTAGTTGTGTGAGAAAATGTTGGTTGAATGAGAACATGTTAAATGACAGAGATTGTTTATTGTGGGCAGGTTAAGAGAAGCTATGCGAGATTTGTCTGCCCTTACGGAATACATCTAAGTTAATTAGCTATTTGTCTTTTCCAAAGTGACTTACAGTACAATTATTATGGGGACAGTCCCACTGGAGCAACCTGAGGTTAAGTGCCTCGATCAAGGACACAATGGCGGCAGGGGAGCTCGGTAACTCTCCAGGTCATGAATCGTCCCTTCCAGGATTTTAACCCACAACCTTTTGGGTTACTAGCCCAGATCTTTAACCATTAGACAGATAACTTACTCTTCTTCTTCAAAGGTCATACTCCTTCTGTTAAGGTGCATATTCAGTTGTCAGAACAATTACTCCTGTTCATGTGACACATTGTCCTTTAGCGAAGGACATTTCCATTTCTAGAGTGCGTCTCCTGTTAGGGGAATATATATATATATATATATATATATATATATATATATATATATATATATATATTTCTTTTCAGAGGTCGTATCATTTTCTCTATGGAACAAATTCTTCAGGGGACAAGTTCTGCTTTAAAGTGCCCAGATGGGAAATAGTTTCATGTTTAATTTCACACTACACTTTCATTTAACAAGACTACAAAATTTGTTCATTGAAACTCCAGGCTGCCTGGAAGAACAAGTGCCCAATGTCTCCCCAGCTTCAAATTTTAAACAATTCTCCTTATACAACTTGGGGGGAAAATGGCAACATCTGTGAAAACAAACTATATTTTGTCATTCTAGAATATGGATAGCCTACTAAAGTGAGACCCATTTTCTGTTTGTGACTCAGAAGGAGGTTACAGTGTTTCTATGGCCACACTGGCTCTGTCTTTCTCTAGTAATTGTCTCTAGTTACAGTAAATATTTCATCAGGCATCAGCCAGAACATGGTGCAGGAAAAATGGCCAACACAGGAACCTTGTATGAAATATGCAGGGAGTAATTTCCTATTTATGAATCACTGTCTGTCATTGCTTTTCCATTCTGTCAGAATTTATTTCTGTGGGAAATGGGGCTTTGCACACACACACACACACGCACACACACACACACTTATCTCTAATTTTAGAGGCCAATTACCCAAAAACGCACAAGTGGAAGGTGTGTGAGCGTGTCGTAGTAAAAAGGTCAGAGAGCAAATTGAAGGCCGTTATGGGATCGGCAGCATTTGCATACAATGAAAAGCCAGCAATATATTTTTCAGAGATTAAAATGTGAATGGGATATTAAAATGTCTCTCCAGGAAAGTTCTCTGCAAATTTATATATTGCGCACATTAAACATCATGGGGAAAAAAAACTTGTATGATGATTTTGCTATACAGAAAAGAGTGTAAATGGAAATAACTTCAATACACTGTAAATTTGTATTTTGTACAGAAAAAGACAGTAAAAATGCTACAGTAAAATTCTGTTAATTGTTCAACAGTAAGTTACTTTACCATTTGCAATGAAAAACTAAATGATTAACATAGCATTATATGTAATTGTATAGTAAAATACTATGGTTTTTTGAAGTTGTAAACAAAAGTTTACTGAATTTCTACCCTTTCTACCCAAAATTTGTTTGCCATTTCTTTGTAATTATTTGTGTAATTTACTGGCAATTTCTGAGTGAAAATTGTTTAAAAGTAATTCCTACACTTTTTTTCAGTGTAGTTCATGTAAATAAGTATATTAGCATTAGATCACTTAATGAAATATATGGTTATTGTCATGTGATGCTGCAGTCTTTATTCCAATGGTCCAGAATCAGAATACTCAGAAGAACTAGCAACAGTGTAAAATTCAGACGACACATAACAATGAAAAGAGGAAACTACATCTGGGGGATTACAGCGCTGTTGTGGGCCAGTTATGGCTAATTTTTGGGTACATTGTAAAGTTCTGGGTGAGTTTTGGTCTGCTCCCAGCATTGATCTGGTTGACTTTCGGCAAACACCACCTGGGCCAACCTTGGGTCATAATTCCATGCAATATGTGGGCCAAAATCTCTGCTGAAACTCAACCAGAACCGACTGAAAAAGAAGTGCACTTAATTGAATGTGCACTTGTGTACTTCAAATTTTAATATGTTTGTTTAATATGTATGTTTGTAATAAACTGTACATGATGAGATTAATGAAATAAAAGACCACTTAGAGTGATTAGTTACACTTTCATGACTGTTTCTCAACACACTTTCAAAAAGTGCACTATGTAAAAATGTCCAATTAAAAGTTTTACTTTAAAGTGCATTTTAAATCATTATGTTTTAATAAACTTTTGTCTAGTTTTATAGTACACTTGATGTGCTGACTAATGCACATGCAAAGTTCTTGATTATGATTTTAACTGCAGTATGATATTCGTAAACTAATAATTTACTTTATTTTAGTTTACCATAAATACTTGTCAGTACATTCAGCAGTACACTTATTTCAAAGACAATAGATGAGATTATGAAATTACATAAAGATGTACTTAAGTCATTTTTAAGTTCAGCTAACCTTAAATTAATATTAAATGCATTTTCATTTAAAGTTGCAATTAACATGCAGTTAAGTGTTCAAAAACATTACATTCAGAATTCATACATGCAGTTAAGAATCTTCATTTAGAGTATATTATTCTCATAATAAGTACTCTTTTTAAACGTATGCTAAAGTGTACTTCTTTTTCACAAGGTTAAGCCTGACTTTATGTTAATGTCTGGATTTAGACTGCTTATTAAAGCTAAAAAGTTATCCATCCAAAAACCTGTTAGTATTCACTAACACCCCATATAATCACCCATTTGGTATGCAGGCTTTTTACACTTCTGAAGAGAATGTGTTGTAGATGTTATGCATACATAAATCAAGGTTTAATACTGTAAATTAAAAAAATAAAATAAAAATAAAAAAAATGTCAGTAGGTGACGTTTAATTGACACTCCTGCACTACACCCTATGAATCTTGCCTTCTGTTTTGTATGAGATCACTAGTGTTTAACTAGAGTCGTTACCTGCCTGCAGAAATACAGTCTCACTCATTGTCCTACAGTGGCCGCAAAATATATTTGGATACTTCACACAAAAATGAAAATATACTGTCACTTTTTTCCCTTTGAAAAATAAAATGAGACCAAAGGCAGAACATTCAGTCTTCCGTTTTGCATACAGGAAAAGTAGATAGTGATTTATACTGCCAAGCTCCAAAAAGCTGCATTAATGTCCGCATGTATTGCAAGTCTTCTGAAGTCATACGGTTGCTTTGCACGAGGAACGCTTCTAAAGGCTCCATTTATTGAAAACAAGCGTGAAAAGCGAGGCATTGTGCCTGACATCTCATTTTGCGTTTCCCAAAAGAAAGAAAATAATACTGTTGAAAAGACATGAAAGTGAGAGAATATTTCTGGCTGAACTATTTCTTTAAGCCACATTTAAATGTTTGAAGGTCATCACCTATATATTATTCTTTGAAGCCTTGCTTTCAGTCAGACGATCTCCTGTTTTGAAATGAACACTATTTTCATATTTTTTTTGCATAATCTCTCAATGTATTGCTGAATGCAAAGCAGGCAAACATCAAAGCGCCCACAGAGAAAACACTTTTATAATGGCCTAACACAGATGAAGCCTAAAAGTTGAGCAAGTTTGACTTTCAACTATTTCTTTTGGTCAGAGAGAACTGAGTTTTTACATGACCTCGGATTTTTAGAATAAGAATATGTATTTATCTAAGGGAATGTGTTTAGTTGAGAATAAATGCTGTAACTGCTCATCATATCTTTTCAACACATTTAGTTGACCTCTTCAGTTCTTTAGTTCATTTCATTGGTCGTGCAGTAAATTAATTTTTAGAAGCATATATAATTCATCTAATCTCTCGATGAATATGAGCTCATTAAATCTGCATTAAAAAAATGATAAGATAGAAATGCTGTTTTGAGGAGTTTAACATTGTCACATCGCAGGACATTTCAAGCTGTTTCTTCCAACATTTCGAATCCCATATGCCTCATCCACACAAATAATTATAGCTTTCACTTATTTTATGCATATTAATTATGTCCCATTATGTGGCGGTAACACAGGACTGAATAAATGAAGAAGTAGATCCCCATAAACATTACCACATAAGTTTAATTAACAGCAGGAGGTAAAACTCTCGCTCTTCTACACTTCAAAGCTTGAAAATGACTTAATTACTTCCTGTTGGGGTCCTGATTAGCAACATTAGCATGAGGATCCCCATGAGACTGGCCAATTAGCATCAGATATTGTGAGTCAGTAATTGATGACAAAGTAGAATTGCCTTTTTAAATTTTACATTTTTTACATTACTTTTAAATTCATGCCCAGCCATTTGAGTTAATGTCAATATATTTAAACAGTAATTCTATGCACATTCGTCAGTTTGATTTGCTTCTTTGTTTTACAATTCACATTAGGGAGGATCACACTACATGAAAATGTCTACAATTTTAACAAAGTTAACGGTTACAATTTATATTTTGATAAGGCAATTTCCTCTTGTCTCTATAGACCTTTTTCACACTTCCGGGTTTTTGGCTTCCGGAATTATCCATGCCGGGTAAAAGTTTTTCTGATTACAGTGATAGATAGCCTCGTTCAGAACCAGCTCAGGAATCAAAGTCGTTTTATGAATTAAATGTCATGAAAATGTTTGAAAGTTCTTGGTGAATTATTGGTGAGACTACAGAGCTCTCATTAAGAGCTACATTTAATAAATAATTCGAAGTGATGGCGGTTAAACTGGTTATATTCTTCGTGTCTGTTTGGCGCGGCTGTGTATTATCCCGCTTCATGTGCTGTAAAGACAGTGCCTACGTCTCAACGTGCACACTATCCATCCTAAATAGTAGTCTATGTGACATTAGTAATATTCAGTACTATTTAGGGTGGATATGCACATTGGAATGTAGGCTACAGAGTGTTTTTAGCGACGTGCTGGGGAAGTGATCAGCTGGCAGCTCCCTTATCACGCAAGCCTGATCCTCTGATTCATAAAACAGGACCCCTCGCACCCTGATATTTCTGGATATAAACACTTCAGTCATCTCTCGCTCATATTTTCCAGTCGTCATCATCTTAAAGTGTGTATTATGCACAGTATTGTGCTGTTGCAACATTAATGCAAAGACTGATAGTTGTGTACAGTGTGGTGTTGGAAATTAATTATGTCTTAGTTTAATCATTTTTATCGATCAGGATTAGTTATAACATATGCTTGAATGTGGGATGTAATGCCATATGAGATTAACATGCTATATATTTTTAAAACGTATTAAATGACAATAGGCTATCTCACGACTTTATATCCCCCACTGAAGTAGGCCTATATATTGGGAGTTAATTTTTTTAATGAATAAATTATATAAATAATGTTCGTCATACCTAATACGATCGGGGAAATTGCTGAATGAGTATCTGCGTAGCCTAAACTGTATGACAGCTGGTAATAAAAATCCACCTGCCGGTAAATTTGAGCAACCGCCTGAGTGGCCGTACAAACATGTAGAAAATAATTTCTTTGTAGATTATACAACAGCAACTTGGAAAACAGAAAAGGTAAGAAGCGATATTTGAGAAAAGAGCATATCAATCTAATAGCCATAGACGCATAGCGGAACTAACTTTACCCTGTGTCACGTGATTTCCGATTCTTGTGAAAAAGGTCTATTTCTAAACCTAAAAAAAAAAAATAAAAAAAATAAAAAAAATAATTTGAAATACTCAAGTAAATGTGGACACTTTTTAAATTAAACTCAGTTAAATGTTTTGTTAAATACTTTAAAATTTTGACAGAGTACCCATACTTTAACTTAACTTTAATTTCTGATAACACTTTATTTCGATAGTCCACTTTATACATTCTACTACTAATGTAACATTGCAACTAAATGTCAGTCATTATTAGACTGTATACTTAATATCTGCTAACACTTTCTTTTGATGCTCCCCAACAGACATTCTACTGACAATAACTTTGCATGTACATGTCAGCTTATTCTACTAACCCTAACACAACCCTAACTGTCTACTACAGTCTACTACTTTAATGACTGGCAGTTGACATGTAGTTACAAAGTTACTTATAGTTAGTAGAATGCCTAAAGTAGACTATCAAAATAAAGTATAGCCCAATTTCTCTGTAATTTTAATTGTGTTGCGCAAAATACAGCAGAATCACGCTCAAAACATTAGCAAACACTCACCTGTGTTTTAACTGGAGCAGATTTTCCTGTCAGCTCGTCATCATGAGTGTCCAGTACGATCCAAACACCTGCACTTACTCTACACAGCTAATAATTCTACCAGCCACGCACACGAACAATCAAATCAACCAGCTGACCTGATACAGACGATCTGTTTCTTACACTCTTTCTCTAATATACCTGTCTCTCTCTCTCTCTCTTTCTGTCTCTCTGCTCGGCCTCATTCCCCAAGCAATAAACTGCAAATGAGCTCTGTGTCTATGGATACAGGTGAGATGGTGTGTGTTACACAACAGAACACACCCACGTGAACAGCTGCACTTCTGTAATCAAATGTTATGTGTTTGTGATATAATTTTGCTTGACATTTACGCAGTTCAGAATGAATCAGATTCAAGTATGGCGAGTTAATAATCAGCTAAGACTGAGAGCAGAAAATAGTGAGATGTCAACTGATGAGTTTTACAGCAGCAGTAAATGAACCTCTGGGTGAAAGGCCTGCGACTGTGAAAGAGAAACGAATAAATCTCCACATAGCCTATCTTAATTAAGGCTGTCAATCAATTATAAATATATATATTTTTTAATCACATTTTTTTTTTTACATGAAATATCTTCCATATGAAATTATTCACATAAAATCAATATTTGCTAAGAAATTCCCCCAAATGAAGATTTTTAAATATATTACATTATTGTGACAGACTAGTAAATAATTGAAAAGATATTATAAAAAGTGACTTTTGAGGTTTGTTTTATTTCCATATCATTAAACGTAAGTCACTGACCTTCAGTCCATTTTGCAGTTGTGTTCATCTGATTGTCGTTCAAACAGGACACATTCTTATATTTTACATTTTGAACTGTTGGTCTATGTACACATGCAGATGGACATATTTATGTAAATTAATAAATACATTTTTAACAGATATGGTATATGGTTAACATCTGATCACAGTTAAAACTTGTTTAAAAAATTAATTATTTTGATAAGTACTTCAACTTTCAGCATGTGTGTGTGTGTGTATAATAATATATTATATATATATATATATATATATATATATATATATATATATATATATATATATATATATATATATATATATATATATATATATATATTAAAGCAATAAGCCCCAAGAAGCCGTGGTTTACAGTGAATTTATAACAGCTAAGGGGCATTGTTAGGCACCACGTGGAGTGTTATAAATTCACTGTAAACCACGACTTCACGGGGCTTATTGCTTTTATAAAACGGTTACCACACAATACTAATATTAAAGACAAAAAAATGTATCAATGCAACTTTCATGAAGTAAAATCACTAAAAGCCTTCCTTGCGCTGGAAAAAAATGTCACTGACCGTGAACAGTAACAGAAGTTACGTTATTACGTCTCTAGATGGCGGGAAAGATTGTCTTTATGAGCGAGTCACTCAGTCGCAATGACTTTTATATTGAAATTTGTTGTGAACACGGAACAAGACGCAAATGACAAATGCTTTGACTAGCGCTGTCAGTGCCAGCAGGGCACGGGGAAAACCCATTAAATGTTAAAAAGACAAGATCGCATCAGACATTCAAACTGATTTTGAACATAGGACAGACCTAAAGGGAAATGCTAAATCTGAATGCAGGTAATACACTCGATCACTCAATATCTCTCTCACAATACTCTTCTACATAGTAAGCTTCAATGAACAATATCAATTGAGAACAAACATTTTTTACTTTGCTAAGAGTGGTTGCTAAGGGTGTTGTGCAGTACTACACAGAACACAGCTATTGACCAAACTGAAACTAACCATTTCATAAATAATAAACAGCAGTTGCTTTTCGTGAAATACAATACATGGAATTGCAGCAAAATACTGTTGGGTAAATTGGCAGTGGGTGGGATCACATAAACCAAAACAAAAACATTCTGACACGGAACACACGTTTCAAAGTAACTGGCTGTGGCATTTTTTTTTTTTTTTTTTTTTTTTTCAGAGAAACAAGTATGTGAACTCATGTTCCCTGAATCTCTAAAAACATATTATGCTTTAGTACAGAAAGAAAAAGAAAAAAAAAAAAAAAAGAGACAGCACCTTTAATCATTGTATTTAATGAATAGAATGCAGGAGGCAAGATATTATTTTATTGAAAATTATATAATCTAATTAGTAAGAGCAGTAAAATATATGTATTTAAGGCAGCTGTGACTAGTAGAACGGGCACTAGCAGACTGTCATGATCCCGGTGCTATGTCTTGTGTTTTGTAAGGACTTTTATGTTAAAATGTATTTTCAGTTCCCATTGTTTCTGTGTTCACTTCCTGTGTTTGGTTCCTGTTTTGCTTTGTACCTTGTTTGTCGCTATAGTTACCCTCATTAGTTCCCATGACAACTAATCACCAACACCTGTCCCTAGTCTAGGGATGCAAACAGGTAAGGGGGAAAAAAAGGTGAGAACATTGAGTGGAGCGGAGACATGCTGCACACGGAAGTTATTTGATTTACATGCCCATTTGTAGTTACTTACAGGGTAATAAAAATAAATGAAAAAAAATCCCTTAGTGTCCAAAACTGTAATTTTTTGTGCAAAAAAAATTAAATCATTGTTGCAACATTTTACCAAAAATCAACATTTGGTTAAAATCTCATGTTATAAATAACAAAATGCTATGCAGGATATTTAAGACAATATTGGCTGATTAGACTGCAATACTGTTTGCCACATCTCAGACCTCAAATACATAAAATATTACCCATTATAGACATAGTTTAAAGTAAAGAGTAAAGGAAACACTGTACAGTACTTATTGAAACAACCAGTTCTTTATTTACCCTTGTAAGTTCCCAAGTTGTAAGACCCCCCTACCCCCCATAAAGCACTTTCTCATTGGATCTATGCAAATCCCATAGGTGACCTATTTTGATCTCAAAAAGGTTAGTTCTCAATGAAAGGTGAGGAGTTTGCATCTATGCTAGTCAGCCCCTTTTTAACCTCTCTGTTTAAACCTCTGTGCTTCATTTGTTGTTTGTCGGTCACAGCCAGGGCGTGGCCGAGAATCGCGGGCGCGATTGTTAATGAGAGACAGATATGATTGCCACATGCGAGTCCCGGGGGATATAAAGGAATGAGGACATTTAACGTTATTTATTCTACCGAACTACCGCAAGTGCTGAAATACTACTCATACAGGTCAGTTTATTTGACGACTTAAAATTGTGAGGTAATGCAGCGCTGTTTCACTTGATCTAACGTTACACTATCATACTAAACTGCATTTGAGGGTCTTTTAAAGTTGTAATGTTGTATTAGTTTGTTGGCTGTATGAGACTTAACAGTAAGCTATCAACATTAGAATATCATACTGATGATATTCTAACATTTCATCGTGTTGAGCTAACATTTATTAGTCTTATGTAGCCAACATTTGATTACCTGTCTAATAACGTTCAAGAGCGGCGTCTCTGCCAAGTCGAAGTTTGTCGCAAGGCTCTCGCCATCTCGGAAACGCCACGCCGATTATCCTTTTGTCCCAACGCTTGCTTGCCATGGTCCATAATGTTTTGCCGTGTTTTTCCAACCTTCTACCCCTGAAAGTACACTGGAACGGCAGTCAAACCCGTGACTTCCCACCTGTGAACTCGTACTAGATCGACGTACTCCCAGTTCCGCGCTCTGACGTCACATAGCCCGCGAAACAACAATGGCAGCCCTTACGGATGCGGTGTTTAAGCAAGTGCACTGTAAAATAAAATGTATAACAGCTTCTCCTGCATTATGCGCCGTTTTTCCTCCGTTTCCCTCAAATAAGCAAGCCACCTTTTGGTCTTTTATTATAGAAATAATTGTAAATGAGCATAAGCCCCGTCAATGACAGGCGACAAGTGGCAAGGGAGAATTTGGAAACATTTCGGATAATCTAAGTACACAGTTGAATATATAACACTGTGCAAGTGTGTTTTTTTTTTAATTTTTTTTTTTATTTTTTTTTTATATATATATTTTAATATAAAAATCTTTTATTGTGCCTTTAATACTACTTATTTGCACATTTTGCTCACCCACATTTATAAACCTCAACTTGGACGATGACCACGTTTCCTCTTTTTTTTTTTTTTTTTTTTTTTTTTCTTTTTTTTTTTTTTTTCTGACAATTCTTAATTAGTTTATTTGTCTTAACCACCTAATGGAAGATACTAGGCCATGCTTGAAAGAAAAACACTTGAGAAAATCTCAAACCCCTGAAATGCAAATTCAATAAGCACTGAAAGTGTCCGGGGATCAAGCTGTGAAAATGCTGTCTCACATCACTTTCCCCAGACTCAGCACAGCTCTGGTGTGACTGTATTTAATCGAGTGTACATTTATTTCACGATGTGCATTATTGTGCTCCGTATATATTTGCAGCATTTTTTGTACACAATCTTGAGAGGTAACATTTTTTTTTAAACCATTTCGGTTAAAAGGGTGAGCTGTTGTTGCATGTTAAGTAAGAGACATTTAAGTGATGCACAGGACATGTTTGTCCTTATATTTTATGAGAATACATAACCTGTGTCCTACATTATGAAAAGTATAGTTCCTGTTATGAAGAAAGTCATAATGGTTACTGAACACACAGATAAACCTGGAAAACAAAGCTGTGTCATAAATGCTGTAGAAGTATTGTGTATACAATTGGTGTTTCAGGGACAAAAGTCAAGGTCATCATGGGAAGAGCCTGAACTTACGTAAAATCACCTGCTAGCACAGTGACACAGCATGCTGTAGTGTGATGCAGCAAAAATCATTACATCTAATTATACTAATAGGACTAATTAGAATTTATTTGTAATACACTTAAATTGCACTATATTTTTCATGTAGATTGAGGTACTTTGGAAACACTTTACAATAAAGTTCCATTTATTAACATGTTAATTACATTAGTTAACATGAACTAACAGTAAAAAATGATTCGAAAGCACTTATTAATCTTAATATCAACATTTTAATAATATATTATTAAAACCAAAATTGTATCTTTTTGATATTATTTAATGCCTGAGCTAACATGAACTGACAAAGAACAGTTGTATTTTTATTAACTTACAATAACAAAAATGAATAAACAATGTAACTATATATAACGGTATATACTTTGTGTACTGTAAATATATAGTTAGGCCTATACTATATAATAACTGTTTATTGATAGTTAATTTTAGTTAATGCATTCATTAATGTTAACCAATGAAACCATATTGCAACGTTACAATATTTTACACCTATATCTCATTCTGCTATTAAAATCCATTTTAGATTGCAATTAGAAGTTATTACGAACACACATTTTAAAGGGAGTTTGAACAAAAAACATAGTATTTATATCATAATCTGTCACTTGATACTAATTAGATCTATTATGCACCTGTTATCAGCTGCAGTTATATTTTATGATGACATTTGTCAAAATAATTCTCCAGAAATACCTTAAAGGGGTCTTATGCTTTTTCACTTTTTCAACTTTAGTTAGTGTGTAATGTTGCCTTTTTTTTTTTTTTTTTTTTATCCCCAAAGTTTATCTGTGTGCTGCAGAATGTCAGCTCGGTATTGGCCAATGCTGTACATGTGAGCAGCACGATGCATACGTGTGATGCTGATGCTGGAGCCGGCCAATAATGAGTCAGTGTTCTGACATAGAACATGGAAGCACTGCACTGTGTTTACTACGTCAACTGCATAGGAGACTGACATGGAATAGAATAAATTGTTGAATTAAGTCGTGGTGGTGTTTTTTTTTTTTTTTTTTTTTTTGTTTACTTTTTGTGCACAAAAACAAAACAAAAAAATCAATTCTTGTCGCTTTATAACATTAAAGGGATAGTTTGGATTTGTCTGTGCATGTTTTTTTTTTTGACTCAGATGAAATTCCCATTGACATGCATTATGTGACTGACAGACCACAACAGTTGGAGTTAAAAATCATCATTTGTGTTCTACTGAAGAAACAAAGTCACCTACATCTTAGATGCCCTGGGGATAAGCAGATAAACATCAAATTTTCATTTTTGGGTGAACTATCCCTTTAAGGTTGAACCACTGTAGTCACATGGACTATTTAGGGCCCGAGCACCGATGGTGTGAGGACCCTATTGGAATTGCTCAGCCAATTATTCTTCATCTCCAAAATGAATCGCATTTTTGAGGGCCTAAACGTTCTCAAAAACTCATGAAACTTTGCACACACGTCAGAAGTGGTGAAAATTTACATCTGATATGGGTTTCAGAATTAGGTGTGGCAAAATGGCTCGATAGCGCCACCTACAAAATTTCAATTAAGCGCCCTTCGTGCTACGTTTCACGTACAGTTATGAAATTTGGTAGACAGATGTAACAGCCCAATAACTACAAAAAAACCCCTGGGTGCAAACTTTGTAAACCCAACAGGAAGTGAGATATTTTTAATTTTCTCTACAAAATTTTGGCAGTTTTTGCCATTTCCACATGTTGTACTTTAACGAACTCCTCCTAGAGCTTTAATCAGATCAACATCATATTTGGTCAGTCTAATCTAAAGGCCTTTGAGACGTTAAATTGCGAAGATCTAGAGTTTTCGCTGAAGGGCGTGTCCGTGGCGGCCTGGCAAATTTCAATGTTTCGCCATGAAACAGGAAGTTGTTGTAACTCGGGCATACAATGTCTGATCTGCCCCAAACTTCACATGTTTTATTAGAGTCCTGACCTAAAGACATCTATATGACAATATTCAGTTACAGTCATAGCGCCACCTGGGGGCAACAGGAAATGACATGTTTTACACTGTGATTAACTCCTCATAGAGATTAAACCAGATCAACATCCCTAGTGAAAAAAAAGTATACTAAGTATACTTGCAGCAAGACTAATTATTAGTATATTTCAAGTGTGTTAATGATTAGTTAATTTAAAGTGTGTTATTTTGAAACAACTAATTTTGTACTAAGTATATTTAAGTTGAAATTAAGTAGTATTACAATACAACTTTAAGTATATTTAGTATACTTATGTGTGCTAAATTGGAACAACTTCAAGTATACTTAGTACACTTTAAGTATATGTCTGTGTAGGGACTAATTACATGCTTGATTAGTGATATTAAAGTGTACTTAATTTGTGTTATAAGTATATTTTATTTGTGTTAAAAGTATATAATTTTTTGTTATAATATTAGTTGCATTATAAATATACTTTATTTCTGTTATAAGTATACTTTTATTTGTGTTATAAGTATACTTTATTTCTGTTATGAGTACACTTTGTTATAAGTACACTTTATTTGTGATTTAAGTACATTACAAAATAATTTTGAGTGTCTTCACCTTTGGCTTATACCAAATACTAAAAATTACACACTTTGCAGTCAATAACAATACACTTTGTTATTACTTATACTTTGTATAATATAGTCAACATTTGAAGCAGATCAAAACCTTTAATCAAAGTTGTCCTAACTTTTTTGATCCACTTCAAATGTTGACTACTGTACTTTGAATTACATAATCTCACACAATACAGTTGTGCTACTATTTAAAGTTACAGTTAACACAGTTTATTACAGTTTAACACATTTTCCCAAAGTTGAATGCATTTGTTTTCAAGGCCATTAAATTAAATAAAATATAAGAACATCACTAATGAAGAGACATATTTCATTGACAAATCCAATAGTTTTTATTTAAACTTAATATAGATTCAGCAAAACTTACCATGTTTTTCATTAAAGAAAAAAAAATATTGGACCATGGTGAGCCTCTATACACAAATACAAATGACACATTATATTCCATTTTCTGATGAGCTTCTCATTGTGTCTGATGGCGTGAAGAACAGCATCTGTTGACAGAATATACAAAGATATAAGACACTTTATATGTTCAACCCTTTATTCGCGTTTACAATAGTCTGTCTAAATCCTACATTGAACCAATACTATTTTTGAACAGTAAATGAGGATTAGCAGCAGGAACTGTATCAGAATGGCATGTCGATATTGTTTTCGGTACATAGTCAAGCATAAAACACTTTATGAATTAATATCGTACAGAATACGGGCCGATTTGACCAATCATATGAATGTTTTGGTGCTGCATACAAACATGTGCCATAAACCACCACACAAAAACTCAAAAAGGAGATATCAAGCCGAAATATCGCTCTCCGTTTGTTAAAGAAAACAAAATAAAGTTTGTTAACTGGTAGACTACAACTCACCTCCCAATAGCAGCACTTTTCTCCGGTTCTTTCAGGATCGCGTAGGCCATTAGATTAGCCGGTTATCGTCGCCATCACGGTCAGTCTGCGATGTCACTTGATTGAACTGGTCAGAATCCCCAAGATTGAGCGATGTATTGCGCTTTCAGTGTTTTATTAAATAAATTAAACATTGCGACATTATACTTCACCTGAGTGACTGAGCGAGGGGATTCAGACGACGACCGTGACGTCAGCAGCTCTGATTGGCTGAAGGCAGTGAGCAACAAAATCTGATTGGTCACAGACCAAGTTGAAGAGACTTTTTTTTTTCGCATGTAACGTTACTTGTGCTGCTGGTGTGTTGTTTAATGTAGATTTGTGTGTACGATTGTAAAATGATTCTGCCAGTGTAAACTTAATAAACATTTACACATATTTGGAAATTGTATAGGCTACACTGCATATACTAAATGGGCTTGTAATGCATTCATACTGAAATAAATAAGCACAAGTAATATAATGAATTCCAAGGATGAATAAGTAAACTTAAAAAATATACTCAAATTTAACATTAGATACACTACAACTTCAGGATATTAAATAATGTATTTTTTAAATATACTTTCAGTGCATTGTTACAATGATCATTTTCAGCACACTGTTAAAATATACCTCAAATATATTTTTATAAAGTGCAAATAAATACACTTTTAAAAAATAAACTTAACTTACACTTCAAGTATATTTTTCTAAAATATATTTTTTAGAAAATATACTAAAGTACAATTATTTTAAAGTGTGTTAAAATTTGCATTGTGAAAATATGATACTAATATACTTTTTATATATTTAATGATAGTACATTTTTTGTTAGTATATTTGCAGTGTACTATAGAAAAAGGGAATATATTTAAAATACAATAAAGTATACTTTTTTTTCACTAGGGATCATATATAGCCAGTCTAATCTTAAGGCCTTTGAGATGTTAAATTGCAAAGATCTTGAGTTTTCGTTGAAGGGCGTGTCCGTGGTGACCGACAAAGTCTGATGAAGATGAAGCTGTTGTAACTCAGGCATACTATGTCTGATCTGCCCCAAACTTCACATGAGTGATAAAAGTCCTGGCCTAAAGACATCTATATGACAATATTCAGTTAGCTATAGCTCCACCTGTTGGCAGCAGGAAGTGTGGCACTTTTACATGATTTTGCCATAATTCTCCTGTATTTACTCGCTCACATGCATGTCGCCCCCTGTTCGCTGTTTTCCTGAGGCCAACGGGTGGCGGTGAGCCCGGGTGCGAGGGCCCTTTCATCACTGCTTGCAGCTTTAATTTAACAATGTCTTTACTACCTTTCTGGACCTTGAAAGTGGTCGTTGTGTTGCAGTCTATCAGAGGCCAGATAGCTCACAGATTTTGTATCCGGATGTTGTCCACATACACATTGAAAAGACAAGTGTAAAAACGCTTCTAATCAAAATGTTGTCCTATCAGCATGTCCTGGTCCAGAGGTAGTCGAGGACGCATTTTGATCGGCTCTCAGTGTAATGTAAATGCAATCCAGCCATCATATCTGCATTCAGAGGGCAACATCATATAAATCCCCATCCAGTCTCTCCACGTGACTGTCAGAAAATAATGGACCAATGGGGTTTTGACAAGAAATTAAACTTATTTGAACTTTGCAATAAATGTCTATCTTTAAAAGAGTTTTAGACTTGCATGATACTGTTTTTCATCTTAATTGTGCAACATTATCTGCACGTGGTGATCACCTGTACAGTCACAGTCATGAGATCTTAATGAAGAGCTGCATGCTGCTTTGCCAGAGGAATAATCGGAATATACTTAACATTTAAAACATTAAAAATGCTGTATGTTTATTAATCTCCCATTTCTGTCAATACTGCACGCTATAACCTAAAACCTGGATGATGTGACTTGTTTAACTCAACCCATTTATTTTTGTATGATCAACTCTGGAAGTATTCCTTCATTTAAACAACTTAATTTGATCTAAGACTGGATATTGCATCGGAAAGTAAAGTGAGTGAAAGCAATGGGACATTGTTTAATTTGTATCATATTTACTCTTAATCTGTTGTCATGCACCCTTGTTTAGTTCTAATTAATGCTTTTTTTTTTTTTTTATGTGATGTGTGTTCTTTTATTTCTTTAATACACAGGTGTTCAGATTCTGCCATTTTCTACATATTACACATACAAGAAATGCTTGCGCTCTCCTTTCATGAAATGCGTCATCTTTTCAGCATACAAGATTAATGTTGGGAAACTTGGTAGATAAAAGGGGTCATAAACTGCATTGTTTTATTGTTTTATAATGTTTCCTGGGGTGCACTTATAATGTTAGTATGCTTTTTACATCCAAAATTGTCAATTTATAAATGAAAGGCATTTTTCCTACCCTGATTTTAGCCCTCTGGTTTGAACGCTCTGTTTTAAGGGGCGTGTCTGCTGTGAAACTTCAGTGTAAATGCCCACTACTGTGATTGGCTAACATCTTTCCATTTTAAATAGCCAAGTATTACTCTCTCTTTTAGCACGTTTTTACTATTACAGCTCTTAAGGTTAACTAATCGTGAAAAGTGTTGCATTACATTTAGATCTATGGCATTATATTTAGATTGTGGCAATGAAAGTTTGCAGAGATGAACACTGTGTAGCCGATCACACGTTGAGTGCATGAAAGCAGTGATCTCGTCATTGCAACTCAATTTCTGCACCCTAACAAATGCTTTCATCTTCACTAACAGTGCAAACATGATATAACTAAAAGATTCATTGAATTAAACGGGAGTTTTGCCCGTCAGTCACGATAAACTCGAGCTGTTTGATTGACAGCTTCAGCACGCACTGCTCCAATGATTCCAAAGGAGGCTTTCTTTGATCGCTTTCTTTATATAATTTAATCACCGTTATATAACAGATTATTTTCATCCTACTAAGAGAAACGCAAGTTGACGTTTAGTCACGGGTTTGACTGACAAAGAACATCTGACTGTACATGAATCATTACATATCAGGCATTTGAATTAACACAATTACTTACACGTTGCATTACTGTCGAGTCCAGGCACTGCACAATATTTTATAATCCTCAACGGCATGTTTATTGCCTGGTAGCTCGATCTGGTTTAGCACCACATAGGCCTATGTTACTTAGGCTACCTATTCTATTGCATGTCATGCATGAATCAGTGGGTGGGGCTAAACAGGCAGGGATGAAGTAGGCGTTGATCTTTTGCAGAGGCGGTGCTTGCTGCCCTTTGACGTCATAGATCCCCACTTTGTAAATCCTGTCGTTTGCTGGGTCTGGTGTCAATTAAAGCTTTTATTGGACTAACAAGGAAGTTTTCAGCTCTAAAATTTACAGGATATTCTTAAAGTATGATTACCTCTTATATGTCAAAAGTTCAAGGAAAATATGATTTCTCAGTTCATCACCCCTTTAAGTACCCTATTTGTGATTGATTTTTGTACACAGACCTAATTTAAATATTGTGCAGGAAATAGAAATCTGATTGGTTATCCAGAAACAAAGGTCACTTAGGGGCTATTACACAACACAATTTTCAACTAAAAACAAAACTTTTTATGCGTTTTTGGCCATTCATTTACATGACAACAGAGTTTTGGTGGCCTGAAAACAAAGTTTCATAGTGCAAGTTTTTTAAAATGGTCTCCCTATAAAGAACAAAAACGTGTATCTGTGAAAACGATGACATCATGCACATGCGCATTACATGTTCAGTCTGTAATGTTTCATCGCCGTCTAATTCTGCCAGCAGAATACAGCGTTTTTAGTCATTTTCACGGATTCGTATGAATGTGGATCGTTTTGACAACAGTCATCTGTACGCGGAAAAATCAAAGGAAAAAACTTCTCAGTTTTAAGCATATCGTTGTCATGTAAACATACATGTGCTGTGTCCTGATTGGCTAATGATCCAATCTGCTTAATCGGATCAAGGTGATCGCATGTTAATGCCAAGTGTAAACAGCCATGTGTGACTGAGAAGTGTGTGCTCTTATACTGTGGTTGATGAGTGAGCTGATGAGGGCAGTGTTGCCAACTGCTTTGGGCGTGGGAAGTCACTAAATCTAGCAACGAAATCCCTAAATTGGCAACACTGGATGAGGGACAGGTGAAGGTGATTAGAATTCTGGTGAGAGTGAGCACTGGGTGTGTGTGATGGAGGGGTCTGGTGTCAGCCACAAAGTCTTAGGGCTACACCTGGTCACTTCATGTGTTTTTATTGGATAGTTATCGGATTTGTTAAAACGGTTCCATTTACACTTTGCCACATAAATGTGTCTCCCCAAAACAAATATAAATCCAATCTTTAATTCCCACGCTATATGCAAATTTAATGGAGTTCACGTCAACGAAAGCAACAGATAGCTGCATTTATTTATTATCGGCTCATTTCAAGATCAATGACCGCAATAGGAGAAAGAGCAGCATCAGCACTGGGAATCATTTAGTCTCACTACATTTAATGAAGATGATCACGTTTTGAGCATCTGCGACTTACTTTCATTTGCGGCAGTTTGGGCATTGGCTTGCTGAAGGGATACTCAGTTAATCATCAGCAACGATGTGTATTGCTGTAGGGGGAGACCGGGGACAAAGAGTATAGAACCCAAGAGGCGACACTCTGATACTTTTTGGGCAACAGCCACTAGATGGCGCTCCGGTAGCACGGCCGCCATTATGGGGTTAAAATTCTATGGTCCAGTTAGTATCCTTCACATCTTACACACCCAAAATCGGCAAATTTCACTGCCAAATCAGAAGCACAAAAGAACATTTTTCAAATTAAATCATCAGTAAATTTTATGGTACCTACAGTAAATTGTATTGTCTTATATATGTTTTATTTTACCAGTTGTGGAATCCAACTGTTACGAACTTTTAAAAAGGTCTAGGGTTAGAGCGTAACATTTAGATATTATATTGCAGTAACGGAGCGGGCAGCAGAAAAGACCAGACACCAAAAGCATTTATGTTCAATGGATTTATTATTTCAAAAAGCCGAAGCCAAAGAACTATGGTGGCGCCAAATTAAAGAAAAGAATAAAACAAAATAATTCATAAACTAAGTCCCCAAAATCCTCTAAACTGGCTAACCAAAGAAAAATGCAGAAAGCAAAACCGAAATCTTCGGCGCATCCGACGCCTTAACTGAAAGTACTCTAAATAAAAAACAGAAATACAGAAAGGGTCACCTCTTACCTGTTGTATATAACATTAAATCTCTACGGGCAGTATGTATGTCGCGCGACCTGCTTACCTGTTCTGTTTCCCCAAAAGGTAGTAAGTTACTCTTAACTCTCAACATTTCACATAGTACAAAGACAAATGTTGAATTCACGCCGAATAACAAAACAGACAAGTTATGACAGACTCTAACTTAAACGCCTGCCGTACATAAATACACACACACACTGCACTCCTGATCAGTACACGCCGGAAGACTTTTAAACACCAAGGTGGCACTTGATTGGCTGCAGCTACGACCTCTTGATAGAGAGTGACAGTCGCCTACTCTAATCAGCGGAGACCTGAGAGCAAGACAGCACAGAGGACAGAAAACAGAGGCAGGGAAAAAAAAACATCCGAAACACGCGCAGCACGTAACACCAACCATTCAACCATCTGAGGTAAGGTAGTTAGCCTACTTTGAGTATTTCCATTTTATGCAACTTTACACATTTATTAATAGTAAATTTAATAATTAATACGTATAAGAGCATCATGTTTGCAGTGAACAATATTTTTCAGACCTAGTGGAGTAATAGTAATAATATCACTCCACTAGGTCTGAACTGAAATTGGCTATATTGTACGTTTTAATGGATCACGCTACAAACATAACGATCTTATAATACATGATGCATTGCTGTGTCTGTTATCGCATAATTCCCACTTTTGGACACTTTTGCTTTAACGGACATTAGACAACTGCAAAATCAAGCTGTTATATTCATATATTTATTGTCCAACATTCCCAATTTTTCTGATGCATGTCCTTAATTTAATTTCCTATGTTGGTTTTAATTCAGTGTTTATAATGCTAATACTTGAACTTCAAAGAATTTTAACCCAAACTGACTGGGTTTCTAGAGAGCAAAAAGGTTTTGTGAAAAAAAGTGGAAGACTTGAACACAAAATCTGTAAAATAAACTGTTAAAAGGATTTGATGATCACTAGTGATAGTATTTTATTCTGTGTTGTCATCATTCAGGTTGGATTTCTGCTTTAATGTACTGCTTTTTTTTTTTTTTTTTTTTTTTTTTTTTTTTAAACAAAGCAGCTGATATTGCCATAGAAACTAGTGGACTGCCGAGTCGCTTTCCCCCCAAAATGGCGGAAACGCAGGGCTGCTGATGGGCGCCGGTGTTGCAATGGAACGTTCTATTGAGGCCCTGTCCCAAATGGCACACTCCGGACTTGTGGACTTCCTCAGAGTCCACACTTTGGTGACGTCATGTAGTGCAGACCTATAGGGCCCTTGGCGCGAGTCCACGAGGGCACATTGAGAGGTATTTCTGGGACAGACTTGATCGTCACGCCGGAAATAATGGTCCATTTTTTTTTTGACAGGAACTGCAGGTTCAGGGAATATGCTGCCTATTGTTGTTGTTGTTTTTACCATTGTGTTTGCGAGATGGCTTGCCATGCAGAGAAATCACATTTTTGCGCTCCGACATCGTAGTAGAAGAGTCCCTTTATTAGATAAATATCACAAATATCTTATACAAATATTATAATATTTCATCGAGAATTATATATTATTAATATACAAACACAATATAATAATATTATTAATATACAAACATAATATTATTATGTTTGAGATATCAACCACTGGTCGATGACCATAATGTTTGTAGGTAACAACTGGTAAAATGTACACCTAGGTCATAAAAACCGTAATGATACCTACACTTAAATAGTTTCTTCTCAGCCATGCTCTTGAGCGAAATCTCCTCCCATCCGTTGTCTGATTGGCATTTCGCAAGGATTCCTGGGTAGTTAAAGTGTGCGGAGCCTGCATCTATGCGCCTCAAGGGTACAAAGGGGGTGCTGCTGAGCACACTTCAGAGCATTAAAATGCTGAATGGGACGGCCTACGTACTCATAGACTCGGCGAGCACGCGCAATTTAAGTCCACGAGACTGAAAGTCCACATGAAGTGCGCCATTTGGGACACGGCCTGAGTTTCACTTCTTGTTAGTGTACAGGTGCTGGTCATATAATTACAGTATCATCAAAAAGTTGATTTATTTCACTAAATCCATTCAAAAAGCGAAACTTGTATATTATATTCATTCATTACATACAGACTGATATATTTCAAATGTTTATTTCTTTTAATTTTGATGATTATAACTGACAACTAAGGAAAATCCCAAATTCAGTATCTCAGAGAATTAGAATATTGTGAAAAGGTTCAATATTGAAGACACCTGGTGCCACACTCTAATCAGTTAATTAACTCAAAACACCTGCAAAGGCCTTTAAATGGTCTCTCAGTCTAGTTCTGTAGGCTAAACAATCATGGGGAAGACCAAAAGTCAACCATTGACACCGTGCACAATGAGGGAAAGACACAAAAGGTCATTGCAAAAGAGGCTGGCTGTTCACCGAGCTCTGTGTCCAAGCACATTAATAGAGAGGCGAAGGGAAGGAAAAGATGTGGTAGAAAAAAGTGTACAAGCAATAGGGATAACCGCACCCTGGAGAGGATTGTGAAACAAAATCCATTCAAAAATGTAGGGGAGATTCACAAAGAGTGGACTGCAGCTGGAGTCAGTGCTTCAAGAGCCACTACGCACAGACGTATGCAAGACATGGGTTTCAGCTGTCGCATTCCTTGTGTCAAGCTACTCTCGTCAGAAGCGTCTCGCCTGGGCTAAAGACAAAAAGGACTGGACTGCTGCTGAGTGGTCCAAAGTTATGTTCTCTGATGAAAATAAATTTTGCATTTCCTTTGGAAATCAGGGTCTCAGAGTCTGGAGGAAGAGAGGAGAGGCACACAATCCACGTTGCTTGAGGTCCAGTGTAAAGTTTCCACAGTCAGTGATGGTTTGGGGTTTCATGTCATCTGCTGGTGTTGGTCCACTGTGTTTTCTGAGGTCTGAGGTCCAAGGTCATCGCGGACAAGCTACGCAATATCGCGTTCATAATCGCAGATGAATCGCCTTTGATTATGAACACGATATTGCGTAGCTTGTCCGCGAACTACGGCTCTGTATATTAAGTGCCGCTCCACTTAAAAGCAGGTGATGGACATTTACCACTAATCACAGAACCGGCTTTACTGATGAGACACGCATGACAATCTCATGCGATTAATCGTGCAGCCCTAGCCATAATGCATTGCGATTAGTTCACTGGAAAAAAAAAAAGATCCGATGGCAGACAGAGTTGAGGAAAATGTTCATTATAACCAGGGTTTATGGATGGTTCCTAGTAAAATACAAAGCCAGACACTGTATGATTCTGTATGATCTGCTTGATAGAGTAATTTCTATGTAAATCTGCATCACTCCTAGTGTTGTCACCTTTCCCAGAAAAAGTGCAATTTCACATGCTGCCGCAATGCAGATGGTATACACAGATCTGAATGTATTATTATTTCTAGCAGTTTCTGTGTGTAAAAGGGTGAATATCACAAATCCTGTCAAGAATTCAAAAGAAAGAAATTAGAAATTAGATTTAATATAATAAAGAAGAAACCAATTATAAGCACTTTCTATTGCCACTCATTATTTTTAGCAGCTTATAAAAAAGAATCCAACTAACGCTCTGTTAACGGATAATACCGTTAACAAAAAATCAATAATAAAACAGAAAATCACGTCAGAGCTATAATTTTAATTATAATTTCATTCATGCATATCAACACAATATACAGATAATAAACATTTCATATTTCACATCACAAAGCAAACGTATAATAAATGAGGATATGCAAAACTCCACATTTCAAAACTGACTAGTGTGTTATATTAAGGGAAACCCTGAATAAGTGGTAGTGGCTAGTATTGGGTTCACTTCATCTGATTAGACATCCTACATGAAGACCCCTTAAGAAAAAAAATGTTTTTGTGTTCAAAAACCGCTGAACACCCTTGCCATCTTATACACTGCAAAAAAAGATTTTTTTTAACTCAGTATTTTTGTCTCGTTTTCCAATACAAATATCTAAACATTCAAGATACATTTACTTGAGAAGGATATTAAGTCTTGTTGGCCCTTTACTTTTAAGAGTTTCAAAAACCCACTTAATTTAAATAATATTTTCAGAAAACAAGACTTAAAGGTGCCCTTGATTCAAAAATTTAATTTACCTCGGCATAGTTAAATAACAAGAGTTCAGTACATGGAAAAGACATACAGTGAGTCTCAAACTCCATTGTTTCCTCCTTCTTTTATAAATCTAATTTGTTTAAAAGACTTCCGGAAAACACTCGGATTTCAACATAACACCGACTGTTACGTAACAGTCGGGGGCTCCACCCCAATATTTGCATAATGCCAGTGTTCAAATGCATTACACAAGGACAGCCAGTAACGTCTGGATCTGCACAGATTAATCATCAGACTAGGTAAGCAAGAACAACAGCGAAAAATGACAGATGGAGCAATAATAACTGACATAATCCATGATATCATGATATTTTTAGTTATATTTGTAAATTTACTTTCTAAATGTTTCGTTAGCATGTTGCTAATGTAGGCTACTGTTGGTTAAAGTTACACCGTTTATTACTGTATTCACGGAGACAAGAGCGTCGCTATTTTCATTTTTAAACACTTGCAGTCTGTATAATTCATAAACACAACTTCATTCTTTATAAATCTCTCCAACAGTGTAGCATTAGCCGTTAGCCACGGAACACAGCCTCAAACTCACTCAAAATAAAACGTTGACATCCAAATATATACTTTACTCACATAATTCGAAGCATGCATGCAGCATGCATGACGAACATCTTGTAAAGATCCATTTGAGGGTTACATTAGTTGTGTGAACTTTGTAAATGCGCTGTAATATAGTCAACAACTCATGTGGCAGGGAACACGCTCGCTCTTAAAGGGGCGGCGTCAGTGAAAATCAGTGCATTGTTAATGATGCCCCAAAATAGGCAGTTAAAAAAATTAATAAAAAAAAAACTATGGGGTATTTTGAGCTGAAACTTCACAGACACATTCAGGAGACACCTTAGACTTATATTACATCTTTTAAAAACATGTTCAAGGGGACCTTTAATGCTTATGGCGCAAGATCATCAAAAAACAGTGTACATTGCAACCAACAATCTAAGGCATAATTTATACCAAAGGGGAATGTACAGGTTTTTTGTGTCAGATGAGGGTGCAGGTATAGAGGCAAGCACAAATTTGCAATGGGCAAACAAACAAACAAACCATGTGCTCACACAAAACACATGGCAAGCCAACACAGGCCATGTGCTCCAACAGAAACTACAACACACAAGACAGACAGATTGTGTACATGAATGTCAGGAAGTCAACACGAAAACTGAACCTGAACGAGACCAGTGTGTCAGGATCCAGACACCAAGCCCTGAATGCTCAAAACACAACACAGACAGGAGAGTCTTGCGAAACATTGTGCTCACACAAAGAAGAGAACAAGACAGTATAGAAAATGGGTGTCAGGATACTGTCACTGAACTATAAACATGACCAAAAGATCCTGACATATTTGTGTGCTTTGATAGATGCCAAAACTTGTCACAGTGACAGCATCTAAAGGGTAAACATGTTGCCATGTAACTTTAGAGATTGAGTTCATTGATATTCTGCGCTCTCTTTCTTCTCATATAATAAAATATTTTTAATTACATTTTTTTCATATTGCTTTATTTATTTGGTATGTAGCTGTGTAATAAGCTTGCCCATACCTATAACTATATGAACTCCATGAAATCAATGTTCTGTAAACATTTCTATATATCCTCATTTGGTTCATATATACTCAAGGGCCAGATTTACTAACGGCTTGTGCCAGAGCAAACCCTCTTTTGGTGTTAAAAAAACTACTGGGTTGAAAAAATAGCACTGAAAAGGCATGGACAGTTATTTTTGCGACTGACCTTATTTCATATGCATTTGTAATAGGAGTTTCCCTTTCAGATGCAAAATTAATGGAAGGAGAGTATTTAAATGAATCATGCAAGGTGATTTACTAAAGTTTGTGCTAGTCAATTTACTGGTATTTGCTTCATTATTTACCGGCCCAAAAAAGCATGTGTTAAACCAGACACTAATTTGCACTGCTCTTGGTAGATTGTGTTGGTTATAATTGAAATGATCTGGCTGCATCTTTTTGTTGTTGTTGTTGTTGTTGTTGTTGTTGTTGTTGTTGTTGTTGTTGTTGTTGTTGTTGTTGTTGTTGTTGTTTTGTGCAACATCAGTATCACGTGCAGAATTTTCCACTCCCATTGGCGCTTTTTTTGGAATTGTGGTCTCAGGCTAATTTGACCCGTTTAGTAAATATGGCCCATAGTCTTGTGAAAAAGAAGTGTGCTGTACTGTATTGAATGTGCATTATTATTAAGTTAAATTATATATATATATATATATATATATATATATATATATATATATATATATATTTTTTTTTTTTTTTAACTTAATAATAATGCACATTCAATATTTTCTTTTCTTTTTTTCCAAGAAGTGCACTTATTTTGAGTTGGTCAAGTATTTGATTATAATTTTAACTAATTTGATATTACGATTTTTGTTACACATTTTGAATGTAACACAACTGCAGCTTCATCATTACAAATATATTTAAATACATGACACAAGTTTCAATAGAAATTAAGTTTAAAGTATATTTTAGTTTAAAATAGAAGATGCACTTAAGTCCTACTTAAGTGGGTCAAAAAAGGACTCTAAAGTTCAGCTAATTGCATTTAGTATAAGTGTAAACTATAATACATTTTTATTTAATTGCAAATAACATGAAATTAAGTGTCTGAAAGGATTACTTTCAGTTTGTATTTAATGTATTTATTTCTGTAATAAGTACTCTTTTAAAAAGAAAGCTTCTTTTTAATGAGTGTATTCATAATTGTTCATCTTCTTAAAGAAACGTAGTTTTCCAACCTTAAAATAATGTCTCTAAAATTATGTGGTAGAACAACTCTTAACCGGACAAATTCTACTGCCACTGCTACCTGAGCAGCCTCCTAGCGGCTACAAGCACACTCTGCAAGTTTCATCTTCGGGCCGTTACACACAGCCCCGCCCATCGGAAGAGTGTGACCTGCTTTACGGCATACGTCACATATTTTACTCGTAGCCTGGGTGGAGTTAGCCAACAGCTAACTATAAGACAAAACAATCTAATATGCAAGTCTCAAAACAAACGGCATGGCAGAGCCAGCAAAGAAACCAAAGAGGGTTTTGTCAGAGGAAGCGAAGAAAAGAAAAAGAGAGAGTGATCGGACATGAGCCCGAACACAAATCAATATCAGATGGGCTTACACTCGGTGGCGCGAGCTGAAAGAGGCAACGGGTTGTAACACAGGCTACTTTACCAGTGGACATGGTTTCCAAACGCGGTTTCTGCATTCACCGGTTCCGTCAGCTTATACAGTGACAGTATTTACAACATTGGTAACAGACAATTGTGCTTATCAACCTCATGGGGGAACCGTGAGCAAATGTTCCATGGTGTTGCTTTAATTTGAGTTGGCATTTTAGATGTTGTCATTGAGTTGATATTGGGTGTTCAGTGCCTGTAAAAGTGCTAAAACCACATGAATACTAATGAGGTCCTGCTGGGCTACAAATATTTACAGCCCATCTCAGTGGGCACACAATGCGCTGGATTTCAGGATGTCTCTTTGAAAGAGTCTCTAGTACAGCACTCAAACAGTGAAACTGTCTGATTAGGTGCAATGGAATATATCTGAAGCCCGAACTCCAGGCCTCAAACACAAATGCATTATGAAATGCAATAATAAAGATTAAAGTTGCTCTGTTTTGAGTGAGAAAAGGTCTAGCAGCACAACCCATCAAAACAATAATGCCTGAGCGAGGCTGAATGAGAGGGGGAGAGAGAGCTGCCAGTTGTCCTGCCATCTCCATCTTAAAACAGACTGAAATTGGTTAGATGTCTGTGGAGAGTGGCGGAGTGCCACTCCACTTTTTCATCTTTCTCTCTTTCATCTGAGGAGCAGATGGCAGAAGACTTAGGCGCTTTGAAAATCGAAGATTGCAAGCCAGCGTGAGGTTGCACTTGGGGAAACGATTTGGACTTTAAAGTTTGTGGGGAGTCTGAAGTGACTGGCTGCATAGGCACCGTTCTGTTTGTGCTAATTTGCTCTTTAGTGGAGGAGAACATTCAGAGAGCAGCCACTCCACCACAGCCTGAATGTGACGGGAACATGGCAGAAATAATTCAGTCGTTTGTTCTGAAGGAGTGTTGAAAAGGAAAGAGGCCTTCCTCAAAATGCTTCTGTCATAGAGAGTCTGAAATAAACGATGCATGAGCCATTCAGAAGACTTGAGAGAACATTCTGGACCGTGTCTTTACAAAGTTACAGATCTAAGCACACTTTAGTGAAACCGTCACTCAGTTTTCATTGTCACCGTCAATTACAACTTCAGTTTCTACTATACAGCGCACTCCAGTGTGTTCATGGTTTTTAGTTGCTGACCTCAAAGGACTGAACAGAAGAAATGAACCGGAAGATTTCCATGTCAAAGAAGGCGGAGCCTCAGAGCCATACCTACCTATTTCAGAATGACCACAGACCAATGGTAGTTCAAAAGTGTTTATCAACAGTTTGTGGCAAGCTGTTTCAAACTCCTGAAACGAACTTCAAAATGAACTTGATTTTAGCCTGATTTAGACCTTTACAACAACCAGTGGGCCAAAATTCTGAATGTGTTCAAACTTTCTCCCTGTGAGAACTTAATATCAACTGGTGAAATTCTTCAGATTTTTAAAAAGTTTTTACCCAATTTCTTAATGTGTGGTGAATCTCTTGAGATTGAGAAGCTCAGATCAGAGAACAATTTCAAGGCAAAATTTTGTCTTTATAGGCAAAAATTGTTAGGCTGGTGGACAAGTGAAGATGTTAAAGTCCCCCTGTAGTCAATAATTATATCTCTTAAAACTCATCTTTGATGTTCCTGTGGGGAAAAAAAAAAATCTTCATGCCTTAAAATAGCTTGAATGCAGGGGCGGATCTACCGGGGTGGCACGGGGTGGCAACTGCCACCCTAAGAAAAAGCTTTGCCACCCCATCTGCCACTCCAAAATTATCAGAGAATAAAATATAAATGTTAGCAGTGTTTCAAGTACTACTGCTTTTCAGCAGCGGCGCTTCAATGTGATGACATAAAAAAAGACAGCGTATTGCAAAATAATGGCAAGAAAACACGTCTTTCAATAAACTGCATGACGGTTGCACGCGAACGCAGCGCGCCCAATGTAGTCAGCTTCATTAACAAATGACTCTTATGAACCGGCTCTTTGAGAGTCAAAAACACACAGTGCAGCCAAGTTTTCCCCCTATTTCTTCGTGAATCGGAAAATTACTGCTTCTCGGCTAACTCAGAAGTCCTCGAATTTTCGTAATTTTTTTGCGAGCTGATTCTCCGACCGCCCGCTCCACTTTCATCATGGATAAAGGCAGGGGCGTAGTTTGCGGGGGGGATGGGGGGGAGGTAACCCCCCCAATATTCAAATCCATCAGTTACAACCCCCCCAATATTTCAACATGAAAATCACAGTAGATCTACACTAACATATGTATAATTCATTTTTGTAACAATAATTTTGTTTCTAATCGAATATGAGTTTGTCATAATAAATTAGTCAAAAAAATACCCCCCTTCCATTGAACCGATTGGTAACGCCCAACCAATGCGCGTCGCACTTTCACCACAACAACGCGAGTGGTGCTGTACTGTTTGAATGGAGAGCACGGGTAGCACCAAAAAATGAAGAGAACCGTTGCCCAGCCAACTATATTAAACTTCTGTTCAAAGAGGGACGTTAAAAAGAATAAAGCATGTACTGAGAAGGAGGTATGAAAACATTGTAATAGCTAATTACACTCCACATATATTTTAACTAGCTAATCCATTGCAATTTAGCCATAACTATCAGTGCAACTGTAACCAGTTACTAAAACAGCCATCTGTTTTGTTAATTCATTTTTCAATAGTATCTTATCAATGACAAAAGTATTCACATCGGTGTTTGTTTTCTTCCTTAATTAATCTGATTTTGAGCGAATTGGCTTGAATGAACGATTTAAGTAGCTCACTCATTAAAATGTCGAATCGCTGCCACCTACTGGCGTTTTCAAATTTTAACATAATTTCTTTCTTTTTAGAATCACTCCGTTATGTTAGAATTTGATGAATGGTTATAGATAAATTCCATAAAGTTATGATAGATAGATAGATAGATAGATAGATAGAGAAGAAATAAATGATCCAAAAACACATAAATAAAAAAAAAAAAAATAATAATAATAATAATATCAGGCAGCATACCAATGCTCAACCCCCCCAATGTGGAAACCAAATCTACGCCCTTGGATAAAGGTCTTTTTGCCATCCGACGAATCGGTAACATGAAATCAATAAGAAGATCCCGATCACAGAAACTAGTTAGGTAAGAATCTAAATGTATTTTAGCTTTTCTCGATTGCTAACACATTATAAGTGATTCAGTTGGCCCAGTTTCCCAAACCATTCGCTCAGTTTTCAAAACAAAGACACATTTCTCAAAACGTTTAACAATGACTACATTAGGTAGCAAAACTGATGAGACACACCAGTCAAAATCTGAGAGAGAGCTGAATGAATAATTTACAGGGGTTTTAAACTTACACAGTACCAGTACTTTAGATGAGGGAGATTTCACTATGTACAGTAAACTGTAGCACGCTGTACACCCTCAAACTTGTGATTGTCAACTTCCTCTGTAGCCATTTGTTATACTGTATTTTGCAGAACTGAGAAATGACTGTCTTGTGTCAGAAGACCAATACACTGCTATAGTACCTTATATACTGTAATAAAATTTGGCCAAATGTGCAGAGGATGCTGAATTTAGTTTTACTGTAATTGACAGGATACTGTATTGTGGTGCATACCAAGTTCATACATATCTACTACCAGATCATTTTACAATAGTAAAATGAAAAAAAGAAAGAAAAAAAAATCATTGCTGTATTTTACTCTATCTGTAAATTTATTTTTGTATAGTGTAGTAGACAGTGAGCTGCAAAATAATTCCTGAATCCCAGTAAGAGGTTTTTTGGTTACAGTGTTACATGAATTGATCTCACTAGTGTTCACTGGGCAGTGCAGTAATGTGTATTTGTTAAGTTTTGTGTGTCATCTGAGGCCAAAGTTTGATTTTGTCAGACAAGAATAAGTTTTTGACTAAAACATTTTATTTTGACCTGGAAGTTTGAGGTTTGTACAAGTTGGTGCATAGTTTTGAGATTGTGTTTATAGTTGTGAGAAAATGTTGAATTGTTTCATTTCAACTAGATTAAAAGTTTGAAAGACAAATTTATGCTGGCTTGTCATAAAGCCAACTTAAAGTCTTGTTTAAAAAACATAAATAGAAAATTTGGTCAGTTAGGAGATTGCTAAAGTGTTGCTAGGTGGTTGCTAAGAGATTCTGGGTGGTTGCTAGGCTCTTGCTGCAATTGCTGGGGTGTTGCTAGAGTATGTAGTTGATAGGCTGTTCTGGGTGAACACACACAGACATTCCCACCTCTGTTAATAACAGAAACTCAAAAATTGTTTGCAAAAAACAAGTTTTTGTTGTTGTTTAACTTGCACTAAACATGTGATTTATGCCATCGAAGTAACCTGTGTAATATTAATAAAACTGCTCATCTCCTTTAGTGATACAAGGTCAGACTCATTTTGAATCTGTTGATGTTTTTCATATAGTGCCTTTACTTGGTGCCATGATGGATATTGAAATCTTGTTATTTATTTTGGTAATGCAATGTTTGTGAACACAATTGTGTATTTCAGGCCATAAATCTCCAAAAACTATGCATGGGCACTTGTTTTGGTGTTGCCACCCCTCATAGACCTCATGCCACCCCTTTGCCACCCTATAAATAATTTTCTAGATCTGCCCCTGCTTGAATGTAACTCTACACCCTTGCCTCATTTAATATGCGGATCAATGAATATGCAAATTAGCCCCGCATCCACTCGCTCACGCCAGCTCTGAGATCCACTCAGTCAACTTACTAAGGTAAACGCTGCACACTCTTTACAACTTCGCACACATAATGGTAATTAATATGATTAGCCTTTTGCTTGACTATGTTATCAAACAGCTAATAATGTGTTGTTAATGTTACACAAACCATGTTCCCGTTCGCCATGTCAGAGTCAGACAGCTGCCTTCTAAAGGCCAATTCACACCGCACCGACAAACGCCAACGAACAAGTTGGCCGTTGGATTTAGAATTCTACGAGAAAAAACTGTCATGTTCACACCGCCCCAACAAACACCGACAAACGAGTGACGTCTGACTGGGAAAATTCCACAACTACATATGTAACCATGTTAACAATATTGTCAGGCAAGTTTATTATATTAATAACATAGTATCATATATTTTCTTTGTATTAAAGTATTGAGGCAAAACACAAATACCTGAAATCCGAAGCGCTGTAGATATCGATCTGATCGTAACATATTGGTTGGTATACACCGGTTTTTAAACTTTTTTTTTTTTTTTTTTTTTTTTTTTTTTTTAGCGCGACCCTTTTTATTAACGAGACCCATAATACAACCATGTAGCTAAACAAGCCAAAACGAATTATTAAAAACGAAACTGAAGGTAAACCTGCGTTGCTCTCAGTGGTTAACTTTACGTTACCTCTCTCTTTCGGTGAAGTGGAGCAGCTGCTCTTGCTGAATGGCATGGATTGCACTATGGACTATTGTACCTTTTGTATATTTTTATTTTTTTGAACTTTTATTTTTTATAACGAACAAGCTGCGATGTCACGTTTCCAGTACTTTGTTGTGTGTGAGGCGCGGGCGCGATCAAACGGCTGTCTTTGCGGGGGACTTGCCTCATCGTCATGGCAACGGTTCGTAGCCAGGTCAGATTACGTCAGAGTTTGTTGCCGTTTGTGGGAAACCTGTTCACACCGCGCAGACATTCCACGACCCGACAAACGCCGGTTCAGTCGGGTGAAAACCGACTCCGACCAACGCCAACAAACGCCAACAGACGCCAACAGGGGTTTCACACCGATCCAACAAACTCCAACAGACGAGTTTGTTGGCTGTTGTCGGTGCGGTGTGAATTGGCCTTAACAATCAGTATCCTTAGAAACGCTTTGAACAACTCAGAACGTCAGTGGAGAAAGGCATATAGTTCATCATAACATCGTAATATACATCATGCCTACACGGTTTTTCATATCAACAGAAAAAAATATACCGGGATAACCTGGCATCTCTCTCGAGACTCCCCTGCTAGTTCGCTGTTAATGACGTGATTGTTTACAAGGTAGTTTGTGACATCACAGACATCAGCGATTTCAAACCGTGGGTTTGAGACTGTCTTATTTTTACTGCAGTTTTAAAGAGAAAATACTCAGCAATGGTGTTGACATATGAATTTGCACATGGTTTGTCTTAAAACATATAAAAAACATCACATAGACATATAAACAACATTAAAAACTTCATTCCTGCAGAACAAAACATTCCTGCAGAATTAGGGGCCAAGCCCCGAAGGGGCTGTAGCCCCTATTGTAATTGTACGTTTTCCCTTTTATTATTATTATTCTTCCTCCCGAATGGGAGTCTATGGCAGCCCTATCAACGGAACATGAGAAAATGATGAAATTTGGCACAGTTGTAGAGATGCTCATGAATAGTGATTGGACCAAATTTGGAGTCTCTAGAACCAACTCTATAGCGCCACCACCAGTTCAAAATTTCAACATTCTAACGGTTTTAACATTTGAACTGTTTGTCATAGAAAAATTAAATTTAGTTCATCTGATTCGTCTCTTCATGCTGATGCTATTCAACTTCTTACATTAAGTCTCCACCCATTACAGTAGCGGCCATTTTGAAAAGTACAGTATTTGTTTTTTTCGCTTCTCCTCCTTCAAAATTTGTCCAATTTTGTCCAATCTTTGATCAGATTATCTTTGGACTGAGCCGCACAGAAATGACTGAACAGATTTTTTTTATTCATCTTTGTTCAAAAGTTATGATGTCACGAAGTTAACGAGGTTGACCCAAAATTGCTATAGAGGCTGTATCTCGGCCAAACTTTGAGCAATCAAAACTAAAATTGGTACACTTGATCAAGACCATGATCTGAGGTTCCATGCCAAACTTGGGAACAGCGCCACCTACAGGTCATGAGATCTGAAAAATGGCTATTTTGGCCAATAACTTTTGAACACTTTATTAGAAAATCAAGATCTTGGTGTCTATGGATTCCCTGTGCCATGCCGAATCCGAGGATATCAAATTCGTCAACATCGGATGAACCACGTGTCCGCCATTTTGAATTTTGTCATAAATTGCAATAACTTTTAAACAATTTGACATATCATCACAAAATTTGGTACATATGACCATCAGAGTGTCCTGAAGGTACATGAGAAGTTTCAGCACAGCGCCACCTAGTGTTCCACAGATATAATGATTTTTGCAAAATTGCTTATAACTTTTGAAAACATTATCCAAAATTTGTCTGCTTTATGTCATTTTATTCCCTGGTTTATGCCGATTCCGACAATGTGTCATTTGTCATTTTCCTTAAATGTACCTGTCTGCCATATTGAATTAAATCAAAAACAGTTTTTTCGCTACTCCTCCCACAAATTTTGGTCAATTTTGTCCAAAATCAGCTCAGATGATCTTTGGACCGAGCCGCACAGAAATGACTGAACGGATTTTTGATATTCGCTACCATTCCCGAGATATTCATCTCTGAATGTGACCTTGCTTGTGTTTGTTGTCTTATACTAGTTAGCTTAGCACAGTAATTGCTTAGCATGCTAAACTATTGCTATTCTTTCTAATGTGGTCTTCAGTCAACAGGTTAACCAAAACTTAGTTGGCATTAAATAACTTTGCATACTAATATGGTTAACATGCTATGAAGCTTTTTTTTTTTGTGAACTCTTTCTCACACTGAAACCTCTGCTTAGCATACTGATGAACTTGCATGGCTGATTAGCTCAATGTGTTACGCCACGGATCCCGAATGTTCTGCATCGTGGGTTCGAAACTCAGTGTGACACATGCCCAGACCGCATGAGGTACTGTGGCAGGAAAAGATGCAGAACTTGTGTCTGTTCTAGGCATTCTGCCTAAAACTGGTCTAATCTGAAGCTATCACATGCAATTCCTTTATGTCCAAATTCGTAGTTATTCTTCTTCTCCCTGTATGGTAATCAATGAACCATAAGAAGGAAAATTATCAAATTTGGCATGCTTGTAGTGATAGTAATTAAAAGTAATTTGACCAACTTTGGAGTATCTAGGACTAAGTCTATAGCGCCACCACCAGTTCAAATATTCACTTTTGTAAAGGTTATAACTTTTGAACCCTTTGTTCCAGAAAAATGAATGTCAATACAACTGATTCCTCTCTTCATACTGATCACATTCAATATCTTACATTAAGACTCCACCCAGTACAGTAGTGGCCATTTTGAAAAGTACAGTATTCCATTTTTTCACTACTCCTCCTACAATTTTTGTCCAATTTTGTCCAAAATCAGCTCAGGTGATCTTTGGACCGAGCCGCACAGAAATGACTGAACGGATTTTTGATATTCGCTACCATTCCCAAGATATTCATCTCTGAATGTGACCTTGCTTGTGTTTGTTGTCTTATGCTAGTTAGCTTAGCATGCTAATTGCTTAGCATGCTAACCAGTTGTCATTCTCTTTAATGTGGCTCTTCAGCTATCAAGTTAACCATGAGCTTCATTAGCATTAAGTTAGCTTAGCATGCTAATATGGTTAGCATGCTAAGTAATGCTTTTTTGTAAATTCTTTCTTACACTAAAAGTTCTCTTCCACAGATTGTTGAATGTGCATCCTCAAGTAGCTCAATGTGTAAAGCCAGTTACCTGATGAGCTCTGCACCCCAAGATAGTGGGTTCGAATCCCAGGTGGAGCGGTTTTATGAAATAGTGTGTTTTGATTCCTTTACTGCCTCTTGGATTAGAAATAAATGCTTTTTGTTTCATGCTGTGTTCATTTTCATCTAAGCTTATGTACATTCTGAGTTCATTTTCGCCCGTAATTCTGAACCAGCTGTTTCATGTTTGTTCATTTTCTGCTGTTTTTCCTCTTCCTGCTCTGTATTGCGCTACAGCATGATGAGCTGCAGAATGATCTAAAGTAGTTATTAAATATAACATTCAGTGCAGTTTTATAAAAATTCTTCATTTTGAGTTCATTTTCACATGAACTAATGAACTTCGGCAGGTGTGCCAACATTCACCTGCACAGTGGTGCAATGAGATGAGAAATGGACACTGGACTCGGAGGTCGTGGGTTCGAATCCCGTGTGGGGTTCCTTTATACAATTGTGTGTAATGAGTCATTTTGATACCTTTTTTATCCAAATAAGCATTGTACTAATCTTTATTCCTCTTGAATGAGATACAAGTGTTTTTAGTTCATTCCCTGTTCATTCTCTGAACTTCTATTGATTTTCATTTCATTTCCACCTGTCCTTCTGAACCAGCTGTTTTGCATGTACATTCAATTTCTGCTGTTTTTGCTCTTCCTGCTCCGTATTGCGCTACTGCCCCTTCTGGGGCTTGGCCCCGAATTGCTGCTTGCAGCTATATTTTAACTTGAATCTTTAAGGGAATCTTTTTTTTTTTCTCCACTATTTCAACTTTCCTTCATGTGTAATGTTGCTGTTTGAGTAATAATGCATACTGTGACTTCCTATTTATATTTAAATTTGTGTAAACAATGTTGAATTGAATTACTTGTATATGAGCAACAAAAAGTTTGCACACATAAGAACATTTGGTCCTTGTTACAGTGTAATTATACACCTGACTATATACTTACTATAGGGTTAAGGTTAGAATTAGGGCTTGGTTTAGGGTCACTTGCATGTAATTATGCATTTGAATAAATAATGTAAATAAATGTTTAAAAACAGTAACAAATCATACCAACCTCAAACTTCTGAATGGCAGTGTATGTTGCATATTTTTGCAGTTTTATTCCAATACTCGCCACTGCATTTAATTCAGCAAAAGTGCTTGTTGGTCTAAAGAATTTGACTCTATTTCATCGAATGACAGGAAGGCTGTTCACTTGCACAAAGCCACAATGTCAGAAAATGGATCAAAGTGATTTTCAAATATCCTTGTCGTCCTCACCAGGACTGCTGAAGGTCAGCTCCGTAAGACGCTCAACTCTGTTCATCGGTCTCACCGGGCAGCAAGCACACATTCAGCAGCAGCGAGACGTGTATTATGCACTCGCTCAAGAGCACACATGCAGTTCTCACACGCTCAGCAGTGGTTATACACACACATACAAACTTACTGGCTGGCTCAGAGAAATCTATCACATGCTCGAACACACACTGACACAATACAGTGAGAAGAACCGTGACGTGGACCGCAGTAATTTGAGCCCAGAGGAGAGTCTGTCAGCTGGCCGAACCTACTCGGATCTGGCCAATAACGAGTGTTCGCTTTCGCTTTGAGAACAGCAGTGCCAGTCTGACCTTCTCTCGGTCTGTGTCAGTCTGAACCGGCTCCGCTCACCTGCATGTTCACAGGGATCTGTGTGAGATGGTGTGGATCAGATGAGCTCTGTGCTGCTTTGACCCGCCGCAGACCCATTAAGAACCGTCTGACTGACCCAAACATCACCAGAATCAAGATTGACTGCGGGTCACGACCTTGACTGGATTCTACTGTAGAGCACTGATTTTACAGCTCATGTAATCTTACTGATATAAATACATACTCACAAATAATGTCATATTACATAAATAATTGTCATTGCACTAACTAAAAATGAAAAGTTTATATAGAGTAAGATGGGGAAGATGCCCATTGAACAAGAACAATGCATTTACTTTTAAATTGTAACATTTAGATACAAATTTAAAAATCACATACTTTGAGTAGGAACTTATTTTCAATAAGTAATTACTTTGCGATGCTTCAAAAGGATACTTTATATAGTATGAATGTGTGTAGTATGAATGTAATCCAGACATGCTTCATTCTGTCACTATCATGTGACCTACCATCTTCACTGCCATTCACAAATCCTCTTCCATGACCTCATGGGATAGTAAAGTGTCCATCGTATGCACACTTCAGAATCTCACTGGAAGTAGTAGGTTATCTAGGTACTTTTTGCCTACTCTTTTATGAGTACTGTGAATTCAGACATACTACTCTTGTCACATACTGTTTTTTGCCTACCTATACAGTAGGTATGCATTCTCAGATGCACAAATTAAAGGGTTAGTTCACCCAAAAATGAAAATAATGTCATTTACTTACCCTCGTGCTGTTCCACACCCGTAAGACCTTCGTTAATCTTCACAACACAAATTAAGATATTTTTGTTGAAATCCAATGGCTCAGTGAGGCCTCCATAGCCAGCAATGACATTTCATCAGCATTGCGTGACTATTTATATTTAGTGTGTATTAGTGTTACCTGTAGATTTCAATTTCTGTAGCCACTCCACAGTCCGAAGTCTTTTGCTTTTGACTATGGGTGAATCTCCAGTTGTCACTGATGATTGTCATTTGGACCTTTCTGGATTACAATCCGACATCAAAATGATATGTTTAATTATTACAGCTGCTGTGAGAAAAGGCTATAAATGATCCACCATCCACACATGTGATTTAGCCTACTAGCTGGGACTCCTTCTTCATGTAAACAGATGTGACGTAATGACGCAAAGACGAACGGCTGCATGCTCAAATTTCCCACAGAAACCCACCAGTACCGATTTTATTATAAAACATTATCACAAGCTTACCATTGTGAATCAGGCTAAGGTAAGGAGATGGTTTTGAGTCCTGGGTCTGGGTCCAGGTATTCCCTATGTTATGTGGACCAAATGTCCCCACAAGTATAATAATACTAGTTCATTTTAACCCATCATTTTCATTTTGTTCATTTTCATTTGACCCATTTTTTTGGTCCCCATGAGGAAACAAGCTTATAAATCATAGAGAATGATCTTTTTTGAAAATCTAAAATAGCAGAAAGAGTGATTGGTAGGTTTAGTGGCAGGGTTAGTGTAAAGAGATAGAATATACAGTTTGTACAGTATAAAAACCATTACGCCTATGGAATGTCCCCATAAAACATGGAAACCCAACACGCACACGTGTGTGCATGAGACATACATACCCAGATGAAAATGACCAGGAAACATGCAGGCAAAACTCCAAAACTGTGTTTATTAACAATTTTGGCAGGAACACAATCGTAAAACAGGTAAGTAATGATTCTGGAGATTGAAGATGGAGAGAATATATGTTATTGTTAATTTTGAGACTTACAGAGCTCACACACAAGGGAGACATGTTGAGACAGGATGACTGGATAACAGTACTTGCTGATCCTGAGGTGAATGAACTGAGTGGAGACCGACTTGGAAGCCGTAACAGGATTAGATATCGAGTAGCAGGTAAGTGGTCTGTAAAATCTACAAGGCCAGACAGTGACTGAGGATATGTCTCAATCAGCTCCCTAGTTCAGTAGTCAGGGCACTGATCAGGGTGTCAGCCATTTTAAGGGCTGTCTCAATCGCAGAATACTTCCAGGGTATTAAAACGTTTGATCTTTAAAAAGTCCCACAATGCACAGTGAAAATCAGGGAGCATCGATGCTCACTATGTTCCCTTAACGGAAGTTCTGAAGCTCGAAACCAAAATCATGTGAGCCAACTCACTACACATAACAACACACGATAGATGTTTTTAAAAATTATACCATTATTTTATTATACTTCAGCATTAACATACATCGCTAGATGGTAATGAATATAATCTAGCTAACATTTATAATTTATTTACGGCTGAAATTTTGCACATACAGTATATGTAACAAGCAAAGTATATGATGACTTTAAATGGTTAGTTCACCCAAAAATTTAAATTCTGTCATTTATTACTCACCCTCATGCCGTTCCACACCCGTAAGACCTTCGTTAATCTTCGGAACGCGAATTGAGAGATTTTTGTTGAAATCCGATGGCTCCGTGAGGCCTTTATAGGGAGCATTGACATTTCCTCTCTCAAGATCCATAAAGGTACTAAAAACATATTTAAATCAGTTCATGTGAGTACAGTGGTTCAATATTAATATTATAAAGCGACAAGAATGTTTTTGTTTTTTTTGGCGCACCAAAAATATTCTCGTCACTTTAACTAACTGTAATGAGACGGGACTCAGGGTAGGATCCATCTGCAAGCTTTTATTAACAGATGCGTAGTACAGACAGGCAGGGGTCATACAGGAGCAAACAGGTATGGCAGAGAGCAGACAGAATCGTAGTCGATGAACAGGCAATGGGTCAGGGCTGGCAGATAATAATCATAAATCCAAAGGGCAGGCAGCAGCGAATCGTACACAGGGAACAGACAGGATCAGTAACAGGCAGACAGACAAGATAAATAACACTCAGAATTGAAACGAGTTAACAAGACCTCGCAATGTGTGTGAGGATGTGACTAGCATATATAGTCCAGGTAATGTGTGGCAGCTGGGTGTGGTGATTAGTGTTAGTTGATTAGTGGAGTGAGTGCAGGTGATTGGCAGGGAGGATTATGGGTAATGTAGTCCGGAAACGACTGAAAACGTGACACTAACCCTTTAAATAACATTACATGTAATGTCAGAAAGATATATCAGCTCTGCTGATGTTCATAAATGCCAGTAGTGATCTTGTACAATGAAGATGTAATGTCATCGTAAATAGAGTTATCAGTGTCTCAATGTGTAGTGAGCCAGTGTCCTTTACTGTCCTTACCAATGCCCAAATTAATGAACACAATACACCGATTCACAAGCTAGGGAGCTGACTGAGACACACCTTATTGACTGTGTGTGCTCTATTTATAGTGCCAGTGATGAGGTCTGATGCGTGTCAGGTGTGTGCGATTGGGTGCCAGGGAGGATTTTGGGATATGTAGTCCACATTCAGTATTCTGGTATGTGTGACGATGGGATGAGTGAGGGAGAGCCTGGTGTGATTGTGACAGTGTGTTATTTTTAGTAGAAAAACTCATTAGTGCACAATGTTATTTTTGGATGTTGGTTCTTCCTGTTCGATGAATTTAATTTAAACTCTGTTACATATTTTTCATTAATGTTTATGCAAGTTCTGTAAAATGAAGTGATACTTAATTTATGCGTTTCATTAAAATATGTGTATGTGTTTGTGTGTAAATGAGATGATATACTATGTACGATTAAAGGAGTGCACTGTCTAAAGTAAGACTTCATTAAAAGGAAATGAATTTAGCTTTTTTTCCCGTTGTCTTTTAATATTCTTTTACAGAAAGAAAATAACAGTATCTGCAGACCAATTATAAAGAGAGAGAGAGAAATCGAGTGAGCCTCTTTTCTGTTAGTGAAAGAAGCAATTATATGATTTCCCACAATTCCAATCCAGCAGCAGCCTGCCAGTCAGGTTGGACCTGCATCACTGCATTAGTAAATAAATGATGTGTCGCCCAGTCATGGTTTAGACTTTATGAATGAGAGGGTGCAGACTAGACCAGACCAGAACCTGCATGTCCCTGTGTGTAGGATTGCCAGACTGACTAGAGTCTAAACTATAGGATTTTCTTCATCACAGAGATTTAAATCTTTTAATTTCATTTTACTACATTTTTTTTTTTTTTTTCATATTTGTTTACTAGGGGTGTAACAGTACACAATAATGATGGTTCGGTACGTATCTCAGTTCTGAAGTCATGGATGGTACAGCAGAGTGAGAAAACAAAACAATTTTTTTCTCTTTTTTTTATTAAACAATGTTTTACTGAATGTTTTACTGTCTCTGTCTTTAAATTTATTTGATTAAATTTTTTTTCTTAAGGATAAAAAAAATCTATCTCTGCTAATGCTGTAAACTATTAGGGAGCCCTTACTTGCACATTACTATAACAAAGGTTACAATTAACAACAGAGCCCAAATTATTAAATTCAGTTGCTATTTATTTTTTAGATATGATCATCAACACTCAAATAATAATAAAAAATGTATGTATTATTTACATAAATTCCACATAAGGCAGATTTTGCATTAACTTCTATTTCTCCAATTCGTTGTTGAAATATAATAATTTACACAGTGGATGTCATAACTTGTTTTCATGATGGATTTATTGAGGCCTTACATAACAGGTTAAAATATAGTTAATATGTATAGGCTAATATAGTGCGTTAAATGTACTACTAAGTAATACTAAGTGACTTATTGTTTACAAACTGTTTTACTGACATCTTTCCGCGGTTGAAACATTGATTGAGCGATTACACGATATATGATACGTTTCAGTAAGTTGTACTGTATCTTTCAACATACCTTCATGTTCATTCAGTAGTAGTGAAGAGGAAGGGATGATCGCGTTCACTCGCGCTCTGCGCTGCTGTTTGAACTGAGGTGCCTATACAGCAATCTGTCACGCCACATCAAAAAGCGTCAAAATGGCATTTATTGTTTGAATTTTATGATAAAATGGACAGAATTTGAAAGATGGCACTTTGTTTCTAATCGAAAGTAACAAAACACAGAGCTTATTGCGATTGTTGGTGTTTAATGCTGGTTAAAGTAGGTTAGGCTAAAAAGCATTACTGTGCACACCCCCTTTTGGATTGGAGTGTGGATCACCTGTGACTGTATTGGTCGTCTAACTGCATGAACCGTGGCAGTTCGGGACGAATACATGTACCATTACACCCCTATTGTTTACTGATTCAGTCAATAACTATTTTTGTAGGTTACTTTATGTTATTACACATGTAGGTTGTCTTCAGTGATAGTAAGGGATTGAATCATTCACACAATAGATTTGTTTAAACATTGTTCATTACTGAAACAATTCTTTTTATCATATATAGAAAATTGGCATACAACTTTTAGCGTCTTGATTTTTATCAGTTCACAGCTGTTTTGGAACTAAGCAGCCATGGTCACTATGAACTGATAAAAATGTTAATAATAACAGAATTTAGTCTAGTTTATGGGTGAACTATGAGTATTTCCCCCCAAAAATTAAACAAAGTATTTGTCAAGCGCTGACTTGACTTTTATCAATATAATCAATGTGATATATCTAAATAAATTAAATGTGAATTTCAATAATAATATTTGTGATCATTTTTAGACATTCATGAATAAATCACCATATATGTATGAAAGCTTGTTTTTCACCACAGAAATAAAAAAATAAAATGTATGAAAAACATCAATATTTGGTATAGGGTTAGGATAGGTTTGTGAGAGAAGCTCCGAAATTAAAGGTGCCCTAGAATCAAAAATTGAATTTACCTTGGCATAGTTGAATAACAAGAGTTCAGTACATGGAAATGACATACAGTGAGTCTCAAACACCATTGTTTCCTCCTTTCTTGTGTAAATCTCATTTGTTTAAAAGACCTCAGAAAAACAGGCGAATCTCAACATAACACAGACTGTGGGATCATTAATATGTACGCCCCCAATATTTGCATATGCCAGCTCATGTTCAAGGCATTACACAAGGGCAGGCATTAACGTCTGGATCTGTGCACAACTGAATCATCAGACTAGGTAAGCAAGCAAGGACAATAGCGAAAAATGGCAGATGGAGCAATAATAACTGACATGATCCATGCTATCATGATATTTTTAGTGATATTTGTAAATTGTCTTTCTAAATGTTTCGTTAGCATGTTGCTAATGTACTGTTAAATGCGGTTAAAGTTACCATCGTTTATTACTGTATTCACGGAGACAAGAGCCGTTGCTATTTTCATTTTTAAACACTTGCAGTCTGTATAATGCATAAACACATCTTCATTCTTTATAAATCTCTCCAACAGTGTGTAATGTTAGCTTTAGCCATGGAGCACTATCAAACTCATTCAGAATCAAATGTAAACATCCAAATAAATACTATACTCACATGACCCGAAGCATGCATGCAGCATACATGATGAACATCTTGTAAAGATCCATTTGAGGGTTATATTAGCTGTGTGAACTTTGTTTATGCACTGTATTATAGTCGAGAGCTCGGGGGCAGGGAGCGCGCGATTTAAAGGGGCCGCAGCCTGAATCAGTGTATAGTTAATGATGCCCCAAAATAGGCAGTTAAAAAAATTAATTAAAAAAAATCTATGGGGTATTTTGAGCTGAAACTTCAGACACATTCAGGGGACACCTTAGACTTATATTACATCTTGTGAAAGAACGTTCTAGGGCACCTTTAATAATATTTAAGACATTATATTTCATTATTGTGGTAGACAATTCAACTGAATAGAAATCACAAAAAGTGTCTTTATTATTTGTTTATTTCCATATCGTTGATTGGCTTCTCATTTTGTGCTGCTGTTAAGGCTTAAAATACCTTATAATAGAATTTGCATACAGGTCAAAGCATGATTAAATGTACTTATTTGTTACATGTTATGTTTTATATAATTGAAAAAAAAAAATGGTGTAAAACAATTTTCACTTAGAAACGAGTAAATTTCACAAATAATAAAAAAAAAACACAGGACAAGTAACACATTGAATAATGCAATTTTAAAAGTTAAAGCACATGCAGAATCGGTAAACATTTTCTGCACATTATGGGAATCATGTAGCCCAATATTTATGATTGTGTCGTCCTCGCTCAGATGCTCATCAGATATCATAAAGCGCTCAAATGGTTGGAAAGAGGTTTGATTAAACAGACAGAACATCCTGATCCTTGTATTAATTGTTTAAACAGATGGATGGATTCTTGTCCTAACTTTCATTTCGGAGCTGTCGCTCTCACCTCACTTTAAGGTGTTTCATGCATACTAATGCATCTGAGAACACAGTTTATTATCAGCTTCTCTCTGTCTGTCTCTTGAAATACCTGTATTTTTTCCATACATGTAAAGGAATAGTGCACTAAAGAATAAAATGATGACATGTGTTCATCATGTCATTCAAAACCTTTATTTTAGCTCAACAAATCAGGATCCTAAAGGGCCACACTCTTAATTTTTAGAGTAATTATTAGTAACACTTTATGTATAATGCATTATAAAGGTATTCATTATGTACGTTGTAGTGCTTTATATCTTTTCATAAATAATTGTAACCAAAGATAAATGCATTATAATATTTGCAGATTCCTTGTTACATTTGAAATCAGTTGCTTGTCATTTGTTTTAATAATATATATATATATATTAACATTAACAATGTAGAGACTACAATATATTAACTATGAATTATCTATAAACTAATAGTTTGCAAATGATTCACTGTACTTATTATAAAGGATTACCTATATTCTCCTTTTGTGCTTCAAATAATAATAATAATAATAATAATAATGGAACAACATGAGCCAGAGTGACATCAATTTCATTTTTGGGTGAACTATTCTTTTACCAAATAACTTTTGGATCATAATGAAAGGTAAATGTATAATAACTCGGCTGAGTGAGATGAAATTCATCTTAGATACAATACAGGATTGAGGTTAATCATATATATGAACACAAAGTAAATCATAATTTGATATCTTAAGGCATTTTGACATGAGTTTGATCCTGTGAGAGATGAAATGAGATGGTCGACTCATTCAGGCAAATGATGAAAGCCTAACGTGACCTGGTTTCGTATCTGGAGAGAGCAGTCATAAATTTCACATGCAAGAAAAATGTTAAAAACAACTCATTTCTTCTGCCAAACACATAATTCGCTTGGCGACTCGCTTCTGCTGCCATGAGGAGCATATAGCACATTGATATGACTTTGGATCAGCCCTCATGCTGGAGGTGTGTTATAGTCCGAGTGTGTTTGATGAATTCTTGATGACAGTGTTGAGTCTCTGAAGCCGACAGTGTCACTCTCGTTTGCTCTGTCTCCTCCCTGCAGAGTGAATCTCCTGCCATGTCTCACCTCTGTCTGTCGGTCGCCGCCAGCAATCTTCCTTCTAATTTCTGGTCCTGTAGCGCAAAACCTATTTCCAGTGTAGATACTAAAATAGTTTGCTGTTATCTGATCTAACAGATTTTTGTTAAAGAAGAAAAAAATGATATAGCTTTGCTCTCCCTGTTTGTTAAAGGCACAATATGTAATTTTTTTATATTAAAATCCACAAACCACTTGCACAGTGTTATATATTGTTCAATTGTGTACTTACATTATCCTAAATATTTCCAAGAATTTGTGAATTCAGAGAAATTTAAATAGTGCCCGTCCCATGTCGCCTGTCAATCACGTAATATCTGCCTGGTTTCCGCTTGTGCTGCACAGTAACCATGGCAACAGACATGGACAAGTCTAGCGGCATGCTGTTGTTGTTTCATTAAAACATTATGGACCATGGCAAGCAAACTTTGGGACCAAAGGAGAAATAAAACGAGGATCAATATCCGCGTGGTGTTTTCAAGATGGCGAGAGCCTTGCGACAACTTCGACTTGACAGAGACCCGCTCATGCACGTTATTAGACAAGTAAGCACATAAGACTAATAAATGTTATATAGCTCAACACGATGAAATGTTAGAATATCATCAGTATGATATTCTAATGTTGATCTAGCTTACTGTTAGTCTCATACAGCCAACAAACTAAAGAATAACTTTCAAGACGCTCAAATTAAGTATGGTACGGTAGACCAGGTACAGTTGGTCCAGGGGTACAGTTGAAACACCTTAAATACCTTGCGTACGCAACAAGTCTGATCTGTGACATTTGCTTAGCACATGCATATTAGCGCCCTCTTCGATCGTGGGAAATTTGAAGTACATGCACTTCTCCAGTCTAAAGATATCAAGTGAAATAGCGCTGCGTTACCTCACAATTTTAATTAATCAAAAAACTGACCTGTATGAGTATTTCAGCACTTGCGGGTTCCTTTTTATCCCCCGGGACTCGCGGCACTGATATCTGTCTCTCATTAGCAATCGCGCCCGCGATTCTCAGCCATACCCTGCTTCATACCACAGTCATGTTAAAAAACATGAATGCATTCACTTATCTATAAACATTATTTCCCCATAAACATTATTAGATCCATTGGAATGAAGTTTTTTTTTATATTATTATTGACATGTAAAAGCAAATGTTACAGGTCAAAGAATTTAACAGCAATAATAGAATTATAAACAATAAACAAAAATGGTAAACAAAAACTAATTCATAAATAAACAATGGAAAGGGAAAAAAACAGAGGTAATATAACTTAAATTAATATTGAAAAAAGGAGAGAAAGGTCCCTTTTTCCTTTTTCTTCCTTGTACATCATAAAAAGGCATAAATGTTATACTTTGTGCACAACGAATTGGACTTTAGGGCTTTGACATTGCTGAAAGAGGAGATAATAACAGGATAATGCCCAAATAACATTTCAAGTCTTGGCAAAAAAATAATAAAAAGAGGTTTAACAGGCAAAAATGTACACTTATGTATAAAAATAATAAACAGATTTATAAGAAAATACTTGTCTTTTAGATTTTTATCAAAGTTATACAATCCAAATAATACATCCTTAAACACCAAAGAAACATTTAAAAAAAAAAAAAAGAAGTGTGTACAAATAAACAAAACTTCTTCCAAAAAATAGCTACATGAACACACTCCCAGAAAAGGTGAGGGATAGACTCATCTTCCACCCCACCCCCTTTTTTTTTTTTTTTTTTTTTTTTTATATAAAGATTGACAGGGTAAACAACTTAAACGATACCTCTTTAACCTTATTAGTGATTAAATATTTGTTGGGTAAACACCACACTTTCTTCCAAGGAATATTATGAAAACAATTGCTCCAATAAGATATTACAGAAGGGACAGTAATGATATCGTTCTGAAAGAGTTGTCTGATCCTTCTATTCCTGAGAGAAGGACTGGACAAAAAACAAATCTTTCCTATTGCTGTCTCACAAGGATGAGCCGAAGAGGTAGAAAAAGGTGAAGAGTTTCCTGAGTTTTTTAAAAGAGCAACAGCACCACTGGGGATGGCATCCATATGGCAAAGTCTTGTGGGGTGACAGGAATACAATATTTAGTTAAAAATTCAGAGTAAGAAAACAAAAGACCATTTGAAATTATAAGTTGAGAAACCAAAATAATATTATAACCAATCTGGAAAAAAAAAGAGTTTTATTGTTATATTGGATATCATGGTTATTCCAAATAAAATATCTGTGGGGACTAAAATTATGTTTGTAAATTAAATGCCAAGCCAAAAGCATCTGCTTATGGAAATTTGTTCATTTGATGGGCAATTTAGAAATCTTGTAGTTACATACTAAGAGAAAGGGGAGACCACCAACTTTAAAAAAATATATAGTTAGGAATAGTGTACCATATGGATTCAGAATCAGTCAAAAATGGCCTCAACCAATTGATCTTAAATGTATTGTTTAAAGAAGCAAAGTCAAGAAAGTTAAGACCCCCCCTGATCAAAGCTATTTATGACAACAGATTTTTTTTTTTTAAGTAATGTCTCTTGTGTTTCCATAAAAAGTCAAAGAGCATTCTATCAACCTTCACACAAATTGACTTATCTACATACAAGGAAAGAGCAGGGTAGGTCAATCGAGAAACAATCGAGAGCCCTTCCTCGTAAAGACAAGTCCCTTTGGAGCCAGGAGTTACATTTTTTTTCTTAGCTTTAGTAATTACTGGATCAAAGGGAGGGGAGGGAGGGTCTACCTAGCCTCTGTTTTGTTTGACAACACTTCGAACGTCAACAGGAAGTTACATCCACCCAGGATCGCTTAGAGAACCTTTAATTAAAAATCAACTATGTGCACAATAGCTTCATATTTAAACCTGTGAATGATTTGACGAGCTACCACGGCGCATGATGAAGGGAACAGCCAATTCCACCATGTGGTTAAAACGTATAATTTGTATTCATTACAATGACTTTGTTTAACATTTAAAAACAGACATGTTCAAATTCCAAAGCTTGTTAGTTCCTGTTGGTAAAACTGACAAGCTTTGGAATTTGAACATGTCTGTTTTTAAATGTTAAAAGTCATTTTAATGAATACAAATTCTACGTTTTAACCACTTGGTGGAATTGGCAGACGTTCCCTTCATCATTCGCCGTGGTAGCGCGTCAAATCATTCACAGGCATAAATATGAAGCTATTGTGCATGTAGGTGATTTTGAATTAATATTTCATGTCGATATACAGTGGTAACATACTGTTGAAGCTAATCGTGGTATTGATATCACTCTCTAGAACATTGGCAAGGAAAACTAACTTTACCGAGCTCTGAGAGCCCCCTAGTGGTCGGAAGCATTTTTGTTGTGTTGTGGCTCGATTTTGTTGTGTTGTGGCTTGATTTTGTTGTGTTGTGGCTTTATTTTGTTGTTTTGTGGCTCGATTTCGTTGTGTTGTGGCTTGATTTTGTTGTGTTGTGGCTTGATTTTGTTGTTTTGTGGCTCGATTTCGTTGTGTTGTGGCTTGATTTTGTTGTGTTGTGGCTTTATTTTGTTGTTTTGTGGCTCGATTTCGTTGTGTTGTGGCTTGATTTTGTTGTGTTGTGGCTCGATTTTGTTGTGTTGTGGCTTGATTTTGTTGTGTTGTGGCTTTATTTTGTTGTTTTGTGGCTCGATTTCGTTGTGTTGTGGCTTGATTTTGTTGTGTTGTGGCTTTATTTTGTTGTTTTGTGGCTCGATTTCGTTGTGGCTTGATTTTGTTGTGTTGTGGCTTTATTTTGTTGTTTTGTGGCTCGATTTCGTTGTGTTGTGGCTTGATTTTGTTGTGTTGTGGCTTTATTTATTGTGTTGTGGCTCGATTTCATTGTGTTGTGGCTTTATTTCGTTGTGTTGTGGCTCTATTTCGTTGTGTTGTGGCTTTATTCCATTGTGTTGTGGCTTTATTTTGTTGTTTTGTGGCTCGATTTCGTTGTGTTGTGGCTTGATTTTGTTGTGTTGTGGCTTTATTTCATTGTGTTGTGGCTCGATTTCATTGTGTTGTGGCTTTATTCCGTTGTGTTGTTGCTCGATTTCGTTGTGCTGTGGCTTTATTCAGTTGTGTTGTGAACTTATGTTTGTTTTTTTAATTTTGTTGTGTTGTGCACTACTGGGCCACCGTAGAACACAATCTATAAAAGTCAAAAAACATGCACAGACAAATCCAAATTTAACCCTGCAGCTCGTCACGACACATGGATGTCCTAAGACACGAAACGGTCGGTTTGTGCGAGAAACCAAACAGTAATTATATCATTTTTTACCTCTAATTTATATTTCATTTTGCCTCTCACACCACTATGTCCAACTGCCTTGTGCACAGCATCCGGTGAGTGAGGTGTGTATGCGCTCTGGCGTAGTTTAAAAGATTAGCCCACTTTCAAATAAAATTTTCCTGATAATTTACTCACCCCCATGTCAGTCACCGAGCACCATAACCAAAACAGCAGCCACCTTTTCCAGTTCCTCCCGAACCAAAAGAACAAGCTTATGCTGCGTTCACGCCATAAATATCCATAATTTGGAAGACATGGAAACCTGTGTCGTTATACTCGGAACAGTTTGTGACTTGAATTTATGTGATTCAATGGCAACACTATCAACGCCAAAATTAATCTGCAGCAGGCAGGTGGTAGGCAGTGCTCTTTAAGTTGTTTATGTTCATTATTATTGTAATGTTGTGTGCTTTGAGACATGAGGTAATTTAACTCTGTCTATCATCTCAGACTTTGGTGTACACGTTCATGTGTTCTGAAGGCGTGGCTTTGGAGAGCGCTCAGAAGAGAGGGTGGGATCTCATGCTTTCAAAGCTAGCTTGCTATTGCTACTCCGAAAATTGGATGCCCTACCTTTAATAGTAACATTTTATTTGTAGTACACTACAAGTGTCACAATGAAGTGTTTCATTGTCTTGTTTAGTTTCTAGTCATGATTTTGATTGTCTCTATTAACCTGTGTTCTAGTTCTTCATTAGCTGTCATGGTTTAATCATCTAAACCTGTGTAGTTTAGCCCTCTGATTGTTCTGTTCAGCGTTCTGCGTTAATGTCAGTGTCAAGTTGTGTAGTGTTTATGTCCTTGAAGTTCTATTAAAAGTATTGTTCATTCTGTGTCACTCATATCTCTCTTGAATTCAACTCCTGACAACAACTGCACACTCAATACAATTAAATGCAATTTTTCACAAAGGATATAGTCATCAATTGCTGATGGAAAAGTTAACAAAAGGTTAGGTTATGCTACATATAAAGGTTATGCTAGAGATACATTATTATTACATGTAACCACATTGAGAAATAAAGGAAAGCTTGGCACAAAAATGCTAAACGTGTGTGAAAAATTACCTCTGTAATGAGTTTTTCTGTTCTTTGCTTTTAATCATCTTTGTTCTTGCTTGTATAGTTCATAATACACTATTAGGAATAATTACATATTATCACATCAAATATGAGTTTCATTTTATGGGTGAGAGGTAATAATTTCCCAATCTAATTATTCAGAGTGAGAATTTGTGTATTTGACATACAAGGATGAGACAGTGTATAATTTTTATATGATTAGAAAATATGCCCTCATAAATGTAAAAAATGCCCCTGAAAATCAAGTCCAGGGGGCAAAATAAAAGTTCATTTCTGACACTGGATGTAACCCTCCAAGAAAAGCCAGCTCATAAAGACGAATTACAAAAATACCATTCAAAATGGTTTGCAATATTCATCCTCGACCCGCAGCCTCCACGTTCAAAACAGTAATGCATGAATCTCTGCAGAAAACACTTTGCATGTGCAACTGACTAATAATTTTATTATGTACATTAATGCTTCGAGAAAACAGACTCTGTCAGGGCCCTTAATAAGGGCTTGGATGTGGATAGTCAGTAAAAGGACAATTTGCTAAAAAAAGGACTTGTAATATGAGAGATATCCATTAATCATGCCTATTTTGTCTTTATTTCTAGCAAAATGACTATTGTGCTTTCCTTGGGCATGGAGGCATTTGTATTCTGATGGCACTTACCTCTTTCCCACTATATTGTGGAGTTATTAAACTTTCATATAATACTTGAATATAATTGATATCAGTGAATCAAACACAGAAGAACATTAAGAGGATGAAAACGAATAAAGGCCTGCAGCAGAGACCATTGATTCATGAATATGAGTGAAAGAACAATATATGAAAAAGGATTACACAAATGATCTGTTTAACGTGCAGTGTCAGTCTTTTTAGTTCCTACAGCCATTTAAATTTTAATATACAGTATATGGGTTCATGAAGTATTGCAAAGCAGATGTAAGTCATTATACTGAATTTATTTAACCATTATACAATCTCACTGACTGATGGTTAATAAGAGCATAAAACACAGAGATGGATATATATTTATAAGATTTACTCATCTTGAAGAATAAATATTTAGTTGTTATGTATAATGTGTGTTCTATAATGTGATGTTGTCAACATACCTTTGCAGTTGTGTGATGCGGTCATCTTGACTCTTGTTTGCATTTAATGTCCTGCATCCATAATATTGACATGATTCTGTAGACATAGTTTGCAAATCTTATTAATTTGCAGCGAGTAGAAACAAGGTTTGTGGGAACCACATTGTGCGCATTCAGTCCACACATGCACGGCTCAATAGGAAGATTATCCAAAAGACTTCCTGCATACAGACCAGGCAGAATCGCTGTCAAACGCTGTATCCGCTGGCCTGCAGTCTGATGTCCTCACATCACTCTCTACAGATCTAACAATACGAGGACACAGCCTGAGCACAAGCACCATCTGCACCATCTCTCTATTGCTCTCTCTTTATTTCAAGCCCAGTGGACTTCATTCACAGCTCGTCCTTTGAGAGTCAAATCAGATAATAGGATCTTTGTATGAGGGTCTGGGGTTAGATAGAGGGGTGCTCTGGACAGTTTACTCTTTAAATGCGAGTTCTGTATGTGTGTGTGTGTGTGTGTGTGTGTGTGTCTTATGGGTCAATATCTAATTAGAGCTTAAGTGCTGAGAGTAATAGATCAGAAACAAACTAATCATAGCTGGGCATCTCTGCATGCAACCAGGTCACAAGGGTGAACACAAATTCACAAATGCAGGTGGCCAATATTATATTCTTAATTAAAGTATAATGGATATTCATTTCTATAACTTAGTTGAAAACCATAAGTGACAACAGTAATACTTTACAATAAGGTTCGTTAGTTAACATTAGTTAACTACATAAGTTAACATGAACTAATAATGAACTGCACTTATATAGCTTTTATTAATCTTTGTTAATGTTAATTCCAACATTTACTAATACATTATTAAAATCTTATTGATGCACTATAAACTAATATGAACAAACAATGAACAACTGTATTTTCATTACCTAACATTAACAAATATTAGTAAATACAGTAACAAATGTATTGCTCATGTTATACATCAAATAATGTTTAACTAATGAACCTTATTGTAAAGTGTTACCGTAATACCGATATGATGAAATTGTACAAACCATGAAGTGTTTTTATGTGTGTTGAAGTAATTTTGCAAGTTAAAATAACAGTAATATTGTGAAATATTACAACTAAAATAACAGTAACATACTTTATTATATATGTTATAAAATAACTTATTAATAAAATAAGTAAAATAGCTGTTTTCTATGTGAATATATTTTAAAATGTAATTTATTTCTTTGATGTAAAGCTGACTTTTCAGCATAATTACTTATTGTAATATTTGCTGCTCAAAAAATATTTCTTATTATTGTCAATGTTAAAAAACAGTTTTCCACAAAATAGGAAGCAGTACATTTTTTTCAAAAACATAAAAAAATCTTACCGACCCCAAGTTTTTGAACTCTAGTGTATTTTGTTAGAATGTTTGAAAAAATTTTAACACTTTACAGTAAGTTTCAACTTAATGCATTAAATAACTATCATGAACTATCAATTTATTAATCTAGATTAACATTCCTTTATAAGTATATGCAACTATTTTTCATCAGTAGGTGTCACAGTTATGTTCTGTTAGTTTCACTTTCATGGACTTTTATAGTTATTTATCGTCAGTTTTCTGTTTCCTTTGTTTCAGTTTCCCGCTTTTCTTTAGTTTCCATGGACACTCATTAGTAATTATCACAGCTGTTTGTTATTATTTCCTCACCATTGTGTATTTATGTCCCTCCTTGTGCATTCTTCATTTGTCCAGTATTTTTGTGTTATTACATGCTATATGTTGCCTACTTCTCACTACTGGATTACTCGAGTTTGTTATTATAATAAATACTTTGTTTGGAAAACTTTTTGGATCATCTTCATCTGGATTATAATGTGACAGTAGGCTATGTACTTCTTTAATTTATGGTACCAAATGCATTAACTAAATTTAAAGAATTGAACTTTACTGCAAAGTGCTACTGAAATGTAAAGTTTGTTCTATTTTAGTTTAACATGATTTATTTTTCTCTACACTCTTAAAAATAAGAAGGTTAAAATAAAGTTTTTTTTTTTTTTTTTTTTTTTTTTCAGTGATGACATAGAAGAACCTTTTTTTGTTCCCCAATAAACCAGTGAACAGGTCTCAAAAGAACCTTTTTTTTCTTAGTGTGAAGGACATTTTAATAAACTAAAGAACTTTTTTCTGTGCCTTTTGTGCAATGGAAAGGTTCATTGAATGATGAAGGTTCTTCGTGGAACCATCAATGCCAAATTAGGACCTTTATTTTTAAGATTGGACTTAAGAAGAAAAGGTTCTATATAGGATTATTTCACTTCAGAATTAAAATTTCCTGATAATTTACTCATCCAAGATGTTTATGTCTTTCTTTATTCATTTGGCAAGAAATTAAGGTTTTTGAGGAAAACATTCCAGGATTTTTCTTCATATAGTGATCTTCACTGGGGTTCAATGGGTTGAAGGTCCAAATTGCAGTTTCAGTGCCGCTTCAAAGGGCTCTACATGATCCCAGCCGAGGAATAAGGGTCTTATCTAGTGAAACGATCTGTCATTTTCTAAAAAAAACATAAAAATGTAAATAACCACAAATGCTTGTCTTGCATTAGCTCTGCGATCCGCACGCATAACCACATTGGAAAGGTGACATAGGCGAAAGTACCGATCCAGTGTCTACAAAGCAAACGTGCAAAGACCACGTCAAATGCCCTTTACAAAAAAAGGTAAAACAATTTTGGATGATTTTGAAGTTTGAGGAGAAAATGAGATATTTTTTCGTCCTACCACAGTATGCCACGTGTGACCTTTCCAATGTGATAACGTAATGAGTAGCACATCGCAGAGCAGTGCATTTGTGGTTAAAAAGGTATTTACATTTTTTTTTTTTTTTTTTTTTAGAAAATGACCAATCGTTTTGCTAGACAAGACCCTTATTCCTCAGCTGGGATCGTGTAGAGCACTTTGAAGCTGCACTGAGACTGCAATTTGGACCTTTAACCTGTTGTACCCCAGTGAAGTCCACTACATGGAGAAAAATCCTGGAATGTTTTCCTCAAAAACCTTAATTTCAGTTCGACTGAAGAAAGAAAGATATAAACATCTTGGATGACATGGGGGTGAGTAAATTATGAGGAACTTAATTCTGAAGTGAACTAATCCTTTAATGAGTTCTGTCAGGTGCTTCATATATAGAACATTTTAGGGGCTCCCATCATGAGATCATTTTTATGGATTTAGTTTTAATTCATTTTATTTAAATTCATTTTTAATTAAACTGCTTATAAACATACTTTATCACAAGAAACCCATCAAATGCGGGTGGATTTCAGAGGGGTGTGTAACACAGTCACCCCCACTAGCCACTTGGTGGGTTGAATTTTATATTCAATTAAATAAACATATGCGCTGCGGGTTTCAGAGTGAATCGCAACACTTTAATTATTTACATTCATGCGAGTTATGTGTTTTTTCCAGCGTCTCAGAGCGGCTCTGTAAATGCTGCTCCACATGAACTCAGTCACTGCTTGTGCTGTTTGTTTGGGTTTCCAATATAAAGTCTGATGCACTTTGTGTTTCATAGCAAAGTGTTGCACTGTCATTTATATGCGTGGAGCGCATCTCAGCAGCTCAGTTCATAAAATCCATCTCTGCATATGATGTGAAATTGGGTTGTTTAGTTATATAAGATTGCTTGGGGTTGCATTTTTTGTAATACATATTGTAGATATAAGTAGATTGTTTATATTTGGTAGCCTATATGACATTATGTATTTTAACAGTGTTGTTCAATAAAACTAAATGATTTCTTGTTTTTTTATACTTTATTTGTACCAATTATTATTGCTTCATTGTAATTATACAGTGGGTGCGGAAAGTATTCAGACCCCCTTAAATTTTTCACTGCTTAGGTTCATTGTCTTGTTGGAAGGTAAACCTTCGGCCCAGTCTGAGGTCCTGAGCACTATGGAGAAGGTTTTTGTCCAGGATATCCCTGTACTTGGCCGCATTCATCTTTCCCTCGATTGCAACCAGTGGTCCTGTCCCTGCAGCTGAAAAACACCCCCACAGCATGATGCTGCCACCACCATGCTTCACTGTTGGGACTGTATTGGACAGGTGATGAGCAGTGCCTGGTTTTCTCCTCTAAATAAATTCATCTAAATAAAATAATTCACAATATTGTGTATCATCTCGTCTCGTGAGCTAAGTGTATCATCACACACAACCCTAATAAAACCTAATTTCCCAACAACAAAATTGTGGCCAGTGAAAATGCTGAGTGGCTAGTAACTTTGGAAAACCTCTAGCCACAGTAGCTGGTGAGCCAAAAAGTTCATGTCAAGCCCTATTTACATCAAAAGACAAAAAAGAAAATGAACGCTGCACCATAAGCATAAACACTTGGAGAAATAAAGAGCCAAAATATCTTTGCTGTGCTGTCTGCTTTTAGTATTTTATATTTCACTTGTGTAAAGTGTGTATAGACTCTGTCACACAGCACAACAGCTGTTTCATATTCTAATAAAGCTTTCAACATGAGTTAGTGCTCTAATTTGGTAAGTACACACTCGTAACGCGTTTAAAGGCCGCTGCGGCAAGCACGTGTTAAGTGTGAGGTTGTTAACTCCTCTGCTGTTTTTTACTCTCTAAGCACTTCAGCAAACACACACACACATATTAAAGTCAATTACAATAATTGCTTAATCAATTGTTCGAGGCGGCATGCGTGTGTGATGGAAAGGTGAAGGAGAGAAGGCAGATGATTGACCCTGAAGCTTATTTGCGCTGATGGAGCCGGAATAATTCACAACGGTCTCTCCATGCTAAGAAAGGAGGAAAAAAAGACGTGTTTATTACCAAAATCTGTCAGGCAGGTACACAGCACTGACATCAGCACCCAGACGCCTGCGGGAAGACGCTGAGACACAGAGAAAGTGAAGAGAAAATTATGATAAAATGCGAGCAAAATCACAATATGATTATTCCCGCCAAAGTCACATGAGATCTGATTGGGCCTCGGATGGCCGCAGGAAATGGCAGACATCCTTTGGCTTTGTCAACTGCTCTGTGATGTAAAGCAGAGAAACAAGAGGAGCGATTGAGATGTCAGACAGTTTGAAATTATTAGTTTGACAGTGTTCTGACATTAATAAGGCTTCATTCACACATTTAGTGTTTGGGATTGACACCCATATTTACTAACAGATGTGATTTTCCAATTGTGCTGTTCGTCTAACAGCTCAAAGAAACAGATTGAACATAGTCTGTGAGAATTCAAAGCCCTTTCGTATTTTTGTGATAGCATGTGAATAAGGTAAAAAATAAATAAAGTCGGCATTAAGCGGAAGTTGCGATAGTCTATTGTTCCCTATTGTGACCTATATCTGATTGAAAATGCTTCTGGAACAAGAAAAAATGTAGGGTGAGACTTGATTTTATACATGGGGAATTGAATGGATGTTTGTGGTCTGCTATTGGTGGATCGTTTAGAATAAACACTACAAGATTCCATAAAAAGGGTGACTAATAGAAATCACCATACTTCCCCAGTTGATCATTCACAGTACATTAAGACAATTGTTTTGTATTACAAGTTTTCTGAAATGCAATTGAGAATTAAATATGCACTAATTTGCATACATTTCCAGAACAGAAATCTGAAAATTGGATAAAGCCAGGTTCAAAATTCTTGTTTGATTTTGTTGACATGTTAAAGGTTTTACAGCTGGGAGCTTTTGGTGATCCCTTTTTTTAGGTTTCAGGTTAAATCACAAGAAAAGTGTGCTGTCTCCAAGTCAGAGAACTACATTTCTCGGGGTGGTTTGGGATTCGACCACAATGCGGGGACAACTGTCCCTGGCTTGGGTGGATTCCATTCTCAACATGGCAATCTAAGTTTAGGCCAGGAAAGTTCCATCTGACATGACACGATGGCTCAAAAACAAGGAATTTCATCACCTACTAAAGACCATGTTTAATGTAAGGGACACGCACTGAGCTCTTCATGACCTTTCTATATGGTTTCTAACCTTGGGTCCCTCTCTAGGGGCGTTTGGACGGATGCCCAGTCCTGGGTCTTTTGGAAAGCCCTCATCTCTCTTGGGATAGGGGCTGTGTTTTTAGCACTAAGACACTTCCTCCCAGATCTCAGGGGGTATCATGAGTCAGTGCAGATGGACAACAAATCAGCATTCACCAACATAAATAACCAGGGTGGGTTGCATTCACGCCCCCTGTTCAGGCTGGTGCAGCAGATCCTGCTCTGCTCTCCCTGAGGGCAGTTTACCTCCCAGGACACCTCCATTTGGGAACAGACATCCTGCCGAAGCAGGGGCTGAGGCCCAGGGATTGTTGACTCCATCCTCAAATAGTGGTGTCCATCTGGCAGAGGTTCAGTGGAGCGGAAGTGGACTTGTTTGCCTCAGTGGAGTCAACCCACTGTCCTCTCTGGTTCTCTCTCACTCCTTCAGCTCCTCTGGTTCTGGATGCCATGGTACAGATGTGGCTGAGGCAGCGTCTGTACGCCTTTCCCCTGATTACTTCTAACCCTTAGAGTCAGCCTCAGAGAAGCTTCTGACTTGCAAAGAAGTTTTGCTGATTGCCATTATCTCTCTAAAAAGGGTAGGGGACTTGCAGGCCCTCTTAGTCGCCACCTCCTGCCTGGATAAAGCCCCTGGACTGGTCAAGATGTTACTGTACCCTAGGCCATATTACGTCCCTAAGGTGCTTTCATAATTTCATCCTGTCATTCTTCAAGCCTTCTCTCCTCCACTGTTTGAAACTCAGGAGCAGGAGAAGCTTAACAAGTTATGTCCAGTCAGTGCTTTTAGGATTACGTCCACTGCTCAGGCCAGTGGTGTAAATCTGATCAACTTTTTGTCTGCTCTGGGGGACGCAACCGAGGTTCCGCTGCTTCCAAGCAGACTCTCTCTCAATGGGGTTCAAATGCGGTTTCTTTGGCCTTTGAGGCATGCAGGGTCACTTCGCCTCTAGGAGTCAGGAGGGTCCTTTCTTCCAGAAGCATTGCTGCTTCTAAGGTGCTAGCATAAGGTACATCCTTGTGGGATGTTGGTGCTGCAGCAGGCTTCCCAGGTAAAAAAAAAAAAAAAAAAAGTACACTTCCATAATGTACATAGTGCTCTATTTTTGTGCATTAACTTTATACTTAATATACTAAAAATTCTTCTTTAGTACTTCTTAAGATAATCTTAAGAACATATAAGTGTACTCAACTGTGCTATTTTGAGACAACATGAATATGAACTAAAATGTGCTTTTAATAGACTATCTATGCATTTAAAAAATGGATTTAGTCACCACATGAAGTACCTCTGTAAGTGGGTCTCAACCCCAGGGTCTCAGGTCCTTTCGGGTTCTTCCTGTATTTACAGTTTTGTGGTTGTGCAAACTTTTCACAACCTGTGATGTGGGCATCCTCTCAATATGGCAGTATGGGTATTGTCGTTCCCATAGCATCAAAACATGATGAGGCATTGATGTTCGCTCAAAAGGGAAAGTGTCTGGGTTATGTATATAGTCTCTGGGTTATGTATGTAATCCCTGAGAATGAAATTGATGTTGCATCAAAAAGATCAATTTTAATAAAGAGGAACAATTTCTCATTCCACTCATCAGAAGATGAGCATTGAAAAGCACAAGCAGGTACAAAGCATCAGCTGAGGCATTTCACACTAAATATCTACAAAGTTAATTGGAAATTTCTTTTAATGGGTGTGTGCCACTGTTATTATACTATAAATTTAAAGTTCAAAGTGGAACTTCTGATATTGATGCTAAGGGGAATGGCATCAGCTTGACAGGTATCTGAAGCATGTGTGAGAGTTGAGTCAGGTGTTATTAATATCAACTTCTTCCTCTTTCCCATATATGAGTTGGAGAGCCTTTTTATCCCTCTTAGATCTCCACACTGAGGTATTGAGATAATGAATTTTTATTCAGCTCTGTAAGTCTCCTCTTGCAGTGACTCTCCAAGCCACTAGGGAGCACTGTCTGCTCCCTCATGCAATGACTCTCCCAGCCATTGGTGGGCACCCCCTGCCCTTTACTCTCCGAGCTACTAGGCGGCACCACCTGCTGTGAACTCTCTAGTTAAGACTGCTCATAAAGTTAATTTGTTCCACCTGTATTTTGTCCTATTTAAGTTTGGTAGTTTCATTGAGCTGTGTTCAGTCTTGGGGTCAACCCAGTATGGATTAAGCCGAGTTCAGGGCTACCATTTTTAATAATGCGGGCTACCATTTTTAATAATAATCCCAGTCTCACGTGAGAACTCCGGTCTTGTGTGATATCTCGTCGTTTCATTGTCACACCTTGTGTGTGTTTGGTTGTGAAACGTTGTTTGCATGCCAGACAGAGTTGTCGGCGATTCTTCCTATTGTAAAGTCATGCAGTGTGAAACCTTCTGTCGCCGATCCATCGTGCAGTATGAATACAGCAGCGACTGAATGCTGGCCAAGATAGTCATGCAATGTGAAAAGAACAGTGACCCGACTACTTTGAAAATCGTGCAGTCTGAACTCGGCTTTATCTGAGTTCTAGAAAAAGTTAAGTGATGTTTCGCTGTTGCCATTTGGCCTTATTTATGTTTTGTTTTGTAAAGCTATGCCTTTCCTTCTGCACATGGGTCTTCTGAAAAACTATCTTCTCCAGTAAACCAGAGGTAGAGAAGTAGCTTTCCCTGACTGAGTTCGAGACCCATCTCAGACACACAATGTTTATTGTGAAAAGCTCAAATAGTCTCTCCCATGTAACTAACTATTTGCATGTGAAGAGGCTGTGTGAGCAGTGATACACAAGGACACCTCAGTTGGAGAGCTGCTTGCGAGCCATCGCTCCCCTGGTGTTGCATCCTTTTTCAAAGCTCCCGTCTTGCCAATGAAGCAAACACATTTGGTCAAAAATGTGGCTCATGGTAAGACATATGCTGAGACAATACAGGCCTCAAGGGCCTTGCACACCATGAATTCCGCTCAGCAGTGCTGCCAGAAGGTAGTATCCCCCTGAGGGCTGATGCAGGTTGAACAGAGTTACATAGGGCAGTTAGATTCCCTCTACTTCATTTACCACCCTCCCCAACTACTGTAGGGTCTTTAAAGGGAACCCCTGGTATTAAGACTTGTATGGCTTAATATAACATAAATTATGTCTCTTAATGAAATATGTAGTAGAAAACCCATGAAAGATTAAAAAAAAATAAATAAAAATCCATGACATATTTGGACAATGGGGGGCACCATTTTGTTTAGGTGCACAGTGCAGTGCGTTCTATGTTGATGTCATCAAATAGTTGCACTCAGTGAGCTACTGACGCTGCCCTGTTCATAATTTTTACCGCAACACAACTCGGAATATAATATACAATTCCTCACTGAGCAACTTTTTGTTGTAATTTTCAGTCAATGAGCCACAAGAGAAGCGATGTAAGTATTTACCCCTTACGAAAAAGTATATTTCAAGTTCATTTTATCATACTTATATATACAGTATATAAGTATGATAAAAAGATATAAAGTTCAAGTATATATTTTTTTTAAGTATACTTTATCAAGTCAAGTCAAGTCACCTTTATTTATATAGCGCTTTTTACAATGTAGATTGTATCAAAGCAGCTTTACATTGATAACTGGTACATTATTTTGGCTGCACAGCAGCTCTTAAAGAATAGTGTCAATGCAGGCAGATCAAAGCACTGTTGAATATCAAATGTCAAGTCAAATGTCAAGTGTCCCCAACTAAGCAAGCCAAAGGCGACAGCGGCAAGGAACCCAAACTCCAACAGGTGACATCAGGTGGTAAACAGGTGGCAAACAAGTGGCAAATAGGTGTTACAATGGAGAAGAAAACCTTGGGAGAAACCAGGCTTAGTCGGGGGGGCAGTTCTCCTCTGGAGAACAGTGCTTTGTTACGACTCAGGTTGCTATCATAAGTCCGATAGTACTCTGTGTTCGGGCTGATTACCGAGCTCGGAGCCCTCTCCCCGGACAGCACGCCAAATACGTTTACCAATTAATTTACCTGACTTATTTGTAAGTGTGAACTCGTGAAAGAGATGCGTTTTTAGTCTAGATTTAAACTGACAGAGTGTGTCTGCTTCATTTATGTAGAAAGTATACTAGTATCAATGTACTAGTAGTAAACTTTTAAGTGTACTATTTTAATACCGCTTAGGACTAAATTGGCCCAAATGAAGTATACATTTATGTGTACTATAAGTGTAGCTTCGTTTCTCATTTGTACTGCATTTGTACTACAAGTGAACTGAAGTATACTAGTAGTTTACTATTTTAATACTAGTAGTATCCTTTTTAGTATATAAAAGTACACTTTGAAATATACTCTCAGTAAACTACTAGTTTAGTGCAAGTATACTTGTAAGTTTTCTTTAAGTGAACACAACATCACACTTATAGTTTACTTTTTATATATTTTTGCACTTTAAGTATACTATATTCCTGTTTACATATTATATTTTATACTTGAAATACCTTTAACTGTACTTGAACTCGTTCCATTTTACAAACATTTTATTCTAGCTTCATGAATCCTTTTTTTTAATCAATATATCAATATTTAAATGTGGGTAACATTTTAAACAAAAAGCTGAGAAAACTGCATTTTTGTCAAAGACTACGTCCGGATGGGATGCAGAACGATGATCAAACACAGGTGGAGTAGATCGAGTCCATAAACACCCCCCAAAGCTTCACAGTCCTCACAGTCCACATAACGTTTGGCAGTTTTTATTTGTATGCTGTTTAATGTTTGATGATCATTTTATTTTATATTTGTGTGAGTAATCTTCTATCACTTGTTTCAGCTTCTTCTTTTCCTGCATTTTGATACGGAGATTCTGTATTCTTTCAGAAGATGCGTAAGAGCGCCCCCCTACCGTATATAACCTGAAAATTCAGTCAATGACGAGGAAAGAGGGAAGTAGATTTGAAGTAAATTGCTATGTACACTACCAGTGGACTAGCCTACATAAAAAATCAAATACTCAGAATTAGGATACTAAGGAATATATCTGTTTTCTTTATAAATCAATATTTTCAAACAATGTACTTTTATACTATATAAATATACTTTTAAGTATATCCATCGGCAATTGTAAGCTCTTTCAGCTGTGGTCTAAGTGAAGAGAACAAAGACGGGGATCTTTAGTGAGTTTTAGTAAGTATAATTCAACCACATTCTTCACAACTTCCCATTCTTTTCTCCTCTTACCGCTAGTAAAGCAGTGAAGACTTACACCGCTTCTCTTGTGGCTCACCGACTGAAAATTACAACCAGAAACTGCACAATGTGGCATCGTATATTATATTCCGAGTTGTGCTGTGGTAAAAATAGCAACAGGGTAGTGTCAGTAGCTCACCGAGTGCAACCATTTGATGTCATCGACGTAGAATGTGCTGTTCACCTAAACAAAATGGCGCCCCCCATTGTCCAACTGTATCATGGATCTTTTTTAAATCTTTCATGGGTTTTCATATTTCAGTAAGAGACATTGTTTACGTTTTATTAAGCCAAACGAGTCTTAATACCAGGGGTTCCCTTTAACTAGGGATATACAGTATGCTCCCCTTTGGATGGGTGTGGCACTCTAGTATGACCTACAGTAGGGCACAGAAAGGCACCTCTCTTAGACAGCATTCAATAACGAATTCGGAATGTGTATGATGTTTACTAAAATAATTAATCAAAATAATCTGTGAAAAAGAACTCCATGAGGTCGGTACTCACGCTGACTGACATACACCCGAAGCGTGCACGCAGAAAGCCGCCTCTTTTAGACAGCATGTGATTGTGAATTCAGTTCTCTTTCACGTCTTATTGTTCTTGAATGGTCAGATAGATGCACAATAATGCCAAAATGCTCATCATGTGGAGTATTCACATTAACATAGTTGGTTGTGTCTTAAATTAATGAGAACAGTTGGGTGAAAACTGGATATGTGTCAGTAAATTCTTCTAAATTCTTCATCTTGTTAATGGCCGCTCACTCCTTAGGAGTATTACCGCCACCTACTTTATAGCTTACATCCGGAAACTCACAGATGGAAAGGCATCTTTAAAAAGACACTCGCAGTCCATTTTGCACTTTTAGAGAAACTGCTCTTTATGTTGAAGTGCCCAAGGGGGAATCGCTGCACTTATCCATGCAAACTGCTGGCGAAACACTGAATGCGCCGTAGACCACCAACAAGAGGGCTTCTTATATACCCGTATGTATGAGGGAGTGGTTCGGCATGCAAATTCCACTTGCCAATTCCATTGGCCATTTTTCTAAAACTCAGAGGTGATTAGGGCTCTCAAGTGAGACCCTATTTGTCAGTCTTTCGACATAATGTCTCCGTTCCCTCCATCAGGGAATGAGGGTTACATCAGTAACCAAGACATTACATACATAACTATTTTTCAAATACTGATCATGTTCATGTTGTTGTTAATAAATTATAAAGAAAATCAGCTGAGATCTATTAAAAATTTCAAGTATAAGTTAAAAAGGCTATCATTACAGGGATAGTTCACCCAAAAATGAAAATTTGATGTTTATCTGCTTACCCCTAGGGCATCCAAGATGTAGGTGACTTTGTTTCTTCAGTAGAACACAAATGATGATTTTTAACTCCAACCGTTGCTGTCTGTCAGTCATTTAATGCATTGAAACAGTAACACCATCTATGAGAATAAAAAAAAACATGCACAGACAAATCCAAATTAAACCCTGTGGCTCGTGACGACACATTGATGTCCTAAGACACGAAACGCTCGGTTTGTGCGAGAAAGCAAACAGAATTTATATCATTTTTTACCTCTAATACACCACTATGTCCAACTGCCTTGAGCATCCGGTTGGTGAGGTCTGAAAACGCGTGATCTGTCAATGAGTGCGAGAGATCACTTCCGTTGTCAGAGCGCGTTCAGACCTCACACACCAGATGCTCAAGGCAGTTGGACATAGTGGTGTATTGTAATATTGTAATACCATTTATACAAATAAAATTCTTTGTGACTTCTCTTAGAATTGCCATGAGTTTACCTGCACGTAGCAAAAAAGACGCTAGGGTACTTTCTGCCAAAAAGTCTTGGACATGCAGCATTTATGAGAATGGGTTGGAAAAAGTGGCCTCTTAATTGTCTCCTGTGGGGCTCTGGTGGAGCGTTAACCACTCACACAACAGACAGGAAGCACCGTGCCGTTATTATTGGGAAAGATATTCACACACCAGTCATGTTATTCTGTTTAAGGCAGTAGTCCAAAACAGTGAATCTAATCACAATAGAGGCAAAAGTTTGAATTAAAGTATTTGAAAGAAAAAAAAACAAACAACAAAAACAGTGCAAAATGAAAGAGAAAGTTAGATTCATATTATTTCTCTATGAAACATATTTATTCAAGCCACAAAAACAAACCTGTTACTGAATAATGCACAATCTTCTAGACCTAGTGTGAAGTCAGTAAGTACATATATTTGTCCTAAATCATTGTATTTTATTAAAACAAACTATGTGAGTGACACTGTGGTGCAGTGTGTACGGTGATAGAAAACAATGTGTTCACAGTGTTTCTCTCAGTGTGTGACCCTCTTTATGTGTGTGACCTTCTTTTCGCTAATTTTTGATGCTCCTTTAAGGGGATAGGCGCTTATAGCGATGTCATGTAAAGTGATAGAACATAATTTATAAATAATAACCCACCAAATTGGCTAGTGTGTTGATAAGTATTACCCACCGCAGTGGATTTTCACCCGGATCTAGTGGGTGTTCATTTCAAACCCTGATAGTAAGCATCAATGCCGGTCCTAGATTTCTGGGGGCCCTAAGCAAAACTTTGTAAGGGGGCCCCTATCAGTGCATTCATATAAAACCCAAAATGAAAGCCCCAACCCCTTAATGTTATTTCAGAGCGGTTTCACTGTCAACAAATAACTGTACTATACAAACAACTATACTATACATACTGTAAAAAAAATAGTTGAGTTAACTTAAGTTGAGTGCGATAAGTTGCCTTATTTTTTCAAGTTGGCTGTTTTTGTTTTTTTTTTAGTTGTCTTAACAAGTTTTAAGTTCAAAAGATTACCTGGTACTTATCAGATGAACAAAAGTATTTAAGTTGATTTTAACTGGAGCAAATTAGTTGAGTTAACTTAAAAAGTTGAATGCGATAAGTTGCCTTATTGTTTTAAGTTAACTCAACTTTATATTTTTTTACAGTGCAGAAATTGAATAAAGTAATCAAATGTAAAAAAACAAAAAACAAAAAACACTGCAGTCTTTACTGTCTGAATTAACTATAGGTCTACATTGATTCTTATTAAATGTACAAAATTTATTCAGTGAAGAGCAGTGAATGATTCTCTCTTTTTCTTTTGTTGTTTGATTAGCATTAAATGCCAGAGACAACAATGGGTTTATTGACTGCTGTCACTTTAAGACCAAATGCACAGATCTTATACACTGACATTCGATTACTTTCCCAACTTTATGTTCACTTAAGACACAACTGACTGCGTTTAAGTGAAACTTGCCAAGATGAACATTTTAACCTATATTGTGCATAGCCTATGTCCGTTTAAGCCTATACTTGTCCGTGTTTCTCTCCGTCTCGGATCGATGCACAGAAAGCCACCTGGGGAATAGCGTCACTTTTGCAGCTCAATAAGCTTTTAACTCTTTTTTTTTTTTTTTTTTTTTTTTAGTATCGAGCACGTCCGGCAGGAGAATGTATTTTACAACAGCCGCGTTACATGATTAGACTGATTTAAACGTGACTTAGGAAGGGAGACAGACCTCCGCTTTAAAGGAAAGGAATGGAATGCAGCATGTGTTCATACTCGTTGGAAGCCAACATCAAAAACAAAACTAAAATTATATTACTCGCTCAGCCCTAGTCATTAAATCATCTTTGAGGGGGCCCTATGCAAATTACATACTTTGCGTATAGGGAGGACCAGCTCTGGTAACCATATTAGTTTATTAGCGTGAGAAAATGTAAATAATGACAAAATCATAATTTGTGGGTAAACTATCCCTCTATAGCTAGTTTTGCATGACCCTTGACCTGACTGCTTTGAAACTACAATTGGAAGTCATATGCACAAGTGTAATCTTATCTAATCGAATGCAATCTTTCTTTCTCTTCTGTGATGTCATGATGAATGTTAGAAAGCCAAGTGTGACTGTAAAGCAGGACCATCAAGCATCTCTGATGTCTCCCAGTGCGCTGATTAAATATTAATGTCAGCACACTCCAAGGAGAATCATTCGCTCATAATTTTTACTCTAGATTGCATCTTAGCAGGGACGCTGTGCTGCCGGAATGCTTATTTTTTCAGCATTGGTAATTTCTAGACTGCTCTCAAAGAAGGGATTGTTAGTCTCTAAATCAGACCAGGAGACACTTGAATTTGTCCTTGCACGAGATGTTTTCAGTGTGAAAAACTGGCAATTGTTGGTGTGATATCTTTTTTTTTTTTCTCCCTTTTTTTCATTTTATGATGTTTTTATTGATTTATTGGGCTCATATGCTCGGTTCAGCTGATTTGAAATAGCAGGGGTCACATTTCAGAAGAAACAAGAATTTCACTATGACACACAGCTGAAACTGAAGGGAAATGCTGCATATACTGTAAGAAGACCACTATGTATGATAATTCAGTTTACCCCACTGGGAATGACATGCAGAAATATTGAATGCATTTTCATTAATTTCATTTTCATTGGTATGAGAGAATAGAAAGTAACCAAACACCATCTGTTTTTAGCGTGGAGTTTTTAAATTTACATTAGATGTTGAAAATAATGCAAGCACTAATGGTTGCAGGTCATGAAATGCAGGTTGGTGATTGGATATTGATGGATTGTGCCAATGATTGTGTTTGGCCACTGGCCAACTGACTGACAGCATGTCTGGCAGAATTTCCTTTCTGCTTGACTGACACTATTCTGTAACTTTCCACTTGACAGGTTGCATGTACCTGGATCAAATTTGTAATCTTTACAGCAATCTGGCCTTTAGCAGTCCACAACCGAAATCACACGATAACAAGTCAATACTGCAGTGCAACAGGAACAGAGTGCAGGCACTGCAGACCTTAGGATTAAATGATACATATAATACACGTCTATTGAATGCTGAAAAAGAGAAAAGAAGACCTTAGTTAGGTTTGAACACAAAACTCATACCAAACATGATGTTCTTTCACCATTCCTGATTTCTAACACAAAAGCTGCTGCTCTCTGTATGTTTTTACCTTGGTTTGTGGGTAGTGTAGATCTTCGCTGGAATCAGGGTTTATTTTCGTTAAAGGGTTAGTTCACCCAAAAATGAAAATAATGTCATTTATTACTCACCCTCATGCCGTTCCACACCCGTAAGACCTTCGTTAATCTTCAGAAAACAAATTAAGATATTTTTGTTGAAATCCGATGACTCCTCCAGTGAGGCCTGCATAGCCAGCAATGACATTTCCTCTCTCAAGATCCATTAATGTCCTAAAAAAATATTTAAATCAGTTCATGTGAGTACAGTGGTTCAATATTAAGATTATAAAGCGAATATTTTTGGTGCGCCAAAAAAACAAAATAACGACTTATTTAGTGACGGCCGATTTCAAAACAATGCTTCAGGAAGCTTCGAAGCATAATGAATCAGCGTATCGAATCATGATACAGATCGTGTGTCAAACCGCCAAACTGCTGAAATCACGTGACTTTGGTGCTCCGAACTGCTGATTCGTCACGCTGATTCATTATGCTCCGATGCTTCCTGAAGCGGTTTTTGAAATCGGCCATCACTATATAAGTAGTTATTTTGTTTTTTTTGGCGCACCAAAAATATTCTCGTTGCTTTATAATATTAATATTGAACCACTGTACTCACATGAACTGATTTAAATATGTTTTTTAGTACCTTTATGGATCTTGAGAGAGGAAATGTCATTGCTGGCTATGCAGGCCTCACGGAGCCATCGGATTTCAACAAATATATCTCATTTTGCGTTCCGAAGGATTTTCATTTTTGGGTGAACTAACCCTTTAACTAAAACCCTTTAACTTACTTAAAAGTTGAAACAAAATGAACATTAACTGAAACAAAAGAAAATGTAATAAATGAATGATATGAAAATAACACTGCTAGGAATTTAGCTGTTAAAAATGATCTTTAAAAAAATGAACTGAAATTACATTGACTTGTGGCTTCTTAAAAAAACAAAAAAAAACAAATTACAGACAATTTTATAACACTTTTACTCTGGCTGGGAGAAAGTTAAATGAATGAAAAGTAAATAAAAGTTAAAGTTCATAGATGTTAATCAGCATAATGTTGATCTCAAATGACAATTTACACTCTCATCCCTCAACACATTGGAATGTGGCTTTTTTTTTTTTTACAGTAATGTATTCTACTAGAAAGAGACCTAGTCTACATGAATGCTTGTACTCACATTCATCACACTAATGTACCGTGGTTTGGCCTCAAAGTTATGATGTGAAACGAGATCTGTGAGGGCAGAAAAGGTGGACGAATTGAACTTGACTCCGGACCGAGCAATCGAACCAAGTGTCAAAGCCGCCTTAATCTCTCAGAGGTGAATGACCCAATCAGATTCTGCAAAAATGTCCTTCAAAGACACATTTCTTGATTTAACTGTGGCATGAAAAACTCTCCAGCCAAGGTCACCTCAATCAAGATCCTCTTCTGAAGCATTTCCAGCCTGATTTCAGCACCACACAAGAGAGAAACAAATCAGCTTTAAAACATTTCGAGCCGAGTGACAATCTACAATTACACTGAGTGGCTGAGAACAGTTTAATTCTGGTGATCCACACCCACAGAGTGACAGTCAAATTAATGTGATATTAAAGTCTCGCGGTGTCACTGCTGCAACATTATCTAAAGCCGGGTTCACACTGTATTTTTTTAAAGAAAAGACATGATAAAATCTAACGCTAGAGATTATTTGTGTTTGCTAGCCAATCAATTTGCTACCCCGCACGTAAGTGCAGCTCACAGTCACCGAATGCGTCACGGATTGATGATGTAACTAGAAAGACACACTCCTGAGAAAAAAATAATCATTAATGAAATGTTTTTATATTATATCATTTTTTATAACAATCATGTTTAATGTTTCATCTAGCTAATTTTGAGGTAATCACTGAAATGCAGTATTACATTTTGGTTCATCCTGCTGAAAAACAGCCTAAGATGGTTAGCTGGTGTTGGCCGGCCAAACAGCATTTGAAACATGTTACTATAGCTGATTTCTAGGTGTTTCAGCTGTATTTTCCATTAGGGATTTCAGAAATCCACTTGCAGCACTTTTAGCAGCTTTCAAATAATATTGTTTGTACAGTGATGTATTATACTGTGATGTATATAAATATATTATAGTGTTAATTGATATTAAATGCAAATTAGATTAAATTTACAGTGTTACTTGACCCATTTTGAAATATGGACTGTGCTATTTTGATACACCATGAATATGAACTAAAATGTGCTTTTAACATTCTATCTCTGTATTAACAAAAATGTATTTAGTTACCACTTGTAGTACACTGTGGGTTCAAGTGTACTACACGTGGTAACTAATAACATTTTTAAATAGAGAGATAGTATGTTAAAAGCACATTTTAGTTCATATTCATGATGCCTCAAAATAGCACAGTTGAGTACACTTAGATGTTCTTAAAATTATCTTAAGATGTACTAAAGAAGATTTTTTAGTATATTAAGTACAAAATTAGTGTGCAAAAATAGAGCACTTTAAGTACAATATGGAAGTGTATGTTTTTCACCTGGGAAGTGATGTTCCCATATTGTTTGAAAAATTATAAAAAAAAAAAAAAAAATTGCCTTAACATTGGCATAACCAAGAAAAGACATTTTAAAAACATTCAGAGAACATTCAGAAATAACGTTCTCATAACATGATGGGAACATCCTTAAAACATACTTTTGTTAGCTTGGAAGTAACTTGCTTGACATGCAACAGTTTCAAATAGCTTGTACACTGTAAAAAATTATTTTATGGTGAAGTAAATACTACAGAAATAACAAATGTATTTTTTACATGAAAAAGTTAGTTCAGGCAAGAATTAAAAAAAAAACCCTAAATATTAATACTCAATTTAAGCTTGTAGAAATTAAAGTGTAAATATCAACATTATAAAATTATATAATTAATGAGGTCGATTTTTCACTGTTTTCCAGCTGTATTTACACTGTTTTATCATTGCTTTTGTGGTTATGTTTAGTAACTTGCCATTTTGTGACATCTGGAGTTAATTTTCTACTCAAAATGGCACATTCACACTCAAAACGATCCATCGAATGTTACCGTCATTGTGTATTGTGTACCAAGTACTGAGGTCTCTGTGTTCAGGCGCCACATTATATTTCTAATATGAAGTTATGGTTATCTACCCAATATATATTGTATTATTTACTTAAATGTTTCTAAGTAAAGCATACACTTTAAAAGCATGGTTTAATTCAGTGTTATATTGTTTAAGTAAAATGTATTGCAAAAGAAACCAACTAAGTAAAAATTACTAAACCTTTTACTGGACAAGTTAAAATTTTCTTTGTTAATTTTACTAAACTTACTTAAGTAGAGTTACTTAATTCCATATCTGGAATTTACTTAAAAAACATGTGTGCAAAAACTTGCAAAAGAAAAATTGAGTAAATTTTACTTCTTGTGTTTTTTACTAGTGATGCAAAGTCTGATTCATGTCCGCGAACCAGTTCTTTTTTCGGACAGTTCGGCTCAATGAACCGGTTCAAAAAGCCGATTCATAGGTTCCTGACGTCATCATGCTCTGATGCCACTATGCATTTCTTTTCTAACAACTCAGTGTCATGTTATATCAATGAAACATTCAAATAAAGTAATTTGTGTCAATGCATATTGAAATATTAAAATAAATTTTTTTGTGTGAATGCATATTGCTGATTATTGCCTTTCATTCACTTAAATTAATAGAGTTTGTGATCACAGTTTCATTCTCGGACTGTTTGTCTTATATGACTGACCAATATTGAGTAGCCTACATCTGCAAGTGTAATATTTAACATCCCAGAAACATTTATCGATTACTAAAAATCCAATGTTTACTGAAGAAAAGAGATCTCATAACCTGTACTGCTTGGGGGAGGAAAGGGAAGGGTGACATGACGGTTGTGATGGGACGTTCGTTACTCCTAAATGAACCGCTCATACTGATCATACTGACTGCAAAGCCGAAGGCCTGACAAAACATTTAGTCCTGCCACTTTACCCCCCACACACACACACACACACAGAAGCACACTAGCTAGTATTGGATCTGTCACCCTCCATTGGTTGGGCGCTGGGCCAATGTCAAACTCATTTTAGCCACGCTGTTGTTCTTCTGCTGTGTCCTCTTGTGCTCAGAGCACATCCCACACACACACAACTCGGCTTACAGACAGATTCACATATTTGTAACCTCCTAAGAATGAGCATCTAAACTCATGCATAAACATGATTAGGATAGCGAAATGAGAGGTGGCTGCCGTCGCAGACGAGAGTGGGATTTTAAGCCTAGGATGTGGACCACTTACAGGTTAATATCTCTGACTGCATTTACAAACTATAAATATATGACAAATACATGATAATACAGTGGTATCTCACCTGTCACAGTGCAAACCGTATTAATGTTCCTAAAAAGGCTTCTTCATGGAAACTTTTGTATTTTATCATTTTTTCATAACATAGGGCATATTGGAAAAACAAACATACCTATACGTACAATTGATTGCAACTTCCAGCTGAAATGAAATCCAGTGGTAGTAAAACCCCAACAATTTTTGATCCTTTTCACACAAATTATGAAGCTGATTATCAATTAATAAAGACTTATTTTCAGGCAGTTATAAACTCAAAGACTTTTACCATAAAGCATGATTTGTAAACTAATTCATTTTGACGTTTGCATCACATAATCAGCTCCATATGATTGGTTATTCTGATGTAGTAAACTTGCACTGTACCGCACCTGGTACAGCACTGCAGTTGTGATGTGGAGTGTTTGGGTATGTCGTGAACAGCCCCTGACCGCAACATAATGTTGGCCCAGATCTGCCCCACATTTGGTCTGCTTGTATTCCACAAGGCCCCATTTTTATAGCAGGGCCCCTCTGTGATTGTAACAGTGGAGAAAGGTTTGTTACATTTCGGTTGGATCTTGGTGGACTACCACAAACAAATGTCCCACCCACACCATTAGATAAGAATGCTAGGACAACTGACAGATACCCTTAAGCATGGGAAGGACAGGGCTTTTCACTGGTCCACAGGCAGTTTCTGCCCTGAGTCTCTGAGAAAAATTGTAATGTCTTACCATTACAGGCCAATCAATTTGAAACATTTCTCTAAATGAATGTAATTGCTCTCAAAACAATTAAGACAGCAAACTAAGCACTCTTATGTTGGCAAAACAGTTCGATATTCTCTGCATATTCACTGCAGTTTTTTCTATTAATGTATTTATCAAAAATAAATACTTTTAATTTATCAAAAACAACTACAAGTGTGTTCTCTGTTGATTTGATAAATTCAGCTGTGGATAAACAAAAATATGTCTTTTGTGTTCTTTAATCATGTTTTTCAAAGTTCTTTAATGACAAGTTTAGTTGTATAACGATGAGTTTTATAATAAAAAAAATAAATAAGTGAGTAAATAAATAAATAAATGTACTGCAATCATTGAATCAATTTTGCCTCTCATCAGTGCAGGGGCTATAGCCCCACCAGAAATGTGCTTAGCACCGGCGCAGCCCCCCATTTTCTAATGATTTTCCTGTTTTTTTTACTATGTTATTTTCATTAAAAAAGTAATTAAAAACCTAAAAATAAAATAATAAAATGAGGGTTAATAAATAATGTGGTAAATGTGCCTATAAACAAAGGTTTTACTGGGGGAGGAGTCATTGCATGTTCAGGTACGGCGCGCGCATTAGGAAGCGATCAAGCGCCTCGTCAACAGCCATAATGAAGCAAAAGACCGCAGACTTTAGACACATCTCGGAATATTTCAGAAGATAACAACAGAGATATTGTCCTCTTCTCTTGTATTGTAATCTACTATTGGTGAGTAGTTACCCTGATCTTTTGAATACTCACTCATGTTATAAACGTCAAATAATACAGACTTTAATATACATTCTTGCGCTTTGTTCACCTTTGCTAGCCTAGTGGTGATGAAACAATAAAGAGAAAATGTCGTTTTTCATCTAAACATTAATTATTAAAGGTGCCCTAGAATTAAATATTGAATTTACCTTGGCATAGTTGAATAACAAGAGTTCAGTACATGGAAAAGACATACGCTGAGTTTCAAACTCCATTGTTTCCTCCTTCTTATATAAATCTCATTTGTTTAAAAGACCTCCGAAGAACAGGCGAATCTCAACATAACACCGACTGTTACGTAACAGTTGGGGTGTACGCCCCCAATATTTGCATATGCCAGCTCATGTTCAAGCCATTAGACAAGGGCAGAACGTCTGGATGTGCACAGCTGAATCATCAGACTAGGTAAGCAAGCAAGGACAGTAGCGAAAAATGGCAGATGGAGCAATAATAACTGACACGATCCATGATATCATGATATTTTTAGTGATATTTGTGAATTGTCTTTCTAAATGTTTCGTTAGCATGTTGCTAATGTACTATTAAATGTGGTTAAAGTTACCATCGTTTCTTACTGTATTCACGGAGACAAGAGCCGTCGCTATTTTCATTTGTAAACACTTGCAGTCTGTACAATTCATAAACACAACTTCATTCTTTATAAATCTCTCCAACAGTGTGTAATGTTAGCTTTAGCCACGGAACATACTATCAAACTCATTCAGAATCAATAAACATCCAAATAAATACAATACTCACATGATCCGATGTATGCATGCAGCATGCATGACGAACATCTTGTAAAGATCCATTTTGAGGGTTATATAGCTGTGTGAACTGTGTTTATGCTGTTCAAGGCAAGCGCGAGCTCCGGGGGTGGGGGAGCACGAGAATTAAAGGGGCCGCAACCTATATATCGGTGCATAGTTAATGATGCCCCAAAATAGGCAGTTAAAAAAAATGAATTAAAAAAAATCTATGGGGTATTTTGAGCTGAAACTTCACAGACACATTCAGGGGACACCTTAGACTTATATTACATCTTTTAAAAAGAAGTTCTAGGGCACCTTTAATACGTTAAACAGGTGTCTTTGACCACATCTCATCTGCTTTTTCAGTTTCCTGCACCGTGTTTTAAAACGCTGAGTCAAGTTCATCTTCTGAAAACACGTCACCCGACACCCTGTTCTCTTTTCCATGTTGTTTGCATTTTAAAATCACAAGCGCGTTCCTTCATTTAGCTCACTACAGGATACATAGACGTACGTACGCCTATATCTATAAGATTGTAGTCAACAAGATTTAATAAACTGTTATTGAAAGAGCTGATAAGGTAATAATAAAGGTGTTAAGCAAAATTGATAGGCTACTGTGCTTAGTAACTGTGTACACTTTTCAATGAGACCTTGTAAAGGTATAGTTTAAGGGAAAATGGAAAATTTAAAAAGTAAAATGCAATAAATGCAGGGTATTGAAGTTAAGTTATTGATGTACATAATTTTTTTCTTAGCACCCCCTTTGAACTGTTAAGCCCCGCTTCGCACCCCCAAGAAAAAAATCCTGGAGCTGCCACTGCCTCAAATTTACATCTAGCCAAAGAATTTAATCAACATCTCAGCATATATTTTCACTAGTCATGCATTGTGTAGAAAAAAAAAAAAAAAGCTGTGAATGCTGGATCCATCCTTGTGCCTCATCTTCTGAATATGCTGGAAGAAACACCATCCTGAAATGTGGGTGATACTCAAACCACTCTTGTACCAGTTCTGGATGGTAAAAGTGCACATTGTCCCACACCGCTACACAATTTCGCTCAGTTTGCTCCTGATCACCCTGAGTAAAGTGGATTTCATTGAGGGAGTTTAAACAATTTAGAATCCTTTCTATGTTGTGCGGCCCCAAGACAGCGTTGTGTTCCACACCATCAGTGGATTGGAGCACTTGTTGTCCAGGGACATTGACTGTAGTGTGATGTTTATATTGCGCTGAACTCTCTCCAGCTTCTCTCAAGGAAAGACCATAATTTATGACATGGTAAATTCGATTGCATCTGATTTCATCTGTACCCTATCCTTCTTCCTCTACTCCCTCCTCTCCTTTTCCTACATCCTCCATCTCCTCTTCCTACTCATCTCTTTCTACCTCTTCTGTTCCTTTCCCTCTCAATATTACCCCTCCTCTATCCTCTCCAAAACCTCTCATGCGAACACCTCTTCTTTTTCCCATTCTTCTACTTTTTTGTTGTTTTTCTTTTCCCTTTTATAGTTTTTGTAATTGAAATAGCTGTGTAAACAATTAGAAAATGTGCATTTCCTGTGTTGTATTACTAACTCAGCATATATTTATTTGGGGCTAATTGAGAACATTCCAAGTGCAACTGAGAATTGAACAAATAACAGTTTTGTTTGTTGTGTTTGGAAAAATGGCACACAAATTATTGTGATTTTTGTAAAACCAATAAAAAGAGCTGCAATTGTTTTCGCCTGATATATTAAAGTTTTGGTTGGCTGTATGAACTACTGTGAAATCATTTGGGAATTTTGTGCTCAGTGTTATGAGAAAATGATGCATGTGATTTGTAATTTGCATGAAATGAGGGAAAATGTACAATCTGTTTAGGACAATTACAAAGTGTTCAAATTACTATTATCTGTCTTAATTGACCTGAGTTTGGAGAAATGTGTCAAACTGACTGAGAAGAACTGTAAGGGATACACTGCACCATTCTGAGCCTCCAGTCTAGAGAGACCACCATTCTGATTCTCTGTCCTGCAAAGGTGAGACAATAGCAGATACAACGTTCTGAGTATCTGACCTGTGTAGGAAGAGACAGCAACAGATTCCATGCTCTGAGTTTTCAGCTTTTGAGGCAGCAAAAGATATGACTACGTTCTGACCCTCCAGTCTGTGAGGAAGAAAACATTCACAAACACTACATTCAGAGTCTTGGTCCAGCGAGCACGTCCTGAGTCTCTACGCCAGAGAGACAAAAGCGGATTGGCCATGCAAGTTCTGAGTTTCTGGCCCAGAGGCAGAGCTATACATTTGCAAAAAGTTTGAGCTCAGGAGAGCAAACCTTTACTTCAAGGAACAGTACCTTTGTCTGTGTGTTCCACATTGTTAAGGACCTTCTGCACATACCTCATCTGTGTGTTCTATATTTTTGGACCCCTTTTGGTGCTCCAGGAGACCAGTATCACACAGAGCTTTGTGTTCAAGGCAGTTGAAACATTGTTACCCAGTACAAACAGAGGAAGACCTATCACTTTAACAAACTTCTTACTAGAGACCTTGGCATTGTTGTATATTATCAGTATGATTTTCTAATTTACATTATAAGTAATATAACTGATGCAACTTAAAAACAAATAATCTTTTATGCATTATAAGGTTCTTCACCTTATTAGTTACAACAATTTTTCTTTTCATTAGATAACATAACTGCCATAGCCCCACCCAGTTTAACCACTTGTATTTCATCCATCTGTAACACCTGCGTCGATTGACAGGCACTGATGATATACTAATATCTATAGGCCAATAGGTTCGGCTCGGAAGGCATAAATTAAACAGCTTAACTTCGTAAGGAAATAAATCTGTATTGAAAATAAATTGATTCTTTGTAGTGAATAAAATGAAAGTAAAAGAAAGAAATTATTTAACAGTATTCACAGTTTCAATTGAATGACAGGTCGTAATGACAAAGAAACAATATGCAATACATGGATTATGTATGGACTACCCTGGGTGCACCCTATAACTATAGAGTTTAGTTAGACTGCAAGTGTATAACAAGTTCGCAATTATAACTTTTGACAACCTCAGTTAACTCAAAACAGGAAAAGAAACATTTTGAAATTCAAAATGTTACAAGAGCAATTCAGGAAATTTTGAGTCAATAGATTCTGTTCAATAACTCTGTATATACATTCAATTTGATAAATAAAATTAAAAAAAAAGTTTGGTTCAATACATTCAATTCAAAAGACTTCCGTGCAAAGATTCAACTCAGAAAAATATGGTTCAATTCAGTAATCTCAGTTCAGAAAGATTCAGTTCAAGTGAATCGGTTAAACATTTTTCAGTTCGATAGATTCACCAGGAAAATGATTCGATTCCACAGTTCTGCAAAACTTTGTGTGGTACGGAAACATTAGGGAACAACAAAAAAAATAATAGTTCCGTCTTCACAAAGACATTTCTTTGAGCGGTCTCTCGAAGGAAAAATAAATTTAAAAAAAAATATGGCTCCGTTTGTGTGAAGTAGCAGGTAATCGGAATTTTCCTACCCGGTTCCTGGGTTAGATTCAACTGTTTCACCTCAGTGTTCGTCTCGTGCGGGTTGACTCGCCATCTCACATCGTCCTCAAATTGAACCGATCAGAGTTCCAGCATGAAAAAAACCTGACCTGTATATATACACAGGCAACATTAAAGGTACAATTTGTGATATTTTTTTCCGCTAGAGGTCGCTAGAAGCCTATTCGAAACAAAGGCGTAGTTTGATGACGCCAAGTTTTAGAGCGGAAACTTGGGACATGTGGTCTCCATCTCAACGGACGGTGCAAAAGAATAGGGATTGGAGTCTGGAAGAACTCATGTTCGTGGATGCGATTATTAACGTTACTGTAGTATGAAGCAGAGCAGGACCGAGTGTTGCGGGAGCTGAACGAGGAGCTGGAGTGATTGATCAACACACGCCTCACGAGCAGCGGGACTTTTATTATGACACAGTCGCCGGCGCCGCTTCCGCTTTTCCGGTCATGAGTTTACGGGAGCTGTCCTTGTTGACAGAACCAGCGGCAGATGGTAAACAGTAATTATGTTTCATAAATAAGTAACACAATCCACCATAAAACGTGCAAGAAGTAAATAAGGAACTGCTTGAAGCAAGCTAGTGGTTTGCTGGACGCTAGACACTACTTCCGCATTTGTCCACGGCACTGTTGTCATGTGGTTTCTACGTCAGTAAAGGAGGTAACAAAGGTAACTGACGTCATTGACAGGCGACTGCACTGCCCCGTGTCACTGTTTAGAATGGGAATTTTCTCATGATTTACAAGTAACGTTAGTTGAAAACATTAGAGATATTGTTTGTAATCAGCTGGACAAAATATATAACACTAGCCTAGTGGTTTTTGGATATTTTACTGCAAAAATTTTACATATTGTACCTTTAAGTTCACAAGCATATCAATTCACTGGTTTCTAGTACAACAGTACAGGTAGCATTTGTCGGCCTGCTAACATTTAACAGTAACACTTTCACCGTAATTCAACAACTCAGTCGATATTACGCCATCTAATTAAACAATAAATATCATCATCATCATACAATACGAACACTTGCAACTCATACACGTTATTGCTTAGCCAACAAACCTCTTCTAACTTGTAATAAACCAGAACTCATCAGTGTCACATTATCTGTCACCCAAATACATCGTTGCACATATCCGATTGCATATACAACTGTTTACACAGTGCAAAATGTGTACTCACCAAAATTCAAAGAAATAAATGTATAGATGTATTTTATCTTCTTTGAATCCTCTTTTTAGCTCTTGCTCAAAGTTATGCTGCTGCTAATATCATTAGTCTCGTAGAGAGAAGAAAATGGCTTCTCGCATACAGCAACTAACGTGGTGGGGCGGGACTTCAACATAAAACTCACGTAATTGGACAGTCATTAAAATGTCAATCATCACACTAACATACATTTCACTTTGATTTTATAATTTCTTACACTTTTATTTTTAGGATTATTTCTGGTTAGTTTATTATTTTAACACTCTTTAATTAATTTATTTTTTATAATAAACAAATTATACAGGGTTACACATCTTATGCACTTTATTCCTTTCTTATTCATTTAGTAGTTATGTTGATTTACTAGTTTATCTTTTTGTTAATTAAATGTATTTTATTAAACTTGTATCTTCCTTGTATTGATAATAGAGGCTTTACAAGTTATATCGATATCTCATAAATCCTTTTGATTGAGCCAACTCACTCCAATTTATATAATTTATTCAACAATCATCTTTGATTGTTAAATTATTAAGGAAAATGTCTTTAGCTGGTGCCCTGAGGTAAGAGGAGTAAGACTTCATCTGACATTCTCACACTCATCTTAAGTGACATGACCAAATCTCACAATATTAATTTGGTGCCACCTGTGAAACTTCTACATAAGAGGTGCCTTGTTTGAAGAAAGTAAAATCCATAACAGGTATGAGTCCCATGAAACAAGAGTCATGATAAAAGAGCTCAAAGACTTGTAGAAGCAAGATAAAATGACAAGGTTGCTTCAGCAAATGGGCAAATTTGCCTTTGTAACTTGGTTAGGTTTAGTATAGGGTTTAGTGTAGATGCTATAGAGCTGCATGCTGTTGCATGATATGAAAAATAACATTGAACTTAAATGCGATTACTGCTTAAACATGATTCTTAGTGCGATTATTAAATCGCAAAGGCTGCAACTATTTTTTTATGAGCAGCTTGTCAATGAAGTATAGCTCCAAATGCTAATCCATCTGAAAGCACTGCGAGTTTGAATCGCTTATAATGTACATTTGAAAAGCAACACGTCAAACATCTTTATAGACATGAGAAGCATTTATTAACATCTTGTCCAACAAAAGACAACATTTAATAACATGTTTTTATTCCAAACTCACTTCATAGACAGTTGAGCATCCTTCTGTGAGATGATGTGGCTTCTTACACAGAATAAGGCAGTCGTTTGTTTATTAGTCATGTTTAATCAATCAAAGCTTTTCAATCTTCTGTTCATTCAGCTACAGCGATATGACGCGTGTTATCTTCTTCTGCGGAAGGGCATATTTGGAGTTTCTGCGCAAGAGCACCCTCTGGCGTTCAGATGGAGAAGCATACAGCTCTGACAAGCTGCGCATAAAATAATTCAACCCGATCTCACGGCAATTCGTACGTATTTTACGAGGTGGCTAATTCGTATGAATTCATACGACCTCACTCGTACTAATTCATACGTTTTTTGCTAAATCGTATGTATTTTACGAGTTGACAAATTCGTATGAATTCATACGAATGACCTACCCCAAACCCCGCCCCTAAACCTAACCGTCACTGGGGTTTAGACAAATCGTACGAATTCGCACGAGTGAGGTCGTATGAATTTATACGAAATAGCCACCTCGTAGAATAAGTACGAATTGGTCGTGAGATAGCGTTGAATAATTGCAGCCTTTGCAAAATCGCGTGCAGTTTAATCGTGATAAATCGTGCAGCCCTGGTAAATGCTACGTTATTTTCAAAAACGCTACAGCATTAACCTTTTAGGTCCACTCACCAGACATTTCATTCCAAAACTGCCACAATATGTACAACAACCAGTGTAACATTTCCAGATAAAACTAGTGCTTACATTTTTCATTATACTGCAATGTATGCATTGACCATGTATGGCTATACTGATATATAAAATATTTAGAAATGAAGACAAAAATTGCATTACATGTAATATTCATAAAGTTTTATCCTCTCTTGTGTACCTATTGCACATATATGTTCCCATTTAAATGTGACTGTATTGTACACACATACAGTGGTGTGAAAAAGTGCTTGCCCCCTTCCTGTTTTTTTTATTTATTTGCATGTTTGTCACACTTTAATGTTTCAGATCATCAAACAAATTTAAATATGAATCAATGATAACACAAGTAAACACAACATGCAGTTTTTAAATGAAGGTTTTTATTATGAAGGGAAAACAAAATTCAAACCCACATGGCCCTGTGTGAAAAAGTGCTTGCCCCCTAAACCTAATAACTGGTTGGGCCACCCTTAGCAGCAACAACTGCAATCAAGCATTTGCGATAACCTGCAGTAAGTCTGTTACAGTGCTGGGGAGGAATTTTGGCCCACTCATCTTTGCAGAATTGTTGTAATTCAGCCACATTGGAGGTCCGTCAGTATTTTCCCAAAAGTCTTAGGGATCATCAAGATGTTTTCTGGCAAAACTGAGACAAGCCTTTATGTTCTTTTTGCTCAGCAGTGGTTTTCGACTTGGAACTCTGCCATGCAGGCCATTTTTGCCCAGTCTCTTTCTTATGGTGGAGTCATGAACACTGACCTTAACTGAGGCAAGTGAGGCCGGCAGTTCTTTGGATGTTGTTGTGGGGTCTTTTGTGACCTCTTGGATGAGTCGTCGCTGCACTCTTGGGGTAATTTTGGTCGGCCGGCCACTCCTGGGAAGGTTCACCACTGTTCCATGTTTTCACCATTTGTGGATAATGGCTCTCACTGTGGTTCACTGGAGTCCCAAAGCTTTAGAAATGGCTCATTAACCTTTTCCAGACTGATAGATCTCAATTACTTTCTTTCTCATTTGTTCCTGAATTTCTTTGTATCTCAACATGATGTGTAGCTTTTGAGGATCTTTTGGTCTACTTCACTTTGTCAGCCAGGTCCTATTTAAGTGATTTCTTGATTGCGAACAGGTGTGGCAGTAATCAGGCCTGGGTGTGGCTAGAGAAACTGAACTCAGGTGTGATAAACCACAGTTATGTTTTAACAGCGGGGGGCAAGCACTTTTTCACACAGGGCCATGTGAGTTTGGATTTTGTTTTCCCTTCATTTAAAAACTGCATGTTGTGTTTACTTGTGTTATCTTTGATTCATATTTAAATTTGTTTGATTATCTGAAACATGCAAAAAAATAAAAAATCAGGATGGGGGGAAGCACTTATTCACACCACTGTATAAACACATTCACGGAATGAGCTACAACAGATTTTTAGTTCTGAGCATGCATTGCTTTTGACTGTTAAAGGAGAGTAGATGTTAAAATGAATTGTTATTGCATGTGTTTTGCTCAATATTAATACAGGCAGAGAGCTGTTAGTGTTTTATTTAGTGTTGTCGGATTTAACAGGGTTTCTGGTATGTGTGAGTTTTTGGGGTTATCATTGTGCTGAAGAGTAGAGCCTGTGGTTAGGTTGACGATTGGCCAAACACCATGACGACTATGTATTACTTTATTTAAAAAGTAATGGCTATGCACAATTCTGAAATATATTACAATAAAATATTAATAAAATATTTTATTTGAATCAACATGAGGGTGAGTAAATGATGATGGAATTTTCATTTTTGGGTAAACTATCAATTTAATGATTTTTTTTGTTTGTTTGTTTTTTAAATTATTATTATTAATATGGAAATGTGATTTTTTTTTTATTTTTTATGAAATGATCCTCTAAAAAAGAATCTAAAACTGCCAGTAGGTGGCAGTAAATGTTTTGATGAGTGAGTCATTGAGTCATTCATTCATTCGATTTGTTCAAAGGGCTGATTCTTTCAGGAATGAAGTAAATGGCGGTCATTATCAATGGGCCATTGAATCATTGATTCACCTGATTGATTCGCTCAAAACGCAGATTCATTCAGAAATGAAACACAGCTGTGTGTTGCTCGGAGACGCACAACAGTTCTGCTGTGGCTTTAATATTTTCATTGGCAAAATTGAGCAAAAGCAGACAGTATGTCTAAAATATAACAGTATTAACTTCTGATTTATTGAACTCTTGTATAAAATCAATATCACATTTGCACTCGTGCTATTCGAGACAAAAACACTACTCGTGTGATATTGCGCAACTATATCATATGACATAAATATAAGACGACAATTCATACAGGGGCATTTTTGACCAGATATCTTGAATTTTAGGATCATTCTAACTGCATTCTATAGGCTCCGCCACGCAGTGAGTTGTTGACCTGCTTCCTGCGGGGCAGATGCGTTAATTGCGTTAATAATTTTAACGCGTTATTTTTCACCTTAACTAATTAATCTAATTAACGTGTTAAATCGACAGCCCTAATATATATATATATATATATATATATATATATGGGCGACATTAGGGGGGGCCCATATTTTTCCCAATGTGAGCCGTCAGCTCGCCCACTACAATTTGGAGTGGTTAAGGCCCGGGTATATTTCATTTCCCAGGTACCGTCGCGCCGTCTCGCGCACAGTTGAGCGCAAGCCTTTCAAAGATACTCCTTTGCCCGTGAGCCCGGAAAGACCGTGGTCACAAAAAAACGCAGCCACTATTCAGAGTCAAAGCAAGTCCACAGTCTAGTAAACGTTTCTGAAAACACATGAGAAACATCATGAGACAGGAGACGTTGCAGTACTGAACATTGAACAGTCCATGCATGTGGATTTGGATAAAACAGTTAATCGATTTGATGCCGTGCCTGAACACCGTTTATCCCTTCACAGTGGCATATATCGGACGGGGCATGCAGGGCTATTAAATTATTCTTTTTATTATTATGCTACTTTTATAATTAAAATAATATTGTAATTCATTTGCCCCACAATATCAAAGTGCATCACTGCATAACTGATGCACTGTGAGTGAGGATAATAAAAGATTAGTTGGATACTCCTCATTTAAAAAAAAAAAAAAAAAACTTGTTTAACACGAAATATTTCTGTACAATTTTATAATTTTTTTCCTCACTATGGACCACAAGAGAAATATTAAAGCTGCAAGCAGCGATGAAAGGGCCCTCGCACTCGGGCTATCCACCACCCGTTGGCCTTAGAAAAACAGTGAACAGTGGTTGACATGCATGTAAGTGAGTAAATACAGAAGAATTACGACAAAGTAATTTCAAAGTGCAACACTTCCTGCTGCCAACAGGTGGCGCTTTGACCGTAACTGAATATTGCCATGTAGATTCTTCAGGCCTGGACTATTATCAAACATGTGAAGTTTGGTGCAGATCAGACATTGTATGCCTGAGTTACAACAGCTTCCTGTTTTGTGGCGTTAATCGCAAAAATGAGCTCTTAGCCAAAAGTTGCATGATTTAACGTGTTTCTACCATGTTTGGTACTTCGTGGCATATACCAACGTGTTTCCACGATCAGACATTGTATGCCTGAGTTACAACAGCTTCCTCTTTCATGGCGAAACATCAGACTTTGTCAGGCCACCACGGACACGCCCTTTTGTGAAAGCTCAAGATCTTTGATATTTATCATCGCTAAGGTGTTAAGATTAATATATAAGATTAAATCTCTATGAGGAGTTAATCACAGTGTGAAACATGACATTTTCTGTTGCCCACAGGGGGCGCTATAACTAAATATTGCCATGTAGATGTCTTCAGGCCAGGACTCTAATAAAACATGTGAAGTTTGGGGCAGATTGGACATACCTGAGTTACAACAGCTTCCTGTTTCATGGCGAAACATCAAAATTTGTCAGGCCGCCACAGACACGCCCTTCAGTGAAGAGTCAAGATCTTCGCAATGTAATGTTGCAAAGGCCTTTAGATAAGACTGACCAAATATGACGTTGATCTGATTAAAGCTCTGGGAGGAGTTTGTTAAAGTACAACGTGTGGAAATGACATTTTTTTTTAAGAAAATAAATTAAACATCCTTATTAGTCCTTATTAACGTTACAATAGTTATTCAGTCATGAGCAGTGAGTGATTTTTTTTTTCTTTGTCCTTTGTTGTGTTTTTCCTCGATTGCTTACACACTAAAATTAAAAATAGCACACAGTTACTGAAACTCTACGCTCAAGGAGCAAAGCCTTAGCCCAGAACTGCACAACTATAAGCACATTCTCAGCCTCACACTTTTTGCAAAAAACTACACACATTGTTTTGCACAATGCTAAACACACTTCTCTACATTAGACAAATCTAATATAATGTCGCTTCTTTGCCATTTCAAGACACTGCTTTCCAAAATACCACCCCTATAAACCAATTGATCAAACACAGCCGTCAGGTGTGCAGACACTTAGGTGCTTAACTGTAAACTCAACAATCAGGTGCAAGTACTATAAAAAGGCAAAAGGTGAGTTTATCTTCAACAAAATGAAAGGCAATGTTGCAGTAAGAGGGAGAGGAAGAAACATAATTTTGAATGTCCCGGGCCAACGTGGTGTTTACATCACAATATATGTTGCAATCATGCAGAATGTGGTCCTCCACCAGCATGCCAACTTAGGCCCTTACAACACATCCACATATTCACATTTTAGACAGACTGCACAAAATCGTCACAGCAGAAGACCAAATGAATGCAGAGCAGATGAGATTGTCATATGGGATAATGTAAATCTGCTCTGGTCCGAAACTGGTTTCATTAGCATCCACAATTTTCACTCCAATACCTCCCGCCATACTGTCCCTTCCTTAAACCCATTGAGGAGGTTTTTTTTTTTTTGGCATGGAAGGTTTACAATCTCCAGCCCTATGTCAGGATATGCCTCATTCAAGCCATGGAGAAGGCCTGTGACCTAACTGATGCAGGGTTTGTGCAAGGATGGATTCGCCATTCAAGAAGATTCTTCCCTCACTGTCTTGTGAGAGAGGACATCGCCTGTGATGTGGATGAAGTGCTATGGCCAGATCCACCTAGGCCAGAGATGATGCTTAAGGTGTTTTTTCAATTTTTTTTTTTTTTTTTTTTCATTTAAAATCATGCTTTTGTTTTGTCTCCAAAAATGGTTTCGTTCATGTACTATATTGTATTTAGAATATGTTCTGATTTTCAGTGAAAAATGTAACCTTTGGAAAGGCATTGGTGTATTGAATGGTTTTACAATGTGGTGAGAAATACAGTTTTTCTCAATTGTTTACACACAAATATTGGTACTTGAGACACAATGACCACAACATGTAACTCATGCACCAACCCCCTGAACCAATTCTGCTAAACTACAAGCACAATTCCTGCTTTACACTCACATTGCAGTTCTAAAACACACTTTTTTCAAAACACTACACACAATTCTCTGCATTTGGCACAATTTTCGGGCAGAAAAATCTCTTGTTTTCACAAGGAACACACTGCCATATGCAAAAATGCACACTGACTCATCACATGGGCAAACACCTGTCACACATTTTTACAATTAGCAAACAGAGCTTTAGCATAAAAGGGCAACAGGTGAGCTCTTCTGTTTTGGAGCAATGGATGCCAACCATGCAAACAGAGGCAGAGCAGCATAGTTTTTTTTATTACTGTAACTGTATACAGTAAATTCTTCTGTTGTTTTGTATGTATACCACAACTTTGCATTGGTTGGGATGTGCACTGTACATTGTTTTTGTTGAAAAAATAAAATATATTTGTTACCGTGTATTTGTGTGTTCTGACTATAAAAACTATTATATATATATATATATATATATATATATATATATATATATATATATATAATTAGAATATCGTGAAAAAGTTTTATTTTTAAAAATGAAACTTTCATATATTCTAGATTCCCTACATGTAAAGTAAAACATTTGAAAAGTTTTTTTTTTTTTTTTTTTTTTTTTTTTTTTTTAAGTTGATGATTAGATCGTACAGCTCATGAAAGTCCAAAATCCAGTATCTCAAAATATTAGAATATTTCCTAAGATCAATCAAAAAATGGATTTTCAAAACAGAAAAGTTCAAGTTCTTTAAGTATGTTCATTTGTACACTCAATACTTGGTCAGCAGCACATATTACAGCAAATGACTTGCTCCTAGCACAAAATACAGCATCAGTGAAGTGTGGCATGGAAGTGATCAGCCTGTGGCACTGCTGAGGCACTATTGAGCCTTCAGATCATCTGTATATTGTTGGATCGACTGTTTCTCATCTTTCTCTTGAATATATCCAATAGATTCAGGGGTCAGGCATGTTGGCTGGCGAATAAAACACAGTAATATCATGGTCAGCAAACCACTTGAAAGTGGTTTTTGCACTGTGGGCAGGTGCTAATGTTCAGCTGGAAAAGGAAATCAGCATCTCCATAAAGCTTGTCAGCAGATGGAAGCATAAAGTGCTCCAAAATCTCCTGGAAGATGGCTGCATTGACTTTGCACTTGATAAAACACAATGGACCAACACCAGCAGACGTCATGGCCCCCCAAATCATTACTAACTTCAGAAACTTCCCACTAGACTTCAAGCAGCTTGGATTCTGTGCCTCTCCAGTCTTCCTTCAGACTCTGGGACCATGATTTCAACATGAAATGCAAAATTTACTTTTATCTGAAAAGAGGACTTTCGACCACTGTTCACTGTCCAGTTCTTTTTCTCCTTAGCCCAGGTAAGATGCTTCTGATGTTGTTTCTGTTTCAGAAGTGGCTTGGTAGTCCTTTTCCTGAAGATGTCTGAGTGTGGTGACTCTTGATGCGCTGACTCCGGCTTCATTTGATTCATTGTGAAGCTCTCCCAAGTGTTTGAAACGGCTTTACTTGACAGTATTCTCAAGCTTGCGGTCATCCCTGTTGCTTGTGCACCTTTGCCTACCCAATTTCTTCCTTCTAGTCAACTTTGCATTTAATATGCTTTGATACATCACTCTGTAAACAGCCACCACATTCAGTAATGACCATCTGTGACTTACTCTCTTTGTGGAGGGTGTCAATGATTGTCTCCTGGACCATTGCCATGTCAGCAGTCTTCCCCATTAGTGTGGTTTCAAAGAACAAGAGATATCCGGAATTTATACTGTAGGGATGGTCATTTAATGAAACTCAAATGTAAATATTCTAATATTTTGAGATACTGGATTTTGGACTTTCATTAGCTGTACGCTCTAATCAACAAATTAAAAAAAATAAATAAATAAAAAAAACGTTTGAAATGTTTTACTTTACATGTAGGGAATCTAGTATAAATGAAAGTTTCATTTTTTTTAAAAATAATTTACAGTAAAAAAATGAACTTTTTCGCGATATTCTAATTATATGACCAGCACCTGTATATATATATATATATATATATATATATATATATACTACAAATATTTTACCACACACTTATGTATGTACTGTCTGTAGTAAGTGTAACACTGAATCAAATAAAGACCAAAGTCATTATGATGAATGGAGAAGTGTTTTCTATTCATCATAGTGTTTTACATAGAGCACATCAGTTATAAATGTCTATTCATATGATGGTTTGTGTGTGTCATTTGAAAACAAAATACCATTTTGAGAAGAAAGAACATTGTTTTGAATGTAAAGTTTCATTTTGCAGGAGAATTGAGAGGTTTTGCCCACTGTGTGTGTGTTTTTTGATTTGTGTGTAGAGTTCTGAGAGTATGAGGCATGCTTTCAGAAAATGTGTGTAAACAATCAAGAAAAACTGTAAATATTTTCATCAATATGCAGTACTGGTCTTGTGTTTTTTGTTTGTTTGTCAATATATTCATGTGCATTACTCTAACAATATCTCTGAAAAAAATAAAAACCAGACTATATCATTAGAAAAGTATAAAAGTTACAAGTGTTTAAGATTCATTTACACACTGCTGTGCTCAAACAGAATCAGAATATATGAACTATGTGTGTTCCATACAGTGTTAAAGTTGGGTTTTGTTAAATGAATGTAAAGTTTTGAATGAAATGTTTCATTTTGCAAAAGACCTGACGTGTTCTGCTACTTGTGTGTGAATTGTGTGTAGTGTTTTGACAAAATGAGCCTTGTTTTTAAAATTGTGCTAAAGCAATTGTAAAAAACTGTAAACATATTTCTTGAAACTATGCCTCATATTCTCAAAACAGTAAACACAAATCCACTCTTTACCATTCCTCCTCCTCCTCCTCCTCCTCCTCCTCCTCCTTCTCCTCCTCCTCCTTTTCAATCTTGTCTCTCTGGATCCATTGTTCCAAAACTGAATGAACTGACATGGGCTTTTTTATCTAGCTATTGAAGTTTCTGATTGGTGTGTGATACATTTTAACTCTTAGTGTTTCCATGTTGGTAACTGTGTGCTAATTGAGCTCAAGCTGTGCTGACTTAAGTGAACAGTATTCAATACTAGTGCTTTCTAAGTGACAACATGGTGTAGGCAATGAGAAATGAAGGGATTTGTGTGTAGAGTTTTGCAGTGACAGTTCAACAAATTTGTTTCATGTGTCAAAAAGGGGAATAGTGTTTATAGTTTAGGGAAATGGTAAATGACGTTATGGTTTTGAAATTTTAGTTCAAAAGCCTGGTTATAGTGTTTAAGCAATCGAGAAAAACTGTAAAAACACAGACAGCAGCAGGAGTATTAGGCTGCTGTCACTTTAAAAACAAATGATGTGATGTAGTTGAGTGTGACAAAAAAAGAGACAAAGGGGCTCCACAAAATCTGAACGCAAGTGGTCACAGAAGACACATTTAAAATGTGTGATAATAATACCAGGTGTGTAACAGTAATGCGTCTTGGCTGACCACTTGTGATCGATTCACCGAAAATCATCTGAATACCAGGTAGAAACAGGTTTTCTCTCTTGTTCACTTGATTTCCAGGATATTGTATATAATTTGCGGGTGTCAAGGAGGCACCATCAATATGCGGGAGGTGCCCAGACTTTCCAGGAGAGGTTCATGCATTGTTAAAATTCATAAAATTGTTACTGGACAACTGGTGAGTGACACCGTTTCATATACTCGCCAATGCCGATTTTTACTCACATTTAGAATTTATATATATATATATATATATATATATATATATATATATGTATGTATGTGTGTGTGTGTGTGTGTGAGAGAGAGAGAGAGAGAGAGAGAATTTTTGTAATTATTTATGCAATTATAAATTGTTTTATAATATATATAAATTGGGTGCCCTTGTTCACCATACTAAATGCTACTATTTCTCAACTAATGTGTTTGTTATACAAAGATTGTAACTGTAGTGGAGTACATTTATATAAGAGCAACTTTTCATAATAATCTGCAGTAACATAGAAGAGTTATATGTCAGCACATTTTTTAGCATCCCAACAGGATATCACATGTTCTTGACCACAGTGGTTAAAAAAATAAAAGCTCAAAAGCAGAAGTTCAGATTAGTGCAGACCATTTGAAGAAACAGCTTCTAGTAATCTCAAATTCAACTCCAGCTGTCTGAATATGTCTCATTACAGCAATGTGAACATTCCTGGGAAACATGAGATGGACAGAGATGATGAAGAAGAGATGAATATCTATGCTGATCCTATAAACAGTTTTGATGTCAGGACAGAGACCTCTGACACCAAGAGACACCAAACTCTTCATCACACAGGTACTTAGATTTATTCCATTATATCACACACATTTGAGTCACATGAGTAATTAGCATGAATCTTCATATCTGTGGTGTACAGGAAGTGATTGTGTGAGGATCAGAAGCTCCAGAGCAGCTCCAATTTGTTTGGCACTGCTGTGTGTTCTTCTGCTGACTGCAGTCATAGTGCTGTGTGTCTACATCCATACAAAGAGCACAAACTACACAGAAGAGAGAAATGAGCTACTAACCAGGAACATGCAATTGACAAAAGAGAGAGATGGATTATCATCAAATAACCAGGACCTGATTAAACAAAGGGACCAGTTAAAGAAGGAGAAAAATGAACTGTTGAAATTGGGTAATCATAAACTGCAAACCAAAAAGAACAAGTTTTGTTTTACAGAATACATATAGGAATTATTTAGAAATGAGTATGGATCAGTGTGATTAAAATAAAGAGCTAATAGCTGAAACTGCTTGTGTTTACAGGTGGATGGGTTTATTATCAATCCAGTTTTTACTTCATTTCCTCTGAAAGCAAGAGCTGGACTGAGAGCAGAAGATACTGTACAGAGAGAGGAGCAGATCTGATCATCATACACAACAGAGAGGAACAAGTGAGTGAGATGGATAGTGAGTTAGAGAGAGAGAGAGAGAGAGAGAGAGAGTGTAATATAGGCTTGTTTAAGTGTGTGTGTGCATGTAGCAGCTAAATGAGAAATGGTCAGATGAAATGTGTCTATTGTCCGTTTATGAAATAAATGTGCAACTGTTTCATCTGCTCAGGATTTTGTTAAGAACATATCTGGTGCTGCTGTAGTCTGGATTGGTCTGACTGACAGTCATGTGGAGAACAGATGGAAATGGGTTGATGGCAGCATACTGACCTCTGGGTGAGAAATAACTGAACTAAACTAATTTATATCTAATAAATGATTCTCACAGTCAGCATCACACAGAAAGTAGCACTGAACATCTAATGCTCATCTGTATTTTCAGGTTCTGGGCGTCTGGAGAGCCTAATGGAGGTAGAGCAGAGAACTGTGCTGTGACTGTGGCTGTGCCTAAATTGCCAGAGTGGCCTGGTTTAGTAGGGTGGATTGATGAACCATGCAATAGAGCTTATCAATGGATCTGTGAGAAGAATATTTCACAACTCATATTGCCATAGGAACATCACACATCTTTTTTGATATAAGTTTAACAGTACAAAACTTTTGTAATAATTGATTATCATCTAAAGCAGCGTTTCTCAACCTTGCTCCCGGAGGACGCCCACAACAGCAGACTTTGATAATATCACCCACCAATAATCGTTTTAAATAATCATGATTTCAATACTGACCAAAATAATCATGATTATGATTTTTGCCATAGTCGAGCATCCCGAAGGCACATTTTGAATGTTTCCTTCGTCAGACACCATTTCATGTCCTTGAGCTGATGAGTTGCGCCAGTTGTGTTTAATTAGGCGGATATATATATATATATATATATATATATACACACACATAATTTACTAGCCAGTGGTGATTTTATTGCCAAGGTAGTGTGTAGAGCATTGTTATAAGGGGTTCTATTGTCTTTTATTGCTTTGCGTTGTGTGTTAGTAAAACAACTGTCAACTGTAAAATATATAGTTGTACTTGTATGTGCTTTTAAGCTAGTTTATTAGTCCTTTATAAGTCCTACTGTAAAGAATCATCTTTATTATTAAATAAATTGACAAAATAATCTGTCCCTATTATATTTTATTGTTACGTGTGCAGCTTCTCAACAGTTTTCTGCAGTTTTAATGTATGAGGTACTACTCTACATTCATTATAAAACTGTTATACTTCCGATATCTCAAAACCAATGATGCCAAACACATCAGATCAAGAGTCTGCAGCCTCACACTTGGAACAACAGACTGATGTTATCTCTAGGCTAATGGCTAAATATTCACTTCCTAGACAACAAAGAGCATTATTGTTGTTTAAGGACAAAGTAGAAATTTAGGGAATCTTTTACTCATACTCTGTATGCAGTGCCCATGTTAACGGATTAGAGCCTTCACACTGCACGCAGATGCGGTCTGGCAGTGCGTTCCAGAAGCGGTGCGTCTGCAGCAATGCATCGATCGTTTCAACACCCAATCTATTTTTGCTGTGCTGCACCACACTGAATTAAAGCGACAGCACATTGGTCGCATTAAAATAAACATGGATTGACATGAAAATGTCGGTAATTTCACCATAAATGCACAAAATTTAAAATCTACTTTATTTCATAGCACTCATCTTTTCGTGGAGGTGGAAAAAAAAAATCTTTATGACCCACAGGATTTCATGAATGAAGATTTAAGAAAAGAAGAGTCTGCTGTTTTTGTGTATTGTAAGTTTTAATTTATAGGCCTAATGTTTGTGATTTTAACATAGCCTACGTATAAATGTTTTGCCACTTTCATAAGTAATGTAATATATAAATATAAAGTATTACTTTATATAAATAAAAAGTAATGAATTCAATAAAACATTGTTTAAATGTAGTGTGTTTAAACGTGACATCTATGAAAGAGTGTATAAGAGAATCAGTGCTGACAGTAACTTGAGTTATGTAATCAGATTACTTTTTTCAAGTAACTAGTAAAGTAATGCATTACTTTTTCAATTTACAATAAAATATTCAATAAATACAATAAAAGTTATTTTTTCAAATAAGTAACACAAGTTCACATTTATTGACTGACAGCTCTCCTGTCCTGATTTTGAGAGAAATAAAGTGCAGAGGTGTTGTGTGTGCTGTGTAAACATGATGGTTATTGTAGTTTTAGACTAAATGTGAACATGCATTTACTCATCTCACTTGCACAAATACATTCAGTATGCCTCAAAATGAATAAAAACAGTGAAATGCAATCTACGAATTTTATGCAAACCTGTAATAATTAACCATATTAAATTACACAAATATACATTATGTATTTAATCTCACTTTATTATCTAATGTCTTTGCTGCTGACCTTCAATGATCCGATTCAACCATACAAACAAGCAAAAAAATACTTTAGATCAGATTTCGAAATAAGTGTGTTGAACTTTCTTCTCCTGTATCAAATTCTTGTTTAATTCAGAATGGCACGCATGATATGCAGTTTTTTGCGTGCATATGATACGCACTTTATGGCGTACAATATAGGCACGAACCCCACACCACTAATCTGACCCAAGACTACCAAGCGTATTATATATAAAGCGTATATATTCCACGAGATTACACTCGCGTACTATTGATACGCATTCTCATGTGAACGGGTTGATTTTAAAGTAGTCTTACAGAGTTGGCAAATTACAATATTTGTCATCATTGATGAAATACTTCCACATCTAATGCGTGGTGTCTGTTGGTGACATTTGAAATTTGAATTCATTTATGGTTAATGCAAGCTCGAGTAGTCGATTGTTTCCGACTAGTGGTTGAAGTATTCGATCTCTCGACTACTCGACTAGTCTATGCAAGCCCTAGTGCACAGGTGCAGATGGCAAAATAGACAGCCATGTGCGCATTTGCCTGCCATGGAGGAGCTGAAAGGGTACCAGTTACAGTATGTGGAGTGGCATGGTACACCTGCTCGAAGTCAGTTATCACAGATTTCCATGCCTGATGTTGCTGGATGGCCATTTGGACAGTGTGTTTGAGTACACGGCTGAACCTCTCTCATTAGCTGCCGGGTAGTAGAGCAGGAACAATGGTGATGAATATTCCTTCAGCAGCAGACGTAAACTGAACGCTGTTATCAGTAATCATAATCAATGGATTGTCATGGTGGTTGACGACTGATGGCAGAAACGATACCACAGAATCCATAGTGACAGTGTAAGTAAAAGAGACCTCGGGCCATTTGCTGTAATAATAACCCAGTGTCAAACAGCAAGTCCACCAAGCAAGTCTGTGAGTCAGAAGTATATACACAGTAAATTTTAAAGTGTTGAATTCACACTCACAGTGTCAAAATTAACACTTTTTCGGGGTTTATATAGGTCCACACTAAATAGAGTTAAAATGACACTTTAAATGGAGTTACTTTTTTAACACTTGTATGGAGTTAAAACACTGTAAGTGTTCATAATTAACACAATTATTGGTGTTTTCCCCCCTCATTTACACTGCTATTGTTAAAACTACACTATATGTGTCAACACCAAGTTCTTTCCACACTAATATTGTGTTCATACAAACCCTGATTTGTCATTAAATGTAACTGTATTCAGTTGAACTAAAAACACAATGTGTCCATTAAATAACAGCCAATACGTTATCAGTTTGAACGTTTATTTTCAACAATGACGTGTCTTAGACAAAACATCATCAAATTCACCCATGTGAACTCTGCAGGTCAAAAGACATGTAAAACTTTAAAATGTTAGCGGTTAAACATACTCTCTAACATACTCTCAGTACTAGTATTGTTTGATGAGAATTGTGCTTTAAGGGATAGTTCACCCAAAATAATGTTGTTCCACTCCCGTAAGACTTTTGTTCATCTTTTAAATACAAGTGAAATTACTGAAAGGTTTGTCCATCCACAGAGTCCACGCAGCTACCACTTTGATGCTTCAAAAAGTTCATAAAGGGATTGTAAAAAGAATCCATACGAAGTTTAGCACTTTAGTCCAAACTTTCTGAAGAAACACAGCCACCTTATATGATGGAGATTTATTTTAGGTTTTTATTTACATTAATCAGCACAAATAGTTCTTGTGGAAGCTCAAACGATGCTGCACTGAGAATAAACTCGTGCGTGAATTCCCGTTTACCATATCTGATCTGTTTGTGTTTATAAATGTTTATATGTAAATAAAAAGACAAAGTTAAATATTCACATAATGCAAGTCTCTTCAGAAAATACAGAACAACTTAAGTTTTATGATCTCTTTATGAACTTTTTGAAGCATCACAGTGGTATTTGTATACTGTCAATGAATCGACAAATCAGATTTCATTAAAATAACTACATTTGTGTTTTGAAGATGATCAAAAGTCTTAAGGGTTAGGAATGTCATGAGGGCAAGCACAAATTATATTTCAGTAAATTAACCCCTTAATAAAAATTTAAAAAGCTGCACTCCACAGATTTTTATGTCCTTATTGAACTCCTGATTCAGATCATCAGCTCATTTGCAGGGAGATCCATGAATTTAACTGTGGGTCCCCAGGACCATGACTGAAAACCACTGCATTATGGTATTTACAACCATAATTTCAAAGTTCACAATGACATTGCAACAGTATTGCGAGTTTTACCTTATGGAAGTGCACAAGTCTGTCTTATCGAAGTCTTCTTTCTCGTCACTGGATTATTTTTTCAGGGTGTCATGGACAATCTGATTAAACACGACAACATTACTGGTTACAACTTGAGACTAGTAAAATGATGGAAGGTAATTATTACAGACAAATTAATTGTGAAAAACAACATGCATACCTGTTTGCCATCACATCTATGCCAATCTGTCACTGGCCTTTGTTTGCTGGTTTTGTGCTGCTGATGGTCAGGAGTTGGTTAAAGTACAATGTGGAAATGACACCATTTTTTAAAGAAAATTAAAAATATCTGACTTCCTGTTCGGTTTCAGATTTTGCTCCAAGAGACTTTATTGTAGGTATTGGGCATAGAGGTATTGGGCTGTTACTAGGGATGGGTAGTTCGACACCCAGTGTCGACATATGTCTCGAGTTTGACACACTAGTGCTCTGAAACAGTGTTCCGGAGCATTGCTTGAAATGAGTCTGTTACATAACCTGTGCAAATGAAGCTTTGTTACCTCACTGACACATCACGTCAGGCTCAAACGAACAAATATTTTCTAAAGCTGGGGATGTGATTAGTAATAAAGGAGTCGCTTAAGCTCCAGCACAATGAAACAAATAATATTCTTGAATAAAAATGTGAAATTGCATTTGTATTTGTGCATTTGTATTTTTTTTTAACAATGTGTTTGTGTTGTTTTGTTTTGTAAGGAACACACAAAAAAGGTGCAATCACAGACCTAATTTATTGGCATATTAAACATTTAGAAGGTGAAAAGATACAAGTTTGATGCAAGTAAAAATGAAGAACTGAAAGTCTATATTGTCATTGTATTATAAAATACAATGAAATGTCGCTGCATACACATGCGCCGTCATCTTTCTATATGGTTATTAAATATACAAATAAACCTTACATCCTGACGAACAACACTGAATGACACCAGTGGTGTAGTAATTTTTATTAACCACCAGATGGCGAATTAGAGCACTGTTTTAAAAACTTCGATCGCACCAACACAGTTTGTTGTAAAAGCCTCACCCAGATTGCACACGTCTGCAAGATGTCTGTTAAATATCACTTCATCTGGAAAGCATCTGCTGTTTACAAACATCTGATAGATGTCTTTAAGATGTTAGTTTTACATAGATTCTAAATCATAAACATCTTAAAGACGTCTTCTAAACGTCTATTTGACATCTGACAGGAAACGTCCTATAGACGTATTGCAGATGAGCAAACACTCAAAAGCATCGTTCGGCACATCCCTAGCTGTTACATATGTCTACCGAATTTCATACTTGTACGTGAAACGTAGTGCGAGGGGCACTTCTTTGAAAATGTATAGGTGGCGCTATTGAGCCATTTTTGCCCCGCCCAATTCTGAAGCCCTTATCAGATGTAAATTTTCAACACTTCTGATGTGTGTGCAGAGTTTCATGAGTTTGAGCACGTTCAGGCCCCAAAAAATGTGATCCATTTCGGGGAAGAAAAAGAATAATAATAATAATAATAATAAACGGATCAATAGAGTACCTCAGGGATGATGTGTTTTTGTAGGCCAACTCAGAAGTTAGCCGCTTACGGATTCCCTCGATTGAAAGCCTATTAATTTTTCCCATAGACTTTTGGAAAATCGCAAAAAATAAGCTCTGTGTTTAACAAAGGGTTATGACACTTACACGTTGTTTCTATCAAGATAATCTTTACAAGTTAACTCAACATTTATACATTTCGAAGCCTAAATAAATTCATCAGATATAATAAGCTAACAGTAGGCTATAAACGGACTACAGCACACCATGGTCGCGGATCAACGTCACCACCACCAAGCTTCCTCAAACTTTATTTAAAAAAACAACTTTATTTAAAAACATGCTCGATGATTATGATCTGCACTGTGTATGAAAACTTATCCACTTTTTCATGAGAATTGCTGTCCAAATGTCCTGTTTGTCATGATGATGTCTAAAGTCCCCGCCAATGGAAATAGTCCCTTTTAGCAACTTGTTAGCAACCACCATTTTTAAGACACAATAAAGGTTTTTAAAAAAAAAAAAATCACAAGCGGGTTATAACTGATGTGTTTTATGTCATAGATCAAAACGTGAAGATATTTAGAGGCTTTGTTAACCTCAGACCTTATTTCGATTTAGCAAAAACCCATTTAAAAAACCCATTGACTTCGGGCGATGGAACCGGAAGTCCTAAAATGCTAACTCGCTTCTGGGTTTAGCCTACAAAAACACGTCATCCTTAAGGTAACGTTACTCTATTCCAATAGGGTCCTCACACCATTGGTGCTTGGGTCCTAATTAAGAAAATAAATTAATAGTCTCTAAGAGAATATGCACCGTTAATGCAGCGACAGATGGCAAAAGCTCAGTCAGTTTTTACTTTCAGTTTCTGTAGCAGCTGCGGCTTTGTATGGGCAGGTGAGGCAGAGCCTCACCAAAATATTCATCCTAAAATATAGGCCTACCTCCATGTACACTGAATAATAAATAATAAATGTGTTCAGCATTCTGCAACAAATATTTTTCAGATTTTCTAGACTATTTTAAGTCGTAAAGTGGATATATTAAAATGTAGCGCATGGATTCGACAGGCATGTATTCATAATACTAAGCGGGGCAGCCGGTCTCAGAGCCCTTCCCAGCTCTACAGCGCCCCTCAACTTTCCTATGTAAATCTGTGGTGTAAAATGGAACTGCAGCACCCTCTCATAGAGAGTCATTGTGGCAGATTTCTGGCTGCTCTGCTTTTTTCCACACACACCTCACGTAAACCTCGCTCCAGACCAAGACGATATCAGTCTACTTCAGATATGCGTCTGTATCAGGTCAGTAACTGTTTGGCATGTCTGTTCTTCCTACGTGGAGTAGCGTATCAAATTAATGAGAGTATAAACCCTTTAATTTAAACATGCTCATGTGAATAGCTTTAGTAGTTCTGTTGTTTATGTTTGTTCTGAAAATAGACGTCTTTTTTCGAATTCCTACATAACTATTCTAAAACAATATTCTAAAACAAAATTCGGCAGCAATAATACAAGATTCTAAGATTTTGTGTATTGTGTGTACTAAAGTCTGTCAATCATTATTAGAGCGCCACCCTCAGGCTGAATAACGCAAGGACATTCGAATTCTGTCAAAAGTGTGTCTGATGTGTTCAACGATTACAATATTAAAGCTTACAAAATAGTTATCATAAACTAGCGCTAACACCCAGAATCTGCCCTACATATATTTATGACAAGGAGCCGCTACTGTTCTCTAGTGAGACTTTACCCGCATAACTCTCACGCAAAATTTGCACATTGTTTGTGTGATATCAAGCTCGCCATGGTTTAAAATGGTAATATTTTCAATATTGCGACGTGGCATTTTTCTTTATCACCAGTTGCTCGTAAAATGATGGACACTGATTCACCTATTGTCTGAGTCGTTTCCCGTGATAATAAAATTAAGTGAATTATTAAAGCTGCAGCCTGTGATTTTTCCTCTTTGTCGCCATCTCTGTTTGAAACCTGCAATTGCAGTCATATGTGGAACAGTTATCTGTACGTGCGTTGTGCAACGGCACAGCTCGTCAGCGCGGATGAATCTAATGCTTGCTGTCAGTCACCACACCAGTGTGGATACTGTACTTCAGAATAACAGATTCTACGTCTTGAAAGTATGACCAATATAAGAATTTTCACTGGAAAATATCATCTGAACAAGTAAGTAACATTTCTGCCACTTTTGTTCTGACCAACTGAGGAAAAAAGCATTAGGCCTACAATAAATTGCACTGCCAATGATGATCGAATCGATTGCTTAGCTCGGATCATGCCAAACCGTGCAAATTATTATTACTGTTATATTGTTCTCAAATTGTTAATGTTAACAACATCAGCATTGCGTGACTGTGCATTTAGTGTGTATTAGCGTTACCTGTAGATTTCAATTCCTGTATCCACTCCACAGTCCTAAGTCTTTTGCTTTTTGACTACGGGTGAATCTCCAGTTGTCACTGATGATTGTCATTTGGATCTTTTTAGATTTCAATCCGCCATCAAAAAGTTTATTTATTTCAGCTGCTGTGAGAAAAGGCTATAAATGTACCGCTACCAGCAGCATCCTCACATGATAAAACTGACTAGCCTGGACGGGACTCCGTCAAATATATTGTCACATATTTTTCAATATATGAAAGCGGCAATTCCTTATGTATTATTCTGTTTATTTTCTAATATACTGGTAAATCATTTAATATAATGATTGTTCATATATTAGGAAATATATTTTCTTTGTGTAAGGGTTATCACAGGCACATTTTTCCTGGGTTGTTTTCACTTTTGATTCTAAGTTGAAAATGACCAGTTTATTTCTTTGTGAGATTTGCCCCACTAAACTATGGCAATTTTTGTGCTGACTTAAGAGCAGACATCAGCAAAGATCAAATTAACATTTTTATAACATCAAAACATGGTGAGTTTCTGAGGCTAATGTGTACTTTAAACACTGCATGAATGTCAAACAATGAACATGATTTCACAGCGAGTAAAACGAATGACAAACATCATGCATGAAGATGATAATTAACTTTGAGTCGTTCCACTTCTCTGTTACGTGGGGAGTGGAAGATTCCTTAAATATTGAATTTATTCTCACAGCAGGTGTGACATTGAAGCGTTACTCAGGTGCAAGGAGACGCCAAAACACTCACGCAGAGTACTGACACATTCTGAATACACATACTGTGATTTACCTGCAGGGTCGTGAACCTGGAGCAGCATCCAGCAGACTGTAACGTTTAGCAGGGATGAGTAGAGACAAGGATCCAACTGCAACAGTCTTTATTTTAATTAAACAAAACAAGAAGATGATCCAAGGAAAAACACAAATGTGACAGCTTTTTACCTTTAAGGCAGGAACACATCAAGCCGGCGGTCGGCCGTCGGATAGTTTTTGTTCATCGGACGACTGTTTTCTCAGTGTGTTCAACACCATCGGCTGAAGTTGGTCCTCGACGGCTTTTTTTTTTTTCCGGCCGATTCGACATGTTGAATCGGTGTCGGAGCTTGTCAGTCCGTCGGGCCATCTGATCATTCTGATTGGCTGTTTAGCTAGTGCCACCTGCTGGCACGGAAAGGCATTTCATCTTACACAGGCGCAGAACGGATGTGCTACTTGGTCGTCGGCTGTCAAGCGTCGGTTTGGTGTGTCAGGGTAACTTTGGACCCAGACGCTGCCGATGTGAGCCAACCCTGCAGTCTGCTTTCGTCGCCACTAGTTTGTCGGTGTCGGCTTGGAGTGTTCCTGCCTTAACAAAGCAAAGACAAAAACCAACAGCGAGAATAGATGCACACCAGCCCTCTCTAACCCTGCTCCTGGAGAGCTACCGCCTAGCAAAGTTCAGTTCCAACCCTAATCTAACATACCTGAAGCACCTAATCAAGGTGTTCAGGATTACTTGAAAATTACAGACAGGTGTGTTGAAGCAGGGTTGGAATTTAAGTCTGCAGGAACATTGCCCCTCCTGGAGCAGGGCTGGAGACACCTGATGTAGGCTACCTGTATAATAAGAAATAAAATAGACACAGGTGAGGAACATAATCAGTAACCAGAGAAAAAAATGAGAACATACTTAGGCTGTGTTCCAGTTCGGTTTTTTATGCCCTTCCCTCGCTAACTTCCCTCAGTCTTGTTGACTTAGATGTACGTCATTGCTTACGTTGCACAAGTGCCCACTACTGGCGGAACTCGTGCAGTTGGCTGAATTGGAATGTCCAAAGCCCTTGATCACTTGGAATCTGCTATGGAGTTGATTTATTATTTACATTTTTTCCCTTACAAAACTGTTTAATGCAGCATTCTAAATGTATATAGGTGTGCTTGAGTTGTTTTAGATATTTAAATATATATGTATATATATACACTACCAGTCAAAAGTTTGGACACGCCCTCTCATTTAATGTTTTTTCTTTATTTTCATGACTATTTACATTGTAGATTCTCACTGAAGACATCAAAACTATGAATGAACACACATGGAATTATGTAGTAAACAAAAAAGTGTGAAATAACTGAAAACATGTTTTATATTTTAGATTCTTTAAAATAGCCACCGTTTGCTTTGATTACTGCTTTGTACACTCTTGACATTCTTTCGATGAGCTTCATGAGGTTGTCACCTGAAATGGTTTTCCAACAGTCTTGAAGGAGTTCCCAGAGATGCTGAGCACTTGTTGGCCCTTTTGCCTTCACTTTGCAGTCCATCTCATCCCAAACAATCTCGATTGGGTTTAGGTCAGGTGACTGTGGAGGCCAGGTCATCTGGCGCAGCACTCCATCACTCTCCTTCTTGGTCAAATAGCCCTTACACAGCCTGGAGATGTGTTTGGGGTAATTGTCCTGTTGAAAAATAAATAATGGTCCAACTAAATGCAAACCGGATGGGATGGCATGTCACTGCAGGATGCTGTGGTAGACATGCTGGTTCAGTGTGCCTTCAATTTTGAATAAATCCCCAACAGTGTCACCAGCAAAGCACCCCCACACCATCACACCTCCTCCTCCATGCTTCACGGTGGGAACCATGCATGTAGAGACCATCCGTTCACCTTTTCTGTGTCGCACAAATACACGTCGGGTGGAACCAAAGATCTCAAATTTGGACTCATCAGACCAAAGCACAAATTTCCACTGGTCTAATGTCCATTCCTTGCATTTCTTGGCCCAAACAAATCTCTTCTGCTTGTTGCTTTCCTTAGTAGTGTTTTTTTAGCAGCTATTTGACCATAAAGGCCTGATTCACGCAGTCTCCTCTGAACAGTTGATGTAGAGATATGTCTGCTACTAGAACTTTGTGTGGCATTAATCTGGGATCTAATCTGAGGTGCTGTTAACTTGTGATTTCTGAGGCTGCTGACTCGGATGAACTTATCCTCAGCAGCAGAGGTGACTCTTGGTCTTCCTTTCCTGGGGCGGTCCTCATGTGAGCCAGTTTCGTCGTAGCGCTTGATGGTTTTTCCAACTGCACTTGGGGACACATTCAAAGTTTTTGCAATTTTACGGACTGACTGACCTTCACTTCTTAAAGTAATGATGGACTGTCATTTCTCTTTACTTAGCTGATTGGTTCTTGCCATAATATGAATTCTAACAGTTGTCAAATAGGGCTGTCATCTGTGTACCAACCAGAATTCTGCACAACACAACTGATGGTCCCAACACCATTAAGAAGGCAAGAAATTCAACAAATGAACCATGACAAGGCACACCTGTGAAGTGAAAATCATTTCAGGTGACTAAATCATGAAGCTCATTGAGAGAAGGCCAAGGGTTTGCAGCGCTGTCAACAAAGCAAAGGGTGGCTACTTTGAGGAATCTAAAATATGAAACATATCTAGAGTTATTTCACACTTTTGTTTTACTACATAATTCCATATGTATTCATTCATAGTTTTGATGTCTTCAGTGAGAATCTACAATGTAAATAGTCATGAAAACAAAGAAAAAAACATTAAATGAGAGGGTGTGTCCAAACTTTTGACTGGTAGTGTGTATATATATATATATATATATATATATATATATATATATATATATATATATATATATATAATGTACACTGTACAAATTGTGAATTGTGAATAAAAACAGAATGCAATGATGTGTAAGTTTCAAATTTCAATATTTTATTCAGAATACAACATAGATGACATATCAAATGTTTAAACTGAGAAAATGTATGATTTTAAGGGAGAAATAAGTTGATTTTAAATTTCATGGCATCAACACATCTCAAAAAAGTTGGGACAAGGCCATGTTTACCACTGTGTGGCATCCCCTCTTCTTTTTATAACAGTCTGCAAACATCTGGGGTCTGAGGAGACAAGTTGCTCAAGTTTAGGAATAGGAATGTTGTCCCATTCTTGTCTAATACAGGCTTCTAGTTGGCTTCTTTGTCGCATTTTCCTCTTTATGATGCGCCAAATGTTTTCTATGGGTGAAAGATCTGGACTGCAGGCTGGCCATTTCAGTACCCGGATCCTTCTTCTATGCAGCCATGATGTTGTAATTGATGCAGTATGTGGTCTGGCATTGTCATGTTGGAAAATGCAAGGTCTTCCCTGAAAGAGACAACGTCTGGATGGGAGCATATGTTGTTCTAGAACTTGGATGTACCTTTCAGCATTGATGATGCCTTTCCAGATGTGTAAGCTGCCCATGCCACACGCACTCATGCAACCCCATATCATCAGAGATGCAGGCTTCTGAACTGAGCGCTGATAACAACTTGGGTTGTCCTTGTCCTCTTTAGTCCGGATGACATGGCATCCCAGTTTTCCAAAAAGAACTTCAAATTTTGATTCGTCTGACCACAGAACAGTTTTCCACTTTGCCAAAGTCCATTTTAAATGAGCCTTGGCCCAGAGAAAATGCCTGCACATCTGGATCATGTTTAGATATGGCTTCTTTTTTGACCTATACCGTTTTAGCCGGCAACGGTGAATGGCACGATGGATTGTGTTCACCGACAATGTTTTCTGGAAGTATTCCTGAGCCCATGTAGTAATTTCCATTACAGTAGCACTTCTGTATGTGATGCAGTGCCGTCTAAGGGCCCGAAGATCACGGGCATCCAGTATGGTTTTCCGGCCTTGACCTTTACGCACAGAGATTGTTCCAGATTCTCTGAATCTTTGGATGATATTATGCACTGTAGATGATGATAACTTCAAACTCTTTGCAATTTTTCTCTGAGAAACTCCTTCTTTTTTGATATTGCTCCACTATTTTTTGCCGCAGCATTGGGGGAATTGGTTATCCTCTGCCCATCTTGACTTCTAAGAGACACTGCCACTCTTAGAGGCTCTTTTTATACCCAATCATGTTGCCAATTGACCTAATAAGTTGCAAACTGGTCCTCCAGCTGTTCCTTATATGTATATGTACATTTAACTTTTCCGGCCTCTTATTGTTACCTGTCCCAACTTTTTTGGAATGTGTAGCTCTCATGAAATCCAAAATGAGCCAATATTTGGCATGACATTTCAAAATGTCTCACTTTCAACATTTGATATGTTATCTATATTCTATTGTGAATAAAATATAAGTTTATGAGATTTATAAATTATTGCATTCCTTTTTTATTCACAATTTGTACAGTGTCCCAACTTTTTTGGAATCGGGTTTTTATATATATATATATATATATATATATATATATATATGGTGAGGTAAATTAAACGCGATATGCAGTGACGTCACAGTCATGTTGCCTGAAGTGTACATATGAAGTCGACTCACTACCTCGGTCAAAATTGAGGGAGAGAGGGTCTGTCCATATAAATTTCCCTCAACCACTTCACGAAGTGGAATGCACTTCAAAATGGCGGCAGGGATTCCCCTGAGGGGAAGTGCTTAGGGAAGTTTGTGAGTGCATGTCTAAAAGTGGAGTGGAACGCAGCCTTGGTAACAAAGGAAACAGGAAATAAACAGAAAAAGATGAACAAGGAACAGCTGAATAAAATGAATATCAAAATAAGAGTCCTTCTGAACTGAGACAAGACACAAATACACAAGAATGATAGAACAAATCAATGAACAATAGACACAACTAAGGAAGAATGATTGAGGAAAAATTAAAGATATAAAGAACAAATGAAAGGATTGAACCAGTGTTATTTTGGTGTCATTGAGCAATAGTTTGAATTTGCTTTTTAGATTTTCTGTTTTCATTTTAATGAACAAAAGATACAACTATCAAATGGAAGAATGCATGAATGAATGAAAAAAAAAATATATATATATCTAAGGAAGAAAGATTGAGGAAAAATTAAAGATATAAAGAATGAATAAAAGAGTGGCAGCTAATTTTGTCAGACCATTGATGCTTAAGCAGTGTGTTTGAAGCTCTTCGAGGTGTCAGTATGAACATGAGCACCGACAGAACATTCACCATGGCAATCCATTACCGAACGAGATAATGCAGTCTTGTTACGGAGAGGGCCGCTGTGTGTGTGTGTGTCTCAAGGGAACATGCCAGGCAGATAAGATTTGATTAATAGAATCTGGAATGCTAGTATAACGCACTACGCACATACACACAAATGCTGGTTGTTTTATTTCATGCATGTTAACTGAATAAAACCTCATATTTTTAGTATCAAAGAGCCCTTGGTTTAACTGAAGGAAGTGTTATGGTATCTTCAGTTGTGCATCGCTCAAGCAGTGGCATCTAAAGCTGGACTTCTCTGCCTGTTTTAGGCTGCAGATCTTCATTAGTTGCTTGTAGGATATAAATGTACTGGTAATTATCACAAAATACACACTGATGTGATCAGGACTGAGTTCAGTGTTCCTTCTCACATACTAAAATAATTTGAACTCAAATCAATATTTCAAGCAATACTAACATTAGGGCTCAATCTTGAGCAGAATGAATGTGTGTAAAATTGTTCTTGTTAAATTGAACTCTTTTTTCTGCTTATTTAACATTGAACAAGACTCAGTGTTAGTATTGTTATAGCTAAGTATAGTGACAAACAAGATATGACTTATGGTAAAAAAAATAGTACACTATGAACAGAGGTAACCTGCACTTGTTACCTTAAAGAGCTATTTTTACCTGATTTAACCAACGCTATCTCATGACCAATTTGTACGTATTTTACGAGGTGGCTAATTCGTATGAATTTGTATGACTTTACATGTATGAATTCATATGATTTGTCTAAATCCCAGTGATGGGTAGGTTTAGGGGTGGGGTTAGGGGTATGTCATTCGTACGAATTCAGACGAATTTGGCAACTCGTATAATAAGTATGATTTAGCAAAAAATGTATGAATAAAAAACGACCTCACTAATACGAATTTGTACAAAATTAGCCACCTTGTAAAATACATATGGCATGAGATCGGGTTGAAAAAAAAAAAAAAGAAAACAAATAATAAAACCTGTTAATTTAGATGTAAAGTAGTACACTGAAAAATGGTAACACAATCAGTACAATCAAAGTATAAATTAAAAAAAAAATGATATGATAATAACTGTTAATATTTATTTTGGTTCATCACACTGGAAATGGAAATCAAGCACTTTACAATAATACATTATTTTGTATACTGCACATATGGCAAATGTATTAGCATGTCATACTAATCATACGATATACTACAGAAATAGCAACATGATGGCATGCTGTTATCTATATTACCCCACTAGAAATTTTACGTTCCCAGAACATTCTCAGATCGTCCCCACTGGTGTTAAGGACGTTGTCTAGAAACGTTCCCAGTACGTTCAGAGACGGTCACCATGTGGAGTTCTTTGGGGGACATTATTTGGTGGACCTTCAGGAAACATTCAGGACATTCTGGGAATGTTTAGGGGACTATTACTATAGGACGTTCTGTTAATTTCCCAAATGACCTCTTTGTAACGTTCTCGCGTGACCATAAAATAACCAAATTAAAACATCCCCCTAAACTCATATCGGGAACATTATTAAATGACCAACAGAGGACCATATGGGAGCATTCAGTTAATGTCCCAAATATCCTCTTTGTAACATTCTTATGTGACCATAAAATTAACCAAATTGGAATGCCCCCCTAAAGTCATATAAGGAACCTTCAACTGCAGCATTTTTATTACCAAAAGAGGATGTTTAAGGAACGTCCCTAATGTTCTGTAAAGGTTCAGAATTTTCAACACCTTTAGAGAACTTTTAGGGAACGTTGCGCAAGGTCATGAGAATGTCGCCTTCTACGTGGGTAGCCTAAACTTAATTCAGAACTAAATTATAAATGGCAGCTCTCTATTGAAAATCCAATTTCGTGTCAGACTGAGTTTAATCTTTGTCCATGGATCATGTCTGTGCCCTGCAAGAGAGAGATATGAGTGATATCAGAGTATTTAATTAAAATGACTTGAGTTTGTCACATCTAATTAGAACTGATGACCAACGTATCTTCATTAAGACTGAGAAGATAATCCATAATTATACATGTATCTTATTCAGTACATTACAAGCCTTTACATGTTATCATATTATTATAATTTATGATGGAGGTAATGGCATGTGTGTGAGCGCAGATTTTTAACGCTCTTTAGATTGAAAAGTACACCAACGACAAGGACATGGAGCAACTGGACTAACCTTGCTGAAAGCTATAGAGGAAAATAGAGCAGGTTTGAAAGTTCTTTGGGATTGAACTAGCCATTGTGTTGGTAGACTTGAAGAGAATATAAAATCAAGAGTACTGTGTGGCTATTTTTTAAAGTTAGACTTTTAAGTTTTCAGGTAGTGTTCACCTCATGGCCTAAACAGTCAAAATAGTCATCAAGGATAAGGATATTTTAGTTGAGCAATTAGCATATTGTTTTTACAGTTAGAAGAATATTTTTATATTTTTATTAAAATAAGAATCTACTAACAATAATCTAATAATTAAAACGATCTCATCATGAGCAGAAAACAAAGTTACTAGGGTAACTAGTAATTTCAAAGGATCTTTTCTTGCCCATCCATGCCAGAAATTATGACATCACTTCAAGATAGAAAATATGACACACTTCATATTTTAAAGCAGACTGATTTCAAATATGATTCATATCACGACAGCTCATCATTCTCAGAACGTGAGAAAAGATGGAGGAGATGTGTTTGGACAAGAGAATACATCATTTATGAAGCTCTTGTGCCATTCTTTGTTGTAGGTTCAGCCCTTTCCACTCCCACTGCTCTCCATTAAAATGGTTTTCTCTGATCTTCAAATGACAGAATGGAATGAAATGCTTACATTAGTATAACTCCATCAGACACACACACACACACACACACACACACACACACACACACACACACACTGGCCACATTGTTATTCTGAGTGACTACATGCAGCTTCTCAATCTCCATCTTACAATCACTGAAATCCTCTCTTTGTTGCAGTCACTGAAAACATCTTGGTTACTATTGTAACCTCTGTTCTCTAATTGAGGCAACGAGATGTGGTGTTGATGACTGACACTATGGGTCATACTTGAGAGCCCCAAGTATCACTTCTGATACTTTGAGAAAAGTATGAAAATTGGCGAGTGGTATTTGTATGCGCACTCCCCTGGACATACGGGTCTAAAAGTAGCCGGCATGCATCCACACATTCAGGTTCGTGCTAAGGAGCCGAGACAGTGTCCTGGCCATTTCAGCGGGCAGTTCAGCGTTGTGGCATGAGGAACACCATGTCTCGTTCCCTCCATCAGGTCCCCTATCTGTCAGTCACTTCGACTTTTTCCATGCAGAAAAGGAACGCTACGGAAACCACATCCTGCCCAAAGGGAGTTTAACATTTGGAGAATACATCTAATGGACTTACCCACCAGAAAGTACTACACATGGAAAGATGTCTCTGCAGTAGGTCCTACCTGAAGAGGGAAGAATTCCACAAGCACAGTGACTGGCGTCAGAGATGGAGCTCTGCCTAGGGGAAGACACTGGTTTACCGCCAAGGAAACTGTATCATGGAGGATACCTCATATGGGGCTACCGTCAGGAAATCACTACATATGGAGCTCCAGTAGGCAGGCTGACCAGAAGGGGCATGCATCACGAGTACTGGGCCTGGGGTCTAATTCCTCTGCTAAATTTGACTGCCGCAGAGTGCTGAAAAGTAAGATACATCCAGGGTTCACCAGTCTGGGGGAACTCACATGGACAAAAAAGTGCAGATAACAAGATATCTAAGTGCAGATAAAAGTTATCAGGGAGGGGAAAGGTACTATATGTAAGTGGTACATCTGGCAAATTGCCCGTAACTTACCTGTTTGTAACCAAGAGAACCTGAAGATTGTAAAATGTCAGAGAGGTATTGGGTGTAGCCCAGCCTTCTGCTCTACAGATATCCACTTCTCTTGGAGTGTGCACACACTCCTAAAGGGCATGGCAGGCCTTGGGCCTGGTATGCCAAGGAAATGGCATCCACAATCCAGTGGTCCATCATCTTTTAGAGACAGCCTTCCCCTTCTGCTGTCCCCCAAAACAGACAAAGAGCTGCTCAGAGCTTCTGAAGCTCTGTGTGAAGTCCAAGGAAAAAAGCAGGGTACTGGACACAGCAATGACAAGGCTGGGTCTACCTCATCCTGGGGCAGCGCTTGCAAGTTTACCACTTTGTCCCTAAAAGGGGTAGTGGGAACTTTGGGCAAGTAGCCCAGCCAGGGTCTCAAGATCATGTGAGAGAATGCCGGACTGAACTCAAGGCATGTTTTGCTGACAAAGAACACCTGCAATTCCACAACCATATGGAAAGGCATATTTGCTTAGGCTCTGGGGCCAGCTATGTGCCAGCACATCCATGGCGAGGGGGGCCTCTGTCATGGAATACCACAGCGGGAGATGGGCGGATTCCTGGTAGTCTCCACTCCCCTGAAGTGTCACTCCTCTTGAGAGCGCATCCACTGTGCAATGGCGGGCGAGTTAGGACATGCTTCATGAGCATAAACCACCTTGATGGTTTATATACATTCCTGCCGCTGTGTTGTCCGTCTAGAACAATACATGCTTGCCCTGGATCAATGGTCAAACCCTCTGCAGGTCCAGCAAAATTGCTTGCAACTCAAAGCAGTTTATGTGCCACTGCAGTCGAGGTCTTGTCCAAGAGCCTGACGCTGTGTCCCCGTTGCACACGACACACCAGTCAGTCTTGGATGCATCTGTTTTGACCACAACACACCTAGACACTTGTTCTAGTGGAACCCCTGCCCGTAGAAATGCAAGGTCTATCCAAGGGCTGAATAAGCAAGACAAATCTGCATGATGGCCACACGATGTGTGTCGCTGTGCCATGCCCATCTCAAGACTCAAGTCTGTAGCCAATGTTGAAGTGGTCTCATATGCATCATCCCAAAAGCATAGCCGTCACAGAGGAAATCATATGCCTCAGGAGCCTCTGAAATTGTTTTAGTTGAAACCACTATTTTTCCCTTGAACATCTTCAGGGAATTCAACAACGACTGAGCGCGCTCGTTCTTGAGTAGCATTGTCATAGTGATTGAGTCTAACTCCATCCCAAGAAAAGAGATGCTCTGCACTGGGGAGAGCTTCCTCTTTTCCCAGTTGACCTCAAGCCCCAAATGGCTTTGGTGTCTGAGCAGCCAGTCATCGAGATGAGAATGCGACTTGAGAATGCGAATGCCCATTTCACTTTACGGGGCAAGGGCAGCCTCTGTGACTTTTGTGAAGACACGAGGTGACAGGAACCTTCAGGTCTATTGCTGCGAACCAATCCTGTTGGCGAATGCATGTCAAAATGCATTCATGCATTAACATCTTGAACAGGAGCTTGTGTAGGGCCCGATTCAAAAGTCGCAGGCGTAACCCTTGGCCTTTCTTTGGCACAATGAATTAAGGGCTGTAAATACCCTTCTTCATCTCAGCTGGAGGGACAGGCTCTATTGTGTCCAATAGGACTGCAATTTCCGTATGCATGACAGGGGCACCTTTGCCTGCCACTGAGGTAAAGGAATGCCGCTGGACCTGGGCAGGCACCTGGTAAACTGAATCACGTAGCCGAGTCTGACTGTCCTGATGAGCCAGTGAAGTGCTAAAAAGGCCTCCAAACCCTGCCCGAGTGGCACTAGAGGAACAATCATTTTGATATATCTGGACAGGGTGGCAAAGGGGAGTGTTGGCCGCCATGTTGGGAATCCATGTGTCCCGATCCTATGGCTGTGAGTGTACTGAAATACTTACCTAGCTCCGTAAGCCCTAACTGAAACTGGTCTGTGATGGGTGAGGAAGCTGCACATCCTCTAAACACACCCCACCAACCTGTACAGGGCTTTGTGGGAGTCACGTCTGGACATGAGGAGGCGGACAGCTCGCATTCATTATGTCCAAGCTGTGAACTGTGTCACCCAGAGAATAAGGAAAATGTTTTTTCTTTGCAAATTTGGGTACCACTGCCACTTGCGTCCTGCACCTTAGCAAGGTTCAACCAGAGATGTCTCTCCTGGACCACCAGGTGAGTAACATGAGGAACCTCCTTGTACCCCCTGGCTATTGTCGAGGGTAGTTAGGATGAAATAGCCTACAAAGCAGGACCTGGCAGTAAAGGTGTCACCCATGATTTTGCCATTTTCTGGGAAGAAGGGCACTGTGGCTGGGTGTGGTTGTGAGTTGTGCTCCAAGCCTAGATACAATCATACCAGACAAGCATAACCGCCAGCTCTGCTTCGAACTCAGGCTGGGTTACCTCACCCAAAAGTGTGAGACCAGCCAAGTTCTCAGCATCAGAAGGCATTAGCCAATCCCCCAATGCTGTGATCGATAATTAAGCTGAGGTGACTCCTTTTACTAGAAACGTTGCCATGGACATGTTCCATGTCCCAGCGTGGGTGTGGCCCAAACACGAGAGACAAAGATCGTGGCAGTCCAAGGACTAGAGATATTGACAGCACCCAGAAACACACAAGCAGAAAGGCATCTGTTAAAAGGTGCTCTCCATCTGTGTTTGCTCTTTTGGAGCAAGCTTGCTCTTTCAGATTGCTTAAAAGCCAAGGGGAAGTTTTCTCTGCAATTATCCGTGAGACATGGATAGAGTACTGCACCGTAACACCATCAATCCTTCTCAAACAAAGCGAATGGAATGAGCTTGTGTATAGATGACACTTTGTTCAGCTCAGAAGAACAAATCTGAATGAGTGGATGCACACCAGCTCCTTTAATACCTATATGTCCGGGGGAGTGGTGCATGTAAATTCCACTCGCCAATTTTTTGGAAACTTTTCTAAAAGTTTCTAAAATGACACCATGCCAAAGTGACTGACAGATAGGGAACTCTCTGTTTGTGTCTTTCCTCTAGAATAAGTCTCTAAAATGTGGAGTAAAAATAACATGAGGTGAGGGAAGATGAGAGAAAACATAAGAAATGTTGATATTTTTTTCTCTCAGAGCCCAGTTCATTACACTCCATTACTGCAGTAATATCACTGCTCTTTACTACAGGCCCACAGACACCATTCATTTATACTATAAAATACCCTCAATACCCTAGAGAGATTGGACCAAATCTCCAATCGCACAGCACTGCACTGAGATTAATTGTATGAGACGTATATAACAACAGTGTGTGTACATATGCACGCAAACACCCAACACAAAAATTTCCCTGTGTTATAATATCTACCATGAGGTTCTGCTCAATGTGAGCGGTGAGATAAGATCTGGCCATATACATTAACAACATGAACACAACACTCCCCTTTAATACAGTACTTCACATGTTTTCACTAAGGGCAAATTCAATAAAAAAAAGTTAACAGTGCTTAAAAGTTTTGTATAAAGTCAGCTTGAAACAGAAGTTGTGACAGTCTTTTATTTCCTATTATGACGTATATCTGAGTGAAATAGCTTCTGGAACAAGAACAAATGTATAGCGGGACTTGATTTTGTTCATGGGGAATTGATTGGATGGTTATTGTTTGCTATGGGTCGATGTCATGTGAGTGACAGGTTGCCCCATCCTCATGCCAGTAAACGCATCATCAGAAAAGAGATGTTACTGCAATAATGGGGAAAAATCATTTTGATTAAAGATTACAAGGAACATTAATAATAATAATAATAATAATAAGAAGAAGATGTGCACTGATTTACATATACGTGCACTTACAATAAGCACTGCAATAAATAATTCAATAAATAATCAAGAATTGACCATTTTGATTTCATGGTGACACCTAAGTTTGTTAGGTGTTTCTGTATCTGTATCATTGAGCTTAATTGTATTGAATGTGCTCTTGTGTTGTACTTTAAACCTTAAAAGTATATATTTTAAAAACTGTACTTGCAGATAATATAATATTAATGAAATAAAAGGCCACTTAAGTGTACTTAAAGAGAGTTAACAGTTTTCTTAACACACTTTTAAAATTTTGCAATAATGCCAATTTTAAGATTTTAATTGAAAGTACATTTCAAATCATTATATTTTAATATTTTTCGTGCTTTAAAAATGATTATTTTGGTGTGTTGACTAGTATACTAAATCACATGTAAACTTGATTATAATTTATTTTTCGATATTACTTTTAAAGTTAATATATTTTAAACATACTAAATTTGCAAATGTATAATACAGATTTAAGTAGACTTTAACCATATATCAAAAGACAATAGAATTATGAAATTACATGAAAATATGCATTTAAAATAAATACAAAGATATAAAACATTTTCATTTAATTGTAATTAAGATGCAATTAAGTGTCTAATAAGTTTATATTCAGTTCAAACTTAGATATGTTCTTTTGTTGAGGGTTAATTTGACTTATTTCGATATTTGAATTGTCTGAAGTACTGGTTAACCCTTCTTTTCTTAACATTTTGTGACTTTTTCTCATTTAGGGTCATGAATATTCATGCAAAGGGATGGTACACTGATGTGTTTTGAAGTGTAGCAGAATCAGAATCACAAAGAGCTTTATTGCCAAGTGTGCTTGCACAAACCTTTCCTAGACCGTTTGTCCGATTTTCACCAAATTCAAGTCAGATCAAGTCAATTCAAGTCAATAAGTACTCTTTTTAAAATATGCTAAAGTGTGCTTCTTTTTTTTTTTTTTTTTTTTTTTTTTTTTACAAAGGGTTGGAGAATTGCACGGTGCAAATCAGGTGCTACAGTTGACTTTACATACTCATTTAACTAACAATTCACTCACTGACCCAACACTGACCAAATACACTGCTGTTCTCAATACACTGACCCAAAGAAACACTTTATGACTGCACAAAGTATAAAATCACTCAAACACCATTTTTATACCCCACTTTTTAACTCTAAACCATTTAGATCCATAAAGAGACCATTACTGGGCTGTGAAAGACAGACATGCCCTAATACAGTGAACTCTAATATAGCAGACGTGAGGTTGATTGAATGTTCTCTCAGATGTGCCACTAATAGGGTTTAGTTCAGCTGAACCAATACCATGACAACCGGCCTAATGAAGAATGATGGGAATGTATTGTTTGACAATGACATGCTCTGTGTCATCGAATCAGCACTCTTTATGAATGCTTATACATGGATGAGATACACTGGCTTAACAATAACCTAAAAGAACGAATTGAATATTGGAGGGACAGGGGTATGTCTGCCATTTGATTTATGGCTTTCCAAATATAATCCTGAGTCTGAACTCAGTGTGTGTGTGTGTGTGTGTGTGTGTGTGTGTGCGTGCGTGTGTGTGTGTGTGTGTGTCTGTGTGTGTCAGTGTAGTGAGAAATCTGTCAGGCCGGTCAGTGAGCTGTAGCTGCAACAAGATGATTGCGGCACTATTCATTTTTCTAATGCCCACATGCACACACACCTCAGCGCTCATTCATTACCCTCAGAACGCACATTGACGGGTCGAGGACTGTTTTTTCTGTACTTCTTTGTTATTAGTGTCGACTGTTACCACATCATACTGTCAGGTACGTGGCAGAACGGCGTGGAAAACACATATACGCACACTCTCTCAGCTCTGATAATGAGGTGTTTTTACATACTGCTGACTATGCTGCTTAAACGCAAGGTTACTTCAATAAAGCAAAAGCTATCAAAACCATACATACACTCTTAAAAATAAAGGTTCTTTATTGGCATATATAGTTCCATGAAAAACCTTTAACATCCAAAGAACCTTTCCATTGCAAAAAGGATCTTTAGATTATTCAAATGTTCTTTACACTAAATAAAAAAAAATGGTTCTTCTACCTTTATTTTTATGAGTGAACTGTAGTGAATAATGTTACATTTTTAAAATATAAACATTATTAGGGGTTCCATCATGGAATCATTTTTATTTTATTTTTAATTTTAATTCAATTTTATAAATTAAACAGCTAGTAAACATACTGTATCACTAGAAAAACTGAAATAACCCATTAAACATGAAATTGTTATGCAATCATTTAAAACAATTCTCCTTATATAGAACATTTTTTGACATAAAGCATTCTTTAGAAATTGAGCCAAGAACCCTTGGGTTCTATATAGAACCCCAATGAACCTTTGGTTACACTTTATTTTGATGGTCCACATTCTTTCCAACTACATGTCAACTAGTGTTGCTTTTGTCAACGAAAATTATGACTAAATATCGTCGTCAACGAACTTTTATCACTATAAATGCTGGTCATGTGACGATGACTATAATTAAATGTATAATGCAATATTGCTGATGAATAAAAACTAGACTAAATGTGGTTTACAAAATAAAAACTATGCTAAAATGTCTCTTCATTTTTGTTGACCAAAATGAGACGAGACGAAATGTTATAATGTTATTTCGTCTCATTTAGTCACATTATTATTATTATTTTGCAGTATTTCTGTTTCCTGTGTCTCACTTCAGGGGCTGCATCAGCAAAGCCACTGGAAGGCAAGCCTGCAACATTTAGCCAAAAAAGCATAACGGCTAATGCTAACGCCCTGCCCCTGGTGGTACGCAGGGAAGGAGACCAGAAGCTGTTTTTTGAATGGATGTCAATGGAAGAGAGGCTTCACTATGCTGATTAAACAGCTTTTCTGGGGAAATAGCTAATCATTTAATTAATCGACAGCCTGTTTGCTAATCTTCAGCATGTTTTACACTAAACAATACTTTTGTTTGGAACTATATGTAGATGTATGTAAAAATGTATTTTTTTAAGAGAAGGCAGACTAGGGAATGTTGCGACTTAGTTGCACTTTATTTTACAGTACGTGCACTTACATGTATTTACAGCGTACTTACCCAAGAAAGTACTGGGTAATATAAGGTAACTACATAGGTTAAGGTTAGGTTTAGGGGTAGGTTCAGAGTTAGTACCTAGTTATTACCCAGTTATTGCAATTACTGTAATAAGTACATATTATGTTCACTAAATGTGAACATGTTTACTCCTCTCACTTGCACAAAAACAGATTCAGTATTCCTCGAAATTAATACAAATAGTGAAATGCAAACTCAGAATATTACAGAAACCGGCAATAATTAAATATGTTAAATAACACAAATATTCTTTATGTATTTAACCTCACTTTCTTAACCAATGTTTTTGCTCTTGACTTTTGATGTTCTAATTCAACCATATAAGCAAAAATGACTTTAGATAAACATCACATTTGTGTTTGGTTTATTTGAGTTGCGCCCTCTACTGTACAGACGTGAATTCGCATTTCTTTAGCCTGAGGCTTATTCGTTTCACTTATGGTGTGAAAACAGAGACGTGAAGTCGGACATCTGCATCTGTTTTTACAAGAATAAAGTTCAACATAAGCATATATTATTTAAATACCAATGTAGTGGGGTCTACGTTTTTTATCAGTTTTATTTTTTACAAACATGACACAATATAACATCGTGACTACATGAAAATAGCTTTAACTGTTATAAAAATACAGATTTGTGAACATTAGTGGAACTGAAGATGTGAAAATAAACACAAAACACACATTGTCATGCGGTGAATCCGGCCAATCGTGGAACAGCTGTGTTGTCATCAGAGCTCGTGCAGCTCCTCTTTTCAATTCAATTCAATTCAATTAAATTCAATTAAATTCAATTCAATTCAATTCAGTTCAATTCACATTTATTTGTATAGCGCTTTTCACGATACATATCGTTTCAAAGCAGCTTTACAGAGAATGCATGTCAACATTACAATTTAAAAAATGCAGTTAGCAAATAATGTAATAATTTAGGCAATTAATTTAAAATCAATGTTAGCAGTTTAACTGAAGGTAGAAGCAATGAGCTCTTGGAAATAATGAATTACATATTAACAATAATTAGGATATATAGAAATTTGGGAATGTGCATGTTGATCCAGATGATTGCGTCTTCTGAAGTCCTCGCAGGAGTTGGCGCCGTCTCTTCATAGGTGTTCTGAGGTCTTCTTAAGAGGCTGAAGCGGGTGTAAAACAGAAAAGCAAATGGAGAATAATTAGCATAGCTGCTGTTCATAACATTAAGCAAAGATAGTCATGTGCAATTGATCTGGTATGAGATGCATTATGTGAATGCTTGGCTAAAGAGATGCGTCTTTAATCTAGATTTAAACTGGGTGAGTGAGTCTGGGCCCCTAACATTATCAGGAAGGCTATTCCAGAGTTTCGGAGCCAAATGTGAAAACGCTCTCCCTCCTTTAGTGGACTTAGATATCTTAGGTACAACCAGAAGTCCAGAGTTTTATGATCTTAAAGAGCGTGAAGGATTGTAGGGCAATAGAAGATCGGTTAAGTAAGGAGCTAAATCATTTAGAGCCTTATAGGTCATTAGCAATACTTTATAATCGATACGGAACTTAATGGGTAACCAGTGTAGAGATGATAAAATTGGTGATATATGATCGTATTTTCTTCAGAAACTATGCTGGCTGACTCAGGCGGCTGATCTCGAATCGCTCTCACGGTACTTTGAAGCCATACGTCACAGTCACATGGCGTCACCGCTGTCTCAAGTCGGACAAAATTTCTTACCGCATGCATTGCTTCAAGCAAAGAGTATAGAACCCAAGAGGCAACACTCTGATACTTTTTGGGCAACAGCCACTAGATGGCGCTCCAGTAGCACGGCCGCGATTATGGGGTGAAAATACTAACTGGACCATAGAATCCTTACATCTTACGCACCCAAAATCGGCGAATTTCACTGTCAAATCACCGCAAAAGAACATTTTTCAAATTAAATCATCAGTAAATTGTATGGCTCCTACAGTAAATGTTGTATTGTCTTCTATATGTTTTATTTTACCTGTTGTGGAATCTAACCATTCAACCATCTGAGGTAACGTAGTTAGCCTACTTTATTGAGTATTTCCATTTTATGCAACTTTACACATTTATTAATAGTAAATTAATAATTAATAAATTTAAGATCATCATGTTTGCAGCAAACAATATATTTCAGACCTAGTGGAGTAATAGTAGTAATAGTATCACTCCACTAGGTCTGAATTGAAATAGTCTATATTGTATGTTTTAATGGATCACGCTACAAACATAATGATAATACATGATGCATTGCTGTGTCCGTTATCGCATAATTCCCACTTTTGCACACTTTTGCTTTAACGGACATTAGACAACACTGCAAAATCAAGCTGTTATATTCATATATTTATTGTCCAACATTTTTCTGATGCATGTCCTTAATTTAATTTCATATATTTGTATTAATTCAGTGTTTATAAGCCTAATGCTAATACTAGATCTTTTAAAGCAGTGGTTCTCAACTCCAGTCCTCGGGACCCACTGCTCTGCACATTTTGTATGTCTCTCTTATCTGACACACTCAGTTCAGTTCATGCAGTCTCTCCTAACGAGCTGATGATCTAAATCAGGTGTGTTAAATAAGGGATACATACAAAATGTGCAGAGCAGTGGGTCCCAAGGACTGGAGTTAAGAAACACTGTTTTAAAGAATTTTAACCAAAACTGACTGGGTTTCTAGAGAGCAAAAAGGTTTTGTGAAAAAGTGGAAGGCTTAAACAAAGTCTGTAAAATAAACTGTTAAAAGGATTTGATGATCACTAGTGATAGTACTTTATTCTGTGTTGTCATCATTCAGGTTGGATTTCAGCTTTAATGTACTTTCTTTTTTCTTTTTCTTTTTTAACAAAGCAGCTGATATTGCCATAGAAACTAGTGGATCAAGTCGAACAAGCCTATTGTCTCTGGTCTAGCATTGTTTGTGTCATCCTACTGTTCGTGAGTTGTGTTCGCGTTCATGTTCCTGTTCCTGTTCGTGCCTGTGCCTGGTCAAGTTAATTCAAGTCTTTGTTGTGCTCACTTTGTATTATTTTCAATAAACTGCACATGGGTTCAATTTCATCTCACCTTCAGTGAACTTCTGTGACAAAAACATTTTTTAAGATCAAAAGTTGTATCTGTTAACATTAGTTAATGCAATGTGAACTAACATGAACGTGAAATTTTTTAACTAACATTAGCAAAGGTTAATAAAGGCAGTAAAATATATTGCTCGTTGTTAATTTGTGTTGGTAATGTTAATGTTAATAATTGAGATCTTATTGTAAAGTGTTACTCATTTTTTCCCCACAGCAATCTATTGTATTTTTTTTTTTCTTCACCAAACATATGGAATCCCAAGTTTTAAATTTAAAATTAAATTAAAAATAAATAAATACATAAATAAATATACAAAGAAATGTAAAAAAGCCAAAATAAATAAATAAATATACATAGAAAAGCAAAAAAACAAAAATTTATACATTTATAAATTTATACATACAGAATGTCCCAGTGAAAGGAGATGCGACGCGACAAAATGTAGAAATGAATCAATGTGGAAATGAATAAATATGGAAATAAATACATAAATAAATAAACATAAATGTGGAAATAAATAAAAGAAAAAATAAATTTAGAAAAAATAAATATATACATAAATAAAGGAAACAAATGTATATATATATATATATATATATATATATATATATATATATATATATATATGAGCAATATCACACGAGTAGCCGTGCGATATGGCTGTATATCAGCACGCTGTGATTCGTCCGTAGGCACGAGGCCGCAGGTAATCACAGCGTGCTGATATACAGCCATATCGCACGGCTACGAGTGTGATATTGCGTTTATACAACAGTTCGACGGCACGAGTGTGTAAATAAAAAAGAACAACAACGGAGTGTCTTTAAAACCCTCTTTTGTGCAGCACTACTTCCTTCCGCCACGGATTCAAATCTCAATTTGACAGTTGGACCAAGCCTCCGTTACTAACTCTAAAACGTCACTTTAGAACTAGTAACGAAGGAACGTTGAGTCGCTTCATTGAAACACATTGAATTTTGTACAGTATTAGAGAGAGAGAGAGAGAGAGAGCGAGAGAGAGATAGTAGGCTATTACCTGTGTCTGGTATATTGCATTACATTCATTCTTCAAGTCGATGTCCATAATATTATATCCTTTATACAAGTCCGTTTGAATGTCCGCTGAGGAAAGCGATCTTTGTATTTGTCCTTTTTTACATCCATTACACCACAGCGCTAAAACAACTTCCTTTTGCAAAAGTTCCTTTCAATTTAAAAGTCTCTTGTGCTTCACTGACTAATTCTCCTGTAAAGTGTTGCCGCCATCTAATGGCGTATTAATGTAATGTTCACTCAATCCATATTACTTAATGGGCATATAAAATAATATTTATTGAACAACAAATAAGCACAATTGTACAGTTCAGTCAAACATAAAGCACTAGTTATTAAAAAAAAAAAAAAGGTCACCATTTACGCTGGTATGTGGGTTTTACAAATATTTAACGAATGAAAAGGATTTCAAAGAGCTTGTGGCAAAACCTCCTAACTCCATTGGATCCTCAAACTGTCAATCAAGCCTCATTAATCTGCCTCACCTCCTGAATGAAGTGCGCACGCAGTTTGGACATCTCCTCTGTGCAATGCAAAGGTAAATAAAGATCTGATGTTTGAAAAAAAAAAGTAAAGCGTTTTCTTTACTCAAAAAACCATATGTTTATAAAGTTTAATGTTTTACGTATTTGAAGAGCGGAGAAGAGTCTGATATGTCCCGTCTAGTTGTAGCCAATATGCTATATAAGGATGTAACGTAACGTTTATTATTATCAAATGTAATATAGCACATTTCGGCTTGCTCTGGAACAAATAATAGATTAATAAGACCAAAGATTGCCCGTTCTATGTACTCAAATTGAATTATGTCTCATGTTTAACCACTATAAGAGCCAGCGGCAAATCCCCGAGGCACTGGCCGAGATGAAGCTGTTCTCGGCGGTTACAGAAGCACTGAACGGCCGCTGACGCACTCGAGCTTGCATCTCCGAAAACGTCAAAACAAATTGTAAAATAGGCGCTGTTATTAAATATGAGTCACATATTTCAGGTCTAAACAACTACATTCTCGCCTAAAAAACTATTAAAACTACAGTTCGTGGTACAAGAAGTAGTATTTGTAAAAATTACCATGACGGTCACTTCAAGCGGAGTGATACAAATGGTGAAAAGGCAGTAGGAGTGCTGTTATCACTGAAATATCGCATGGCTATCAGCCAATCAGATTCGAGAACCAGACAGAACTGTTGTATATATATATATATATATATATATATATATATATATATATATATATATATTATTTTATTTTATTTATTTTTTTATTTTTTGGCTTTTATATGTATATTTATTTATATGTATATTTATTTATTTTTGCTTTTTGACATTTCTTTGTATATTTATTATGTATTTATTTATTTTTAATTTTGGCAGACTTGAGATTCCATACCAAACATGCATGTAAGGCAGCATGAAGGCTTACTGTCTAAGTGGGCACTTCTCTAGAATAAGCTGCCAAGTGTGGTTAAGTGAGTCTGGTGTGTTAAAGACCATAAATGTGCAGCCATACAGCAAAAGCTACATGCTAGAGGACAGAGAGATGAGACTTAAATGAAAAAAGAGGGAGAAATACCCAGAGGGATTAGAAAGAGAATTAGAGAGAGAGCTGGATGGAGGTATAGTGTCTCTTTTAGAACTGAAGGCAAAAGCAACAGGAGACCATAAATTGATTACAAATGAGTTACACACACACACACACACACACACACAGATATAAGTTCAGGTTATGGAAAGGTCAGGTATTGCTCCACAAAACCCAGCGAAGCTGAACAAAGCTATAGTCCTCAGAGTCTGCAGACTGTCTCCCACGATTACAGGCTTACTAAAACTTAGAGCAAAACAACTTCTGCTGCTTTTCTGCAAACATAACCACTCTGTGCCTAGATGTTAATATGAAACATGCACTGTGTCCGAAATTGAATACTTCCCTACTATATAGTATGGATAGTCTGACTGTCTGATACTATATAGTACATAAAGTTGAGAAAAAATTGAGAAATGTTGCCTTGGCAACTAGCTACTGTTATTTTATTTTATTTATTTTTATTTTATTTGCCAACGTGTTGCTATGCAGTTGCAGAAGTGTTCTGAGTTGTGTTTACCATATTGCTATGGAGAGCTGGTTGCCAAGTGATATTTTGGATGTGAAAGCCACATCAAAACTAGATAAATCCTAATATAATCATTGTTTACACTGGAAGCACCAGTTGTGGTGGGACTTTAACTGATGGATGGTCTACTTTTGATGTGCAGTAAATCATCTACAGCCACATTATTTTCTCTGTTTAAAGTAAAATGATTTTACTTGAATAAGATTTGTGAATTTATTTAGCTAAAAGTCTGATTTTCTATATATTTAAATATATATGTTGAAAAAGATGTTGAAAGCCAGTGTGTGTTGTTTCTGGTCTCTAGTACACTAATACTAATACTAATAATAATAATTTACTTATAAATATATGAATACAAAATTGTATCAATACTTACATTATAATAATAATAATAATAATAATAATTATTATTATATTAGTATTGCCGCAATCATGTAATAATAATTACACAGTCGCAGTAATAATAATAAAATATGTATTACTATTATTATTATTATTATTATTATTATTAATAATATTATTATTATTATTATTATTAAAACATTAATATTGCTACAATGTTGTAATAATAATCATCATCATCATCATCATCATTATTAATCATGATATAATAATAATTATTATTATTATTAAAGTCCTTTCCTGTTGAAAATAAAGGTTGCAGATAAAAGATATTCACCCAATAGTATTATTGCTGAAGCAGCAATGAGCTCACATTACACTTTCTCTTCAAAATAAAGTTCAAATCAATAAGTATGAGCAACCGTAATGGTGATGCTTGCCTTAGCAAACACCGCTAATTATTCAGTATAATTTGTTTGCAGAGCTATGCTGAATGTGCCGGATTGTATTTCAGGTGATGTTTCAAGATTGGTCTCGTTGGAAGCAAAAGAAGGACTCACACATTTAGAGGTTGATATTGTGGCACCATTTATACTCATGATCACTTTAAAGTCCAGGCTTTTGGGACAATCATGTACTGGTCTTTCATTTACCTTGTTGCTTTCCACAGTAATCCACCCATCCTTCTTCTGGAAAACATGTAGCTATTTGGCCTCTTTCCATTCCAGTGGGTGGCTGCCAGATGTTGGTGATCGAAAGGCTTCATCTGAGGAGGAAACCTTCTGTCTGGATGGTTTTCAAGGGGGATGGTGATATTGAATGAGTCAGAGGTTCGGTTCTGAATGCTTGAAGTGTTGGGCAGGACTCAGACCTGCAGAGAGCTTATCAAGGTGAGCTCTTGAAGACAGTGCTATCATTGAAGGACTTTACAAGGGCCATTGTCTGCTTGCTTTGGCTGCATGAGGCTTTGATAACAATCCTTGAATGTTAGTCCAGCTATCTTTTGTGTCCCCTGACCTCTCGGGCACCTTCAGACAGCTGAAGAAAGGATGAAGAGTAAAAGCTGCAGCTGAATCGCTGGTTTGCTGTGGCTTAATTACCTACAAAAGAGAGTGTTTGTGAACTTTGTCTTGCCATACTTTCTTTGGACAGCAAAATCAAATCTTTGTGAGTAAAATGTAAGAAACAGCTGTGAGATGTAACTGTTTGTTGAACATTACAGTATGAATATTTCATCTACACATGATGATCAAACCAATATCCAGTGTATATACTGCCTGATTCTCTATGGCTGTGCAAAAGTTGTTTTTTATTTATTTTTCAAGACTCAAGTTGTTGACTTTAATATTGAAATATAAAAATCTCTTTATAGCTACATTGATTTAACAATGTCCCTGCCATTGCCAATACTACGGAAAAGGATTCGGGCCAAGCAATAATAAAAAAAAATAAAACCATCTCGAGATTAAAGTTGTTAAATTTTGAGAAAAAAGTCGAAATAAAATGTTGAGAATAAACTCGTTAAATTTAGAGAAAAAACTTGTTAAATTTCGAGAAAAAACTCGTTAAATTTCGAGAAAAAACTCGTTAAATTTCGAGAAAAAGGTTGAGATAAAATGTTGAGAATAAACTCATTAAATTACGAGAAAAAACTTGTTAAATTTCAAGAAAAAAGTCGAGATGAAATGTTGATAATTTGATGAGTTTATTCTCAACATTTTATCTCGACTTTTTTCTCGAAATTTAACAAGTTTTTTTCTCGTAATTTAATGACTTTATTCTCAACATTTTATCTCGACTTTTTTCTCGAAATTTAACGGGGTTTTTTTCTCATAATTAACGAGTTTATTCTCAACATTTTATTTTGACTTTTTTCTCAAAATTTAACGAGTTTTTTCTCGAAATTTAACAACTTTAATGTCGAGATGGTTTTATTTTTTTATTATTGCTTGGCCCTAATCCTCTTCCATACAATACTGTGAGATACTCTTTTGTTTTTTACTTTTTTTTTTCTTCTGCTGTCTAAATGCTTTAAATAAATAGACCTCATTTAATATATTTGTCACAAACTAAATTGTCCCATCATCCTCCTAACCATGCACACAATGATCTCATCATCAGCACTACATAGAGCACACACACACACTCCCTTAGTCATTGTCTGACCTTGTCTGATGCAACAGACTACATACCTTGCTACTTACCTGCTTTACGTTACTGACTACCTTGCTAGATACTGCTGTTACCTCATTCAAGTCAATCTCCAGTCATCCAAGTCATCTTCCAATGATCACGTCATCAAAGTCGTCTTTGAGTTATCCCTTGTCTTAATGTTGTTCCTGCTTGTGTCTGTGTTCCAACTATTCTGTAATGCCAAGTTCACACTGAATAATTTTAGGCCAGATTTTCACTCGTGACAAATGCCTAAAAGGTGCCCTAGAACTTTTTTTTAAAAAGATGTAATATAAGTCTAAGGTGTCCCCTGAATGTGTCTGTGAAGTTTCAGCTCAAAATACCCCATAGATTGTTTTTAATTCATTTTTTTAACTGCCTATTTTGGGGCATTATTATAAATGAGCCGATTCAGGGCTACTGGCCCTTTAATTCTCGTGCTCCACGCTCACGGAGCTCGCGCTTGCCTTGAACAGTGCATAAACGAAGTTTACACAGCTAATATAACCCTCAAATGGATCTTTACAAAGTGTTCGTCATGCATGCGGCATGTATGCGTCGGATTATGTGAGTATTGTATACTGTTATATTGTTTACATTTGATTCTGAATGAATTTGAGGCTTTGCTCTGTGGCTAACGGCTAATGCTACACTGTTGGAGAGATTTATAAAGAATGAAGTTGTGTTTATGCATTATACAGACTGCAAGTGTTTAATAATGAAAATAGCGACGGCTCTTGTCTCCGTGAATACAGTAAGAAACGATGGTAACTTTAACCACATTTAACAGTACATTAGCAACATGCTAACGAAACATTTAGAAAGACAATTTACAAATATCACTAAAAATATCATGATATCATGGATCATGTCAGTTATTATTGCTCCATCTGCCATTTTTCGCTATTGTTCTTGCTTGCTTACCTAGTCTGTTGATTCACCTGTGCAGATCCAGACGTTAATACTGGCTGCCCTTGTCTAATGCCTTTCATAATGTTGGGAACATGGGCTGGCATATGCAAATATTGGGGGCGTACACCCTGACTGTTACGTAACAGTCGGTGTTATGTTGAAATTCGCCTGTTCTTCAGAGGTCTTTTAAACAAATGAGATTTATATAAGAAGGAGGAAACAATGGATTTTGAGACTCACTGTATGTCATTTCCATGTACTGAACTCTTGTTATTTGACTAAGCCAAGATAAATTAAATTTTTCATTCGAGGGCACCTTAAAATCTGAGGCAAAATTGTGCTCGTTAACGCAAGTGACGTAAGATATTTGCCATGCTAAATATCTGTACCTGTCTGTGATTCAAAATCCTGTTGTGTGAAATGTGCCCTGACTGAAAATTACATTGATGATAACCTACAGCCAATGAGAGAACAAGATACAGGGGAGTTGGAAGTTATGCTACCCCAGATAGTAGTGCAGTGTGAAAAGAACAGTGATCTGACGACTTTGAAAATCGTGCAGTGTGAACTCGGCAGAAGACAAAGACTCAAAATCAACAATACAGGTCTATCTCATCTGCTAATGATCTCAGGTTTCATATCTTACCTGTTTATGTATTATGTTACTGCCATATTTTCCAATAAACCTACCTATTTGAGTTAACCTCAGCTCTGGTCATTGTGTCCAAACTTGAGCATGACAATATTACAGATGAATTAACAGTGGACAATTACAATTATGCATCCTGATTCCTTCTTAAAGGGTCATGAAACCCCAAAACACTTTTTTTTGAGATGTAAACAGGCTGCACATCATTGAAAACACTAAAGGTACTCATTAATGTTATTCATGAGTGAAAAATAGTTATTTTTGCATTTTTCAGAGCGATTTCTGTCTTCCGGTTTGAAAAGCTGAGTCGGAGCAACGTCACAAAATCTGACGTAATCGTGTACTTTCGGCCCAAGTATGGGCATAGTCAAATATGCTGACGTAGACCGTTTCAAGTGTTTCTCGACATATATTCATGACATAAAGCTCATTTAATCCAATCACTGCACTGTAGTATGCATAAGATTATAATTGAGGTATTATGCAGGAAGTATCACTTTTCTCGCCTTGGTCTCTTGTCATTCAGAGACATATCGTTGGTATTCGTTTCTTCAGTGCTACAACACAATGTGTTTTCCTGAGACGTGACCAGAGCAGAGGTTTGTGTGCATGTGGATTGTTTTGCTGTAATCTACCAGCACAAATGGAAAATATGCAACTCCAGAGCTGGAGTTTGAATACGAACACATGAAAAATACGATTGTTATGCTATACACATGGAGCGCGCATATGATCGGTTTCAGCGCGGAGCTTCGCGTTGTTTAACAACACTCGCCACGTGGCACATAGCTCATACAGAATAAAGTATCTGTGTTTAAAGTTTTCATTTCACACATTCTCCTGCACCAAACATTAACCAGCACGATGTAGTTATGCACACATATCTGATCAAGTCTTCTTCAAATGAATTATATGTGCAAACTGGACACTGATACAGTGGTGTAGCTGAACACGACGACACGATTATTCTAATAGACAAAAGACTGATTTTGAGACTGGAGTGCGAGTAAACATAATCAAAGTTGCCTATTATTAGCCCTATTACATATTCTTTCACATTTCTCCCTTGTACTTGGGAGTTTGTTGTCATTTTCTCCGTGCTCATATATTAATATTCATTATTCTGTATAATGAGTGTGTTCTATGTCTGTGCTTCATTGGTTGTTCTCTCCCCTCTTCTCCCCCTCTTCTCCCCCTCTACACTCCCACTTTTCCAAAGCTTTACACGCCCATTTTTGACTTTTTTGAGCTTTGAGGTGTGAACGATCAGGGTAAAACAGGGGGGTTTCATTACCCTTTAAATGTGTCCCGAACAGCATAAAACCTTTGTTAAATATGTGAATTGTGATATTTTAAAAAATGTGATATTTTACTCAAATTTCATGTGTGATGCAAAAACTTGCAGTCCAGCAATGATTATGTCAGAGATCAAATTTGAATAAGGAATAACAAATGTATTAATTAAAATCAAATTAATTAATTAATAGTTAATAATAAAATCTAGAGTATTGTATCTAATAGATGAAGATGAAGATCAGAATAGAAAGAAGGAACAAAATTAAGACATTTGCAGAATGAAATGAGAGGTAGAAGAGAAGAAGCAGAAGCAGCCAGAAGTAGAAGACGCAGAAGAGATGCGAGAAGCAAAAAGAGCAAAGAATAGAAAGCAAAGGAAAGCTAAACTATCAAAGACCAAGTCTGTTTTATACCATAAGCATAGGAAAACTTACATCCCACTCAAACTCATGTTTTGGTCTGTTTGGATAGATAAGAGAGGTCAGCTTAAACCTTTCCGTTGTTTTGGAGAATTTAAAGAAATTATGGTCCTGTGACTGTTGACATTATCATATAGATAGCACCCAAAGAGTGGGTTTAACACCTTTGTCGGAACCACAGAATAGTAACATCAACACATTTCAAATATCCCCTTTCATTGGAATACAAAATATTATTGCAGGAAAAGGTACATCATGTGCAAAAGAACATCAATTCTGAGAATATCTTCGCTTTGGTCAAACCTGGCAGGCGTCCAATATCTAACCACAAACGTGTCAACATGACCTGTCGCATTGGAACACTTGAAGAACAATTGAATATAGCAAGCATACATACTCTTAAAGATAAAAGAAGAATAACCATAAAGGAGTTCATAAATCCTTGCAAATATGATGAGGATTAATATATGGAGTAGGGGTACATGAATATATGAAATCAAATGTAATATTGATAAATCATAAGCCATAAATGATTAACATAATTGAATGAATATGAATATTGACCATTTTGGATCCACCAATGTGTTAAAAGCAAGATGACGCTATAACGTTCTTGCCCAAGTATTGATGTGCTTGAGCCGCTGCTCCGCTCCTGTCAGCAATTTGGCCGCGAGTATGCCAAGTTCTTCAGTTACTCTTTAAAAGCAACAGCACAGTTAGGGCGGCAAGAAAGAGGGAAATTTTTTTGTTGTTGTTTTTTTTTGGGGGGGGGGGGGGGGCCCCCCCCACATTCGAAGTGAAGTGCTACGCACATGCTATTTGACTATGACTTGACAACAAATGCTAGACTAAAACAGACTTCTCTGTTCCTCAAATGCATTAAACATTAGCCTTTATACAGCCTATAGAGTTTCTGGAGTAAAGAAAACACTGCTTATTCAAAGAACCAGTTCTTTTTTTACTCTTGCAAACAAGCAGAGACTTGATTGCGGCACTTCATTCACAGATCACCATATCTGTATAAGATTGGTTCCCCCTGTAAGCAAACTGGTAGCTGTCAGGAGGTATAATGTTCTTAATGAGCTGCAGGATAAGTGTCTCGAAATATTTCATTATGACAGGGTCAGAGCAACTGGGCGATAGTCATTGAGGCAGGTGACAGCTGACTTTTTAGGCACAGGTACAATAATAGAGGATCTGAGGCAGTACAGGGACTACAGCGAGCTGCAGGGTGAGGTTAAAGATGTCCTGAAACCTCTCCCTGCAGCTGGCTGTAGTCCCTAGGTGTTTCTAAATACCAAGTATGCGAAGTTCAGACTTGCGTCCTTGGTAGTTCAGACTTGGCAAGTTCGACTCAGGAGAACAGACTCCTGAGGATGGGAGGACACAAGTCCGTTGATGCAAATGGTTCAGCAGCGTATCAAATTATAGATTCATGAGAACAAAGATCGGTCATTAGATACACAAAAGACTTAAATTTTATCATGTTTAACCACTACAGAGATATCAGAGCCAGCGGCAAGGATTAGCTGAGGTAAGGATGTACTCGGCTGGGTGCGCTAAGCACCGGTGATCGCCTGGATCTCACAACTCCGAAAACGTCAGATCAAATTTTCAAATAGGCACTATCTTGATCAATAAACCATAGATTTGTGCTTTAAACCAATACATTCTTGCCTGAAAAACTACATATCGTGACATAATAACAGTAGAATTTAAATTATGCGGGTTTTCTCCTACTTCTGGTTAGTGCGAGATGCATTCTGGGATACCTGGCTGTCTCAAGTCCACACAAATCACCTCTCGATGCATAATATCAAGAACACATCTGGAGATTTGAACTGTACTTGGCTAGATGTGAACTTTGAATTGGAACAGTACTTGGGCAGCGAGAGATGATGTTTCACAAGTCCACAAGAACACAAGTACAGACAAGAACGCATATTGAGAAATGGCTCCTGTCTGCCTCAAACCCTCCATTATGAGGTTTGACCAACAGTTTGAAGATCCAATGGAGTTACGAGCTTTAGTCACATGCTCTTTTTAATACATTTAATTGGTTAAAGGTGCCCTAGAATTGAAAATTTAAATTTCCTTGGCATAATTGAATAATAAGAGTTCTGCACATGAAAATGACATACCATGAGCCTCAAACACCTTTGTTCCCTCCTTCATATGTAAATCTCATGCATGAACAACACCATGTTTTTCCATGGAAAAACAGATGAATCTCAACATAACACCGACTGTGACGCAACATCATTAATATGTACGCCCCCAACTTTTGCATATACCAGCCCATGTTCAAGCCAGTATTAACGTCTTGGAGCTGCACAGCTGAATCATCAGATGTTCTGCAGGTATTGTGAAGCATGCAAGTAATGACAATAGCGGAAATGGCATATGGATTGATAATAACTGTTCATGATCCATGATATCATGATATATTTAGTGATATTTGTAAACTGTCTTTCTAAATGTTTTGTTAGCATGTTGCTTATGTATTGTTAAATGTGGTTAAAGTTACTATTGTTTCTTACTGTATTTACGGAGACCAGAGCCATGTTGTTATTTTCATTTTTAACCCAAAAATGCTTGTAGTCTGTATAATTCATAAACACATCTGCTTTCTTATCGAATCTCTCCAACTGTGAGTAGTTTTAGCCCCGTTAGCATCCACAAAATACATGCTATACTTACGTGATCTGATATGCTGCATCACCAACAGTTTGTAATGATCCATTTTGAGAGTTATATTTTGAACTTCAGTATTGTTTATGCAATGTTTAATGGAGTCACAAGCTTGGGGGCAGGGAGCACGAGCATTTAAAGGTGTACACACCCCAAATCAGAGCATTTTTAATTCCACCCCAAAATAGGCAGTTACAACATGGTATAATAAAAAATCTATGAGGTATTTTGAGCTGAAACATCACAGACACATTCTGGGGACACCTGAGACTTATATTACATCTTGTAAAAAGTCAATTCTAGGCCACCTTCAATATTTGCAAAACCCACAGACAGATGTAAAAGGTGAACTATAATAATGATTCACAGAGAGAAAAAAAAAAAAAAAAAAAAGATTTACAATGTCTACATTTTTTTACCATTAGAGTGAAATAATAATAATTAAAAAATATATTATTTCTCCTCATTGTAATTGTGCATGCCTATGCATAAATCCGGCCCTGTGCTGCGCTAGTGTTGCAGAAACTACATCACCTTTAAATGTATGTTTTTATAATTCATTAAAGCTGCAGTCTGTAACTTTTTTGGGTTAAAAATGATCCAAAATCAATTTTTGAGCAAGTACATAACCAGCCAGTGTTCAATCTCATTATCTTAGCTCGATTCACAACGGTAAGATTGTAATAATGTTTTATAATAAGAGCGACATGGTGGATTTCCGTGGGAAATTCGAGCATGCAGCAGTTCGTCTGTGCGTCATTACGTCACGTCCGTAAACAGAAAGGAAGGAGTCCCGTCCAGACTAGTTGGTTTTATCACGTGAGGATGCTGCTGGTAGCGGCACATTTATAGCCTTTTCTCACAGCAGCTGGAATAATTAAACTTATCATTTTGATGGCGGATTGTAATCCAGAAAGATCCAAATGACAATCATCAGTGACAACTGGAGATTCACCTGCAGTCAAAAAGCAAAAGACTTTGGACTGTGGAGTGGCTACAGAAATTGAAATCTACAGGTAATGTTAATATACACTAAATACACAGTCACGCATTGCTGATGTTGTTAACATTAACAATTTGAGAACAATATAACAGTAATAATAATTTGCACAGTTTGACGTGATCCGAGCTAAGCGATCATTAGATTTTATCATCATTGACAGTGCAATTTATTGTAGGCCTAATGCTTTTTTCCCCAGTTGGTCAGAACAAAAGTGGCAGAAATGTTACTTACTTGTTCAGATGATATTTTCCAGTGAAAATTCTTATATTGGTCATACTGTCAAGATGTAGAATCTGTGATTCTGAAATACAGTATCCACCGGTGCGGTGACTGACAGCAAGCATTAGATCGTCGCTGCCCGATGAAACTCACGTATGTCCAAAACGGTTACTTTTCAGGAAGTGAAAAAAACACCGTATTTCAAAAGCAGTTGAATGTAGCGTTGTCATACTTGGTACGGCATCTTTACATGTAACCATATTCTTGCCAGTGTAATGATATAATCCACATTTGACCAAAATTGAGTTTAAATGGACATACGTGCATATTTTACAGTAACGGTGGTCGATACGCGTTCTTCCGATCATTAATTGGAATGGCCAAGTCGCGTTTCATATTGACAGATGAATACGCTCAGTTTATTAAATAGCCTACGTCTTAGTTTATTAAATACGCTTAGTTTATTTAATATTAATTATAAATGTATTAAATGTCTCTTGCAAACTATGAAGGGACAATGAATCAATACACTGACATGGTAATGCTAGACAGATACTTTGTTTGCACAGTCCTACCGTAATTTTGTCACTCCTAGACGTACGTCTGGCGTCAGGGGGGAAACGTTTACCTTGATAAAGGAAAGTCATTGTCTCACCAGGCTATGTTTATTTGGCAATGTAACCTCACAGTGTTATTCGGCTATCCAGTGCTGAGCTTCGATGAAACTTCACGAGACCGGCGAGATGCTTCCACAGGGCGGGAGATACGCGGCGTGATTGACAGCTTTGACACCAAATGGATATACGTGAAAATCAGATGACATGATTTCACAACTTTTCATTGGCCATTTAGATATGTGAAGCATACTGTATACGGAAATGAACCTGGACATTCAATCCGTCGAAAAATCTCAAAATCGGCAAAATGGACATACGTGGTTTTCATCGGACAGCGACGAGATTCATCCACGCTGTTGAGCTGTGCCGTTGCACAACGCACGTACAGGTAACTGTTCCGCATATGACTGCAATTGCAGATTTCAAACAGAGATGGCGACAAAGTGGAAAAATCGCAGACTGCAGCTTTAAAGAATTATTTTTTCAAAGGCTTAAAGGTATGGTAGGCAATTTCAGTGAAGCTAACAATACTAAACTAGTTTTGAAAGCATAAGATCCCACCCTCCCTTCAGAGCATCTCTGAAACCACGCCTCCTTCAAATTCATGAACACTCACAGTCTGCAAAGCGTCACAAGACAAGAGATGGTGTTAAATTACCTCATGTCTCACAGCGCATAACATTACAATAATAATGAACGTAAACAACTTACAGAGCTCTTACTTGTACCACCTGACTGCTGCAGATTCATTTTGGCGTTGATAGTGTTGACATAGAAACGCACAAACGGACCGGATGCAATGATTAAACAATATTTTTTTTGGGGGGGGGGGGGGGAGACTTTCACAGAGAATATATGTATGTGTTTCGTTGTGTTTAATGTTTAGTTTAGTTTTTAAAAAATTGCCTACCCTACCTTTAATTATTCATCATAGCCCACAAGCTAATTGAGTACAATCATTTAATGAATTCACAGTTTATTGCACTCCCAATAAATAGTCGGTCATTTTCCAAAAAGATGTATGAAATAATGTAATAAGTGATACTAGTTATAATAAACATCTCTTCAAACTATAACTTTGTTTATTTAGTTAAAAGAATGATAAAATTTTGAAATATTTAACCAATGAAGAGTATTAAAAAGAGCTTGTGACTACACCTTGTAACTCCATTGGCTCTTCAAACTGTCAGTCAAACTTCATAACTCCATAAAGTCCATATGTTTAGATCATGACTGAAGTGCTGCACGCTGTCTGGAGAGAGATCTCTGCTTATAATATTATTAATATTATAATATTATAAAATATATTTTTAATAAGTACAGCGTTTTCTTTATTCAAGAAACTCTCTATGTAAAAACTAATGTTTTATGTGTTTGAGGAGTGGAGAAGAGTGTCTTAGCCTAGCATTTGTCATTGAGTCATAGCCAGTATTGTCTTAAAATAGCTTGTGCCTAGCAGCTTAGTCTTTAATAACATGAGATTATGGCCAAATGAAAGAGAAAAAAAAAACAAAAAAAAAAACTGTGTGCCCACATAGCTACGGTAAATTTTATAACCTATAAGTTGATAACATAATGCACTGCCTCTGAGCTGTTAATGATGGACAAACACAAAGCATGCATCTCTGACATTCTCCAAAATTCGCTGGTCAAAAACTTCATACCTCCATTTGAGCTTGATTTTAATAAAATGTTATTAAAGTGACACGTGCAAGTGTCTGACCATATATAAATTTGTTCATTCATTAGGCTATTTGCTGTTTCCTGTGTCCTGTTTTATGAAGGCCCAGCCATTTGAACAGCCTCGCCCCTGCTTCAATTAAAAATACTGACATTTAATTCAGATATAATTCTTTTATTGGGATTCTGTTATTTGATTGAATTGAAATTTAAGAATTAATGTAATTAAAATAGTGTCCATCGGAAAATTGAAGTCAATGATTTTATTTCTGTTTTTTTTTTTTTTGTTTGTTTGTTTGTTTTTTACAATACATTATTCCTAACTAATATTTCAGTCCGAATCGGCACATGACAGCGCAGATAAGTTAAACTGTTGAAAAAAAAAAATAAATAAAGTAACAATTTGATGTGACCACTGACATTAATTATTAATATTATTAAAAAAACAGTTTTGATGTCTGAAATTTTCCAGACTCAGGCTGCTCCATATCCAGGAGAACTGCTTCCACAGATTCTTCACCGGGTATCATGTCCACATCATCTTTGTCCCGATCTGAGGACAATGTAGAGAGGCAGTTATGCAGAGAGTCGTTAAATGATTATTTCACTTTCAAATTAAAATTTCCTGATAATTTACTCACCCCCATGTCATCCAAGATGTTCATGTCTTTCTTTCTTCAGTTGAAAAGAAATTAAAGGTGCCATCGAACATTTTTTTACAAGATGTAATATAAGTCTAAGGTGTCCCCTGAATGTGTCTGTGAAGTTTCAGCTCAAAATACCCCATAGATTTTTTTTTTTATTAATTTTTTAACTGCCTATTTTGGGGCATAATTAGAAATGTGCTGATTCAGGCTGCGGCCCCTTTAATTGCTCGCGCTCTCCGCCCCCTCCCAAGCTCTCGACTCTATCATTGCATAAACAAAGTTCACACAGCTAATATAACCCTCAAAATGGATCTTTACAAAGACATGCTGCATGCATACATCGGATTAGTGAGTATTGTATTTATTTGGATGTTTACATTTGATTTGAATGAGTTTGAGGCTATGCTCCGTGGCTAACGGCTAATGCTACACTGTTGGAGAGATTTATAAAGAATGAAGTTATGTTTATGAATTATACAGACTGCAAGTGTTTAATAATGAAAATGACGACAGCTCTTGTCTCCGTGAATACAGTAAGAAACGATGGTAACTTTAACCACATTTAACAGTACATTAGCAACATGCTAATGAAACATTTAGAAAGACAGTTTACAAATATCACTAAAAATATCATGATATCATGGATCATGTCAGTTATTATTGCTCCATCTGCCATTTTTCTGATGATTCAGCTGTGCACAGATCCAGACATTAATACTGGCTGCTCTTGTGTAATGCCTTGAACATGGGCTGGCATATGCAATTGGGGGCGTACATATTAATGATCCCGACTGTTACGTAACATCGGTGTTATGTTGAGATTCGCCTGTTCTTCGGAGGTCTTTTAAACAAATGAGATTTATATAAGAAGGAGGAAACAATGGAGTTTGAGACTCACTGTATATCATTTCCATGTACTGAACTCTTGTTATTTAACTATGCCAAGTTAAATTCAATTTTTAATTCTAGGGCACCTTTCTGGTTTTTGGTGAAAACATTCCAGGATTTAAAAAAAAAAAAAACTGTTAATGTTTAATAAAAATTTTAACAATAAATGCTCATCTTGAACTAGCTCTGTTCTTCTCTATTAGAATTCCGGCAGTGTAGAGACTGCTAAGTGTATTACTGCCCTCCACAGGTTAAAGTTTGAACTAATTGTTATATAATTGTTATACTAATTGTTATACCCTTATTTCTCGCCTGGGATCGCTGTAAACTGTAATTTTGACCTTCAACCGTTTGGGCTCTATTGAAGTCCACTATATGGAGAAAAATCCTGGAATGTTTTCATCAAAAACCTTAATTTGGCCTTGATGACACAGTACTGAGTAACTTTAGACCAATTTCCAATCCTCCTTTTTTGTCTAAAGTTCTAGAAAAAGTGGTTGCCACACAACTGCAGACTCATTTGGACAAAAATAATCTGCAGGAACCATTTCAGTCTGGTTTTCGCCCCCTCCACAGTACAGAGACTGCTCTTCTCAAAGTGGTGAATGACCTCCTCCTCGCCTCTGATTCTGGTGTCCTCAGCCTTCTGGTTCTTTTGGACCTGAGTTCAGCATTTGATACCGTCTGCCACTCTGTACTTTTGTCCCGTTTGTCTGAAATCGGCATTTCAGAAACGGCTTTAGAATGGCTAAATTCTTATCTCACAGACAGGCAGCAGTTCATTAGCACTGACAAATTCAATTCTCATTCTGTCACCTTCTCCCGTGGAATGCCTCAAGGATCTGTCCTTGGTCCACTTTTATTTTTAATCTACACACTTCCCCTAGGTCAGATCATCCGGCGCCATGGCTTTCATTTCCAAAGTTATGCTGATGACACACAAATTTATTTTACTGTACAACCTAACTCTGTTTTTCCACCCACTTCCTTAACATCTTGCTTACACGATCTCAAAATATGGATGGCTCAAAACTACTTAAAGTTGAATATGGAAAAAAAATGAAATTCTGCTAGTAGCCCCTAAATCCCTTGATCTCACCCAACATGACTTTTCTATTAACGTTGATGGTGTTCTGGTTCAACCCTCTTCCACTATACGAAACCTTGGTGTGTTGTTCGATTCTAGGCTATGTTTTGAACCCCAAATCAATCAGCTTGTCAAGTCCTGTTTTTCCATCTTCGCAACATTGTCTGTTTAAGACCCTCACTAAATCTCAAAGATGCAGAAACTGTTGTTCATGCTTTTATAACTTCACGTCTTGATTATTGTAACTCCTTACTTTATGGTCTACCCAAAAAAGTCATAAATCGCTTGCAGTTTATTCAGAATTCAGCTGCTCGGGCCCTCAGTTTTACCAAAAAAATCAGCTCACATCACCCCTGTGTTACAGCAACTACATTGGCTCCCTGTTAATTACCGCATCCAGTTTAAGATTCTTACTCTAGTTTTTAAGGCTTGTCATGGTTTAGCACCTTCCTATCTCTCCGAATTGATAATCCCCTATGTCCCTGCCCGTACTCTGAGATCGAGCTCTGAAAGTTCCGTCTATCTAGTGTGGGTGGTAGGGCTTTCAGCATATCAGCTTCTAAGCTCTGGAACTCACTACCACAAGACCTTTGTGATGTCTCTTCTCTTCAAAACTCACTTATTCACTTTATGTTTTGTTAATTGATTGTCTGTCTCAATTTTCCAGCTCTATGCTTTGTTTTTGTAAGTTTAATGTAGATTAACTTTCTTTGTCTGTTCCATCTGGTTGATTCCATGTTGTATACTGACTGTATACTTATATGTATTCATGTTATATAGCAACTTAGTGTAAAGCGTCCTTGGGTTCCTGAAAGGCGCTAAATAAATAAAACATATTATTATTATTATTATTATTATTATTATTATTATTATTAATTTCTTTTCAAATGAAGAAAGAAAGACATGTACATCTTGGATGACATGGGGGTGAGTAAATTATCAGGGAATTTTAATTTGAAAGTGAACTAATCCTTTAAGCCTTCGTGCAGCAGAGGCTCATACAGCGTTGAATGCAGGTGGAGTGGTGATGGATTGGATAGGCAAAACGAACAGGGCAGTTGTGGCAACTGGTGTTTGTTCAGGTCCGACAGCCTCGAAGAGTGGATGTGTCCTCTGCTGTCAGGTCAAGTTCCTGTCGAGCTAATAGAGACTTCAAATGTCCTGGGTGCCATGGAGACTTCTCCTGTGAACAAGAACTCGACAGGAGAGATTGAAATAAGGCTGGGTGGTGTAAAGTGTGCAGATAGAGATTCTGCTATTTCATGTGTAAGACTGCTTCAAGTTTTTAACATGTTAATGTCTGGTTACATAAACTGTTGCTCAGCAAAATTTAGCTGAAATTTTCTTTCTGAATTTATTTTTTTATCCAGAAATATTTTAATTGGACATTTGTCTAACATTTTCAGAACATTCAAAAGTAATGTTTCCATGATGTTTGCAAAATTCTAAAATAGAATGTTCCTTTAACCATGTTAAAAACATCGCAATGTTTTGAACAATCAGGGAACATTTAGAAATAACAGTTTCTTAATTTAATGGGAACGTTAGCAAAACGAACTCAAAGGTACTTTCGAATCTTAACGAATCTTTTGTTTCGAATCAGAGGTTCAGAGCATGAATCAAACTGACGAAGTCACTTGAACCATTGAAATTTTGAAACACTTATGACGTAATGAAGCCTTGTTTTCTGAAATCATGTGACTTTCAAGCTCCGAACCTCTGATACGAAACAAAAGATTTGTGAAGCTTCGAAGCTTCATGAAGCAGTGTTTTGAGATCGCCCATCACTAGATATTGTTGGATAAATTAATTATCATTATTTTGTTTTGTTTTTTTGGCACACGAAAGGTATTCTCGTCGCTACAGAACATTAAGGTTGAACCACTGTAGTCACATGAACTGTTTTAAATTTGTCTTTAGTAGCTTTCTGGTCAATGTAAGTGTTCTTGCTGGTGATGCAGGTCTCAATGAGCTGTCGGATTTTATCAGAAATATCTTAATTTGTGCTCCGAAGATGAACAATGGTCTTACAGGTGTGGAACAACATGAGGATGAGTAATTAATGACAGAATTTTTATTTTTGGGTGAACTAACCCTTTAATATTGTGAAATAAGATTTTGGGACATTTATGCAGGCATTAAAGGTTTCGTTCACTTTCAAATTAAAATTTCTTGATAATTTACTCACCTCCATGTCATCCAAGATGTCCATGTCCTTCTTTCTTCAGTCAAAAATAAATTAAGGTTTTTGATGAAAACATTTCAGGATTTTTTCTCCATATAGTGGACTTCAATGGATCCCAAACAGCTGAAGGTCAAAATTACGAGGAAATTATGATCCCAGATGAGGAATAAGGGTCTTATCTAGAGAAACCATTGCTCATTTTCTAAAAAAAAAAAAAAATTACAATTTTATACGTTTTAACCATAAATGCTCATCTTGAACTAGCTCTCTTCTTTTTCTTTTCTATTAGAATTCCGGCAGTGTAGAAGCTGCTAAGTGTATTACTGCCCTCCACAGGTCAAAGTTTGAACTAAATTGTCATATACAATATTCTAGTGCAAGTATATAACAATTAGTTCAAACTTTAACCAGTGGAGGGCAGTAATACACTTAACAGTGTCTACACTGCCGGAATTCTAATAGAGAAGAAGAGAGCTAGTTCATGATGAGCATTTATTGTTAAAACTTATATAATTTTTTATTTTTTTTTTTTAGAAAATGAGCGCTGGTTTCACTAGATAAGACCCTTATTCCTCGTCTGGGATTGTGTAGAACGTCTTGAAGCTGCAATGAAACTAATTTTGACCTTCAACTGTTTGGGCTCCATTGAGGTCCACTATATGGAGAAAAATCCTGGAAAGTTTTCATCAAAAACCTTAAAGAAGGACATGGACATCTTGGATGACATGGGGGTGAGTAAATTATCAGGAAATTTTAATTTGAATGTGAACTAATCCTTTAAGCAAAAATAGCTTGGAAATATTTCAATTACTTTGGATTTGTAACATTGCAGATAAGAATTTAACAGTAAAATGTAAGTTGTGTCATTTTATCATTGCTTAATTTGACAATAGAGATGTTTCTAATAGTTGTGTTTTCTTCATTTCAGAAAAACCTACATAATTTTGGAAGAGGAAAGGAATTTGTTCTATCTTCAAGAGGCTATGGTGTCCTTTTCTCTGCTGTTGCCACAGTGATGCTGTGGATGTTGTGGACCCTTTTGTTCCTCCAGCAAATCTGGAGCCAGAGCCTGATCCTGAGCCATCATCTGCGCCACATCACTCCGGCATCAAGCCAAATAATGGTAAAGCGGCAGTCATTATTTCTCCAACGTTATTGTATTGTCGTCTTGTTTTCCACTAAAAATATTTTAAGACTTGTTTTCAGAGACTATTAATATTATTTTTTCGACACAACCAACACTGATTTTTTTAAAATAAAACAATTTTGTTGCAAGCTCATATTTTTCTGTTTGCTTTCCTTTGAGTCACTCTGTAACGTGGGAGAGATGATTGGATCTGGAGGATTTGGCAGGGCGTATGAGGGAACATGCAAATTTGAAGGCAAATAGGTAAATCTTACAGAATTTGACAAACATTTTGCTCTTGCATGCTGTTGCTATATTCGGCATTGTGTATTTTTTTTTTTTTTTGTGTGTGTGTGTGTGTGTGGATTTTTTTTTTTTAAATGTCTGTGCAGGGATTGGTTGCTGCAGACAGAATGTCATTGGCTGAGCCTGTGGCTACTCCGCTTTAAAAGGGCGGCACTCTTGGAAGATGGCGAGCTCATTCTGGTGTTGGCCTGCTGGCGTGAGGAGCTCCGGATTCCTTCTCCCGTTGGCAGATGTTAAACCACTTGTTTCTGTATACTGTTCCTGTTTGAAGTGATTTAACTAAGTTTCTGTTTATGCTTTAGGAGCGTAGGGGTGTCCTGCCATTTATTTTGACTTTGTTTGCGATTTGTTTATTTTAGGGAGTTAGGGAAGTTCATTGTATTTTTTGTTTCTTTTGTTAGGGTATTTATTTATTTTATTTGCAAGCTATTTTGTTTGTTGTTTTGGCCTTGGGGCACCCTGAAGCTATGGCTCCTTTATTTAATTTTTTTTATTCCACCTTAATAAATCATTTGTGGATCTTATTTTGATGTCTGTGGTGATATGTCGGCTGGAGTTGGTTTCCCCGTTATCCACCAAACTCACGTCAGCCCCTTTTCTTATTAGAACGGGGTGTAACACATGCATCAAAACATATTTAAAACATTTAACAGATGGTTTAATACTTTTACTGTTATTGAATTTTTTTTTTTTTTTTTCAGGTTGCCATTAAGCGGATGCACAAGACTGACAATGATTGTTATCTTGATATTGTAAGTTGGCCAAAACCTGAATGTGTATTTAGTTGTTTAAATGCTGATTACTGTAGTTAATACACCTGTGGGAAGAATTAGGTGTAAAAGTAATAGACAAATAAGCCTAGAAGCACCAAATAACGTTGAGCTGAAAAACCTCCGTTGAATGTATCTACAAAGAGCACAGAAAAGTACATTTAAAAATTATATGTTTTCATCAGATTTTTACTCAGGTAACCTTCTGTCAACTGTTTTTCTCTAACCTGGGCATCCTGAACCTCTCGTTACAGAAGTGGAGCTGCTGCTAATGATGAGGCGAGAACCCATAAGCCCATTTGTCATTCGACTATACGAGTGGTTTGAACATCCTCGAAAATTCACTCTTGTTATGGAGTACCCTCCCAGATAGCAAAATTGATATGGCCCAGATCTGGCGCAAATTTGACACTTTCCTTTGGCCCACTTTTGGCAGGAATGATGGCACTTGGGCGGTCCGCTCCTGTTTTCCAGATTTGGACCACAAGCAAGCCACAATAATGCCGCATGTCAGCCATGAACAAAACAAATGAAGCAGAACTGGCCCACATCTGGGCAACAGTTCATTTTGATTCTGGCCCAGATCCAACAACCTTGCTGTTGCCCAGATGTGGGCCAGTTCTGCTATATTCGTTTTGGTTATGGCTGACATGCGGCATTGGTATGGCTTGCTTGTGGCCCAGATCTGGCGCAAGTTTGACACTTTTCTTTTGGCTGACTTTTGGCAGGAATGATGGCACTTGGGCGGTCCGCTCCTGTTTTCCAGATTTGGACCACAAGCAAGCCACAATAATGCCGCATGTCAGCCATAAACAAAACGAATGAAGCAGAACTGGCCCACATCTGGGCAACAGTTCATTTTGATTCTGGCCCAGATCCAACAACCTTGCTGTTGCCCAGATGTGAGCCAGTTCTACTATATTCGTTTTGGTTATGGCTGACATGCAGCATTGGTATGGCTTGCTTGTGGCCCAGATCTGGCGCAAGTTTGACACTTTTCATTTGGCTGACTTTTGGCAGGAATGATGGCACTTGGGCGGTCCGCTCCCGTTTTCCAGATTAGGGCCACAAGCAAGCCACAGTAATGCCGCATGTCAGCCTTAAACAAAACGAATGAAGCAGAACTGGCCCACATCTGGGCAACAGTTCATTTTGATTCTGGCCCAGATCCAACAACCTTGCTGTTGCCCAGATGTGAGCCAGTTCTGCTATATTCGTTTTGGTTATGGCTGACATGCGGCATTGGTATGGCTTGCTTGTGGCCCAGATCTGGTGCAAGTTTGACACTTTTCATTTGGCTGACTTTTGGCAGGAATGATGGCACTTGGGCGGTCCGCTCCCGTTTTCCAGATTAGGGCCACAAGCAAGCCACAGTAATGCCGCATGTCAGCCATAAACAAAACGAATGAAGCAGAACTGGCCCACATCTGGGCAACAGTTCATTTTGATTGTGACCCAGATCCAACAACCTTGCTGTTGCCCAGATGTGGGCCAGTTCTGCTATATTCGTTTTGGTTATGGCTGACATGCAGCATTGGTATGGCTTGCTTGTGGCCCAGATCTGGCGCAAGTTTGACACTTTTCATTTGGCTGACTTTTGGCAGGAATGATGGCACTTGGGCGGTCCGCTCCCGTTTTCCAGATTAGGGCCACAAGCAAGCCACAGTAATGCCGCATGTCAGCCATAAACAAAACGAATGAAGCAGAACTGGCCCACATCTGGGCAACAGTTCATTTGAATTCTGGCCCAGATCCATCACCTTGCTGTTACCCAGATGTGGGCCAATTCTGCTTTATTCGATTAGTTTATGGCTGACAAGCGGCATTGGTATGGATTGCTTGTGGCCCAAATCTGGCCAACAGGAGTGGACTGCCCAAGTGCCATCATTCCATGCGGTATGTGGGCCAGAGCGAGGTTTTGGATCTGGGCCAGAATTAAAATGAACTGTTGCCCAGATATGCGCCAGTTCTGCTTCATTTGTTTTGTTCATGGCTGACATGCGGCATAACTGTGGCTTGCTTGTGGCCCTAATCTGGCAAACAGGAGCGGACCGCCCAAGTGCCATTATTCCTGCCAAATGTGAGCCACATGAAAGTGTCAAGTGTGCAACAGATCCAACCCCTTTGCTCTGGCCCACATACCACATGGAATGATGGCACTTAGGCGGACCACTCCTGTTGGCCAGATTTGGGCCACAAGCAAGCCATACCAATGCCGCATGTCAGCCATAAGCAATACAAATAAAGCATAACTGGCCCTAATCTGGGCAACAGTTCATTTTAATTCTGGCCCAGATCCAACACCTCGCTCTGGCCCACATACTGCGTTGAATGATGGCATGATGAGCGGTCCACTCCTGTTTGAAAGATCTGGGCCACAATAAAGCCACAATCATACCACACGTAAGCCAATAACAAACCAAATAATAAACCAGAACTGACACTAATGTGGGCCACAGTATATTTTTATTTTAACCCTAGTGGATTAAAATAAAAATCCTCATGTGGCCCACATGCTGCCTAGAATGGTGACATTTTGACAACGCATTACTGTTTACCAGATCAGGCTATTTCAAAAGTCAAGTCACCTTTAATTTAACACTTTATAGACTGTTTCAAAGCAGCTTTACAGGTATAAACAGGAGAATGATTCAATTATTCCAGTTCAATTCTGCTGTAAAGCAGCTCTAAAAGAAATAGTGTCATTGTTCAGCTGAAGTCAGTATGTTTTAATTCAGTTCTGTTCAATAGCTGTATAAAGTTAATCAATTATGAAATCAGTTCAATTTGTTATAAAGCAGCTCTGCAAAAAACAGTGATGTCATCGTCCAGCTCAGTTCAGTTCTCATATGATAGTGTCAGTGCAATCAAATCAATATTATTGCTGAATATTAAGTGTCCCAAACTTAGCAAGCCAAAGGCAACAGGGGTAAGGAACCCAAAATCCATCAGGTTACAAAAATGGAGAAGAAAAAAAAACCTTGGGAGAAACCAGGCTCAGTCAGGGACCAGTTCTCCTCTGGCCAATGAACGAATATGGTGTGATGTGATTCAGGCAGCAACACAAGTCAGATTGTGGATTGGTATAATCTAGAATATTTCATATGGTTCCATCAGTTTGAAGATCAAGATACAACACGCCGGCATAGAGTTGAAGCTAGCCGTAGGGGTCTGTGCAGAGGACTTGTCTGGTTCTTGTGGTCTTTGCTGAGGATCTTTGCCGATGGCTGTCAACGAAGTTCTCACAGGGGATCTGTCTGGCTTGTCTAGTTGACATGGTCTTCGTTGACATTTAGGCTTGCGTCGTGGTCATGCCAAGATGCAGGTCCACCATCTGATCTGGATTTGGAGGGGATCCAGCTGACTATGGTAACCTCGGGATAAGGAAGAGACAGACAAAATGTTGACTGAGTTTTGAACTCACACCAAAACTCCCATTATAATCAACAAACCTCTTATTTACATTGTGTTTGCACTGTTAGTTATGATGAACGTATTTGTTAGTGAGCAGAATTCGAGTTTCAATGATGAGATCACTGCTTACATACACTCAACATGACTGTGATCAGCTACAATGCTCATTCAAAGTTGCAACCTTTCATGCCACTATCTAAATATAATGCAATAGATCTAAATGTAATGTTATAGTCAAGTTTTTAATAATACATATTATTATGTAATAATGTCACAGTTAATCTCTAAAATAAAAACAACATAAAGAAACAACATAAAGAGTATATTTTAAATACTTTTTAATGGCATGTTTTTATGAAATAAGGACAGTCTCACTGAAACTAAAGCCACGTTCGTGCACCGTCTGCATGACATAATGTTCGTCATCTGGAGGGCTCACGGACGTCTGCATACCTCGTCCATGTGCAGGCCAAATTTCAAGACTGTGTGGTGGATGGTGGATGCACTATTTTTATTCTCTGATCCTACCCAGCGAAGTCCCGTTGATGGCACGATTCGTGAATTAAATTGTACTGCATGTGTTGAACTCGGTCATCAACGCACATCTGTAGTTGAGTACACTTTGAAAGATGCGCAGACAAGACTGCATGTGAGATGCGTCTGGCCGCGGAAAGTGAAGTATACCCGGGTCTTAATACAGCTACTGATGTCCACTTTCTCACAACTCATTTACTTTTCAATTAAGACTTCATTTCAAGACGTCATAAAATCAAAATTGACCTTACTTACTTTGTTAGTGCATATTACTAGTCTTGTGGTGAACAATTAATCCGTGCAAGTTAATACACCGAAAAAAATTGTTTGTCGTGGTAATCTTTAATCAAAATCTGAAATGTTACTTCTGGTCTGAAATGGTGTTCCTTCTCTGATAAAATAAAACCACTCCCCCCCCAACCCTTAGTCTGCTATGAGCGAGAGACGGAGAGGAGGAGCGTTAAATTAAAACTCTGCCCTCTATTCAATATTCTGTTTCGCTTGGAAATATGTCACAACACTGGAGAAAAGACGTTTGCACTTCCGGTTCACGGGGACTTTAACTCATTTAAGGCTGCTCCATTGGTGATATTTAACAAAACTGACATTTTTGACATTATCGTGTGTGTTATTGTTTCTTCAAGCATGACAGAGAACTCGATACTGGTGGGCCGTCCATGCTCACTATACTGGTGCATGTCTTTCTGTGCGTCGTGTGTGTGACAGGACATTCACAGACAGTGCGTTCTCTTTTTCTCTTTTGGTGCGCTTAAATGGTTTAAAAGCATTCGCAGAAATAAGAGCGTAATCATATATTGTAATGCTAGCCAAAGGATGAAACAAACAAAACAAAAAAAACATATGCTGCATTAACTGTGTTAAATATTTTAATGCGTTAAACTGGAAAAAGCACTAAGTATTTCAGTTGATTTATTCTTTCCAAGCTGATTTGTGGCACATGGAGAGGCAACAGCAATACAGCTATTTGATTTGCGCTCATTTCATTCATAGAGTTTACATTTATTCACTTAACACACTCATTATTGCACAGTGATTTTGGAGGATTAAATATAATATCATTATATCATTATCCAGCAAACACGAGGAGTAACTGTGTGCTGTGTGTAACTGCGGACACCCACGAACCGTACCCGAGTCCGCTTAAAAAGGGTGGTCTGGGGTGCGGTTCAAGTGAACTCAGGTACAGTTCGCTTCTGATATAAATGCAAACGCACCAAGCTGCGGAAGTGAACCGCTATTAATGCCGTATTATTTGATAAAAATGTGTGTTTGTGTGTGTGTTTCACTCACTTTCCCGACGAGCGTGACTGACGTGCTGCAAACAGAGAGCTGTAGCATAACTTTTCTCATTTCTGCTCGCCTTCAGCATTCTACATTCGTGGGAGATAGATGCAAGTTCCGTTATGAACAAAACCTACGGTTCAAAAACAAAAATGGTGAGGAGAGCAACGTTATGCATTTTGCCGACTTCTCCTGTGCCATCGTTATTAAGCAACGTAGTCAACAGCTGCTGGTTTGATGACGAAAACGAACCGTGGTTCGGACCCAAATAATATAATGTGAACACAGTCCAGTGGCCGCAGGGAGAGGGGAGAGCAATTGAACTCGCGTTCGGTCCAGGCAATCGAACCAAGTGTGAAAGCACCCTTAGATGCATTTTAAAAACCAACCTGTTTAACACGAAATACTATTCTTCTCATTTGTTTTACTATATTTATGGTCCACAAAATAAATAAAGGAATAAATTAAGACAGTTAGGATAGCCTACCGTTATCAGCATGTTATGCTGAAATTTGTCTCTTGAGAATAGTTTGCACTTTGCTTTTTGTGTGATATACATTAGCTCACTTTCTGGCTCACACGGTGTATTTGACCAATTAGACACGCAAACAGAGGCTTCAATGCTTGTCCGTCTTACACTCAGAGTATGCGCATAGAAACATCCTGCCAGTATTTAATTTATTTTTAATATCAACCACGTCCTGCTCTTTACTTTCTCATTCATTCATGTTTCTTTATTAATAATGCCAATAGCCCTGCCCACTGAAAGCTGCGTGGACTGTCACACAAATACGAATATGACACATTTATAGGACATAAAGGTCTATGCAGTAAACGAAAGTAACTGGTGAAATGTTTCGAAATGTCCCTTGGCACAGCAGAGCACCAGTTTTAATAAAAGGATATGTTTAAGTTCAGCCACTATTTTACATACTTTAACATTTTCGCAGATGTTCAAGAAATTCTTTTCGCCGATACTACAAACAAGCCGCAGCCGCATGAATCTGATGAGTTCAGGAGCTCTTGGTTACCATAGAAACGGTGCGGTGATGGCGGTGATGGCCTCAACATCGCGGTAGGCATCTCATTACTGCGGTATTGCGGTTATCGTAGCTCTAATTCAAGCATTCAACATCCTCGTAGTATAATACAAATTAATACACAGCAAAATAGACAGTGTAACTGACTTACAGGTTTCTTAGACAGTCCATCTTCATTCCTCTTTTTCTCTTCTCACTCTGTCTCACATGCAAGTTGAAGTCATCTTTTGATGCAGGATTCTTCTTAATCTGTTGCTGTGAGCCTGATGTTTCTGACAAGTAATAAAACTAGTTAGTGCAGTATAATGTACAATGAATACATAGATGAATGTCCAATTGAATTATAGTCATAATTTTATTTTACTGTTATGCCATAATAAAGCATAAGTAAAAACACTTGTCTACAGTACCGTGCTGAACCGACTGCAGGTTGGGAAACAGTGAGTGAAAGGGAATTCATGCTGGTCAATGCTGGTTTTTACAGCAGGAGGATCTACATTGAGGAGACAGACAATGTATCACTTCAGTATTATTGACCACTGGATTTACAGTTTAACTGGGCTACATGGGACTTAACTGTATATCATGTTACTTAAGTAAAACCAAACTAACGTTAACTGAATGTATGCCGTCACGTGACGTGAATGAACGAAAGAGACTCGGTTCAAAAGACTCGGAGGTGAACTAATCAACGTTATTCACGAGATATTACATAAAATAGTTAAAAACAATGAACTAATCAGTCTTGATCTACTGGCCATATCATAAGAAATATGTAAACAGCGCGAACATAGCAAATTACTATGTCCGGTCACTTAATCATTGTAGCCTACACAAACTACAAATCTTCTACATAAACATTCATATTTTTTTTTTAAAATAAAATCCTGAAAATCCAGAGATAGCAAAAGTTGAAATGACTAAGTAACTTAAATTCAAATAGCCTTACCTATGTGTTTGCTTGCTAACGATTTAAGTAATCATTAGCTAACTTTAATATCACATAAATACTCCAATCAAATATAACGAAGCAATCGCCAACAACATAAAAACATTGTTTAAATCCATTATTTTTTATGAAGTCTTACCTTGACTTTACTTTGTGCAGTTTTCAACCGTCAATTCTCCAGCCGATCCTCTCTGCTGTTTAGGCGCCTTTTCCGCGCGCCTACTTTTAAATTTAAAGGGCCGGAAATAGGAATTCGAACCAGTTTGAATTCTATTAAATAATGATCTCTAATAAAGTTAGCTGAAGCCTATAACATGATAATAATAATGAAATAAAAATACAAAATGTTTGAAAAGTTAATAGCCTAATATCAAATCAAATAATATCAAAAAACAATGTTCTCATTGCAGTTTTATGCTGTGCTGATTTACCCATTCATAATTTAATTTATCAATTAATAATATGACAGGCTATTTTTACTAATAAAAAAGTCATTTATAAATCTAAATGTCAATATTCAGTTAAAATGTAAGACAAAATAAATATTTTTATTAATGTTTGTTTTGTAATGTTTTATTTATTAGTTTATTCATTCATTCATTTATGTACTTATTACAATATCAGGGTCACTTAAGCAGTTTATAAAATGACACTGCCTGCTTACATTGTTAATCCTGCATTTAATTCAACCAATCATATTTGAGTGACAAGTTTACAGTTTATGTCAAGTTTATGCATACAACCAGGGTTTTGTGCCGGTTATCATTTACTTTAAGGATAATGGGTTGGGTTAGGTTTAGGGTAGCATTAGGACTAACTTGTCCTTGGGATATTGTTACAAGTTCAACAAAACATGGACAGTGGAATATGTTCTGCTTGAAACCATGGCAAAGATTTTAACATACAGCAGCTCAAAATGTCACTCTACTAAATATATGTTCCAAGACCATAGTTCACTAATTTTAACTATGTTGTACACATTTCTCAATCAGACAATTTACTTACAGTACATGTACAGCATAACTGACTGTAAGAGCTGTAATAGTGCACATCTGTGTTTCTGCTCTACAGTACAGACACACATACATGCTGTGTTTTCATGTTTTATGGGGACCATGCAGAGACATAATGGTTTTTATACTGTACAAACTGCATAACCTATCCCTCTACATTAAACCTACCCATCACAGAAAACTTTCTACAATTTACATTTTCCAAAAACATCATTTATTATTACCCCCCTTCCCCATTTATTGTACATCCCCCCTCCCCTAGCCCTAAACCTACCCACCACACACAACTTTCTGCATGTTTTGAATTAAAAAAAGAAAAAAGTTTTGTATGTTTTTAACCCATTTGGTTGTAATGCAAATGTCATTATAGATATTTGTGTCCTCACAAACCACATATACCTGTACACACAAACACACCAATAAAGTTATGTTAAAAAAACCTGAAATATCTGCCTTCTCCAGATTAGCCTGTACAATTAAGTGTTGCATCCTACATCAAATATCCCTGAAAAGTATTAATGATATATTTTCAGCTCCATTTTTAGCTATACATTTAAATTAACCAGTTTTAAAAGGTGCTCCATACAAAGCCAGAAGTAGCCTAGTTTTTTTATGATATTTAGAGCATATTTGCTGTGTCAACTGTACCAAATATTTACCAACATTGGACCTAATTGTTATGAACTATTAACATGCTTACTGTTCCATTTTGAGCTTACACCCTGGTTGGCCAGTGCTGACTGTGCCATACATATGCCAAATATGGTCCAAAGTTGGAGTAATGGAGTACAGTTGGAGTTCACATTCAGAATCGCCAGTGATTACACTCTGTCATCTTTGCCAAAACTGGTCCAGATATGTTTTAAGATATCTGGGCCACATTTGCTGCATTATATGTGGGCCAGTTTAGGCTTACATCCTGGTTAGCCAGTGCTGACTGTGCCGTACATTAGCCAAATGTGGTCCAAAGTTGAAATAATGTATCTGGGCCATATTTGTTATGCCATCTGTGGGCCACTTTAGGTTCACATTCAGAATTGCCAGTGACTACTGTCCCACAATTTTGCCAAAACTGGCCCAGATAAGATTAAAGATAACTGGGCCACATTTGCTGCATTATATGTGGGCCAGTTTAGGCTTACATCCTGGTTAGCCAGTGCTGACTGTGCCGTACATTAGCCAAATGTGGTCCAAAGTTGAAATAATGTATCTGGGCCATATTTATTATGCCATTTGTGGGCCACTTAAGGTTCACATTCAGATTTCCCAGTTATTACTGTCCCACAATTTAGCCAAAACTGGCCCAGATATGTTTTAAGATAACTGGGCCACATTTGCTGCATTATATGTGGGCCAGTTTAGGCTTACATCCTGGTTAGCCAGTGCTGACTGTGCCGTACATTAGCCAAATGTGGTCCAAAGTTGAAATAATGTATCTGGCCCATAGTTGTTATGCCATTTGTGGCCCACTTTAGGTTCACATTCAGAATCGTCAGTGATTACACTCCGTAATCTTTGCCAAAACTGGCCCAGATATGTTTTAAGAATAACTGGGCCACATTTGCTGCATTATATGTGGGCCAGTTTAGGCTTACACTCTGGTTAGCCAGTGCTGACTGTGCCGTACATTAACCAAATGTGGTCCAAAGTTGAAGTAATGTATCTGGCCCATAGTTGTTATGCCATTTGTGGGCCACTTTAGGTTCACATTCAGAATCGCCAGTGATTACACTCCGTCATCTTTGCCAAAACTGGCCCAGATATGTTTTAAGCTAACTGGGCCACATTTGCTGCATTATATGGGGGCCAGTTTAGGCTTACATCCTGGTTAGCCAGTGCTGACTGTGCCGTACATTAGCCAAATGTGGTCCAAAGTTGAAATAATGTATCTGGCCCATAGTTGTTATGCCATTTGTGGGCCACTTTAGGTTCACATTCAGAATCGCCAGTGATTACACTCCGTCATCTTTGCCAAAACTGGCCCAGATAAGTTTAAAGATAACTGGGCCACATTTGCTGCATTATACAGTATGTGGGCCAGTTTAGGCTTACACCCTGCTAGCCAGTGCTGACTGTGCCGTACATTAGCCAAATGTGGTCCAAAGTTGGTGTAATGTATCTGGGCCATATTTGTTATGCCATTTGTGGGCCACTTAAGGTAAACATTCAGATTCGCCAGTTATTACTGTCCCACAATTTAGCCAAAACTGGCCCAGATATGTTTTAAGATAACTGGGCCACATTTGCTGCATTATATGTGAGCCAGTTTAGGCTTACACTCTGGTTAGCCAGTGCTGACTGTGCCGTACATTAACCAAATGTGGTCCAAAGTTGAAGTAATGTATCTGGGCCATATTTGTTATGCCATTTGTGGGCCACTTTAGGTTCACATTCAGAATCGCCAGTGATTACACTCCGTCATCTTTGCCAAAACTGGCCCAGATATGTTTTAAGCTAACTGGGCCACATTTGCTGCATTATATGGGGGCCAGTTTAGGCTTACATCCTGGTTAGCCAGTGCTGACTGTGCCGTACATTAGCCAAATGTGGTCCAAAGTTGAAATAATGTATCTGGCCCATAGTTGTTATGCCATTTGTGGGCCACTTAAGGTTCACATTCAGATTTGCCAGTTATTACTGTCCCACAATTTAGCCAAAACTGGCCCAGATATGTTTTAAGATAACTGGGCCACATTTGCTGCATTATATGTGGGCCAGTTTAGGCTTACATCCTGGTTAGCCAGTGCTGACTGTGCCGTACATTAGCCAAATGTGGTCCAAAGTTGGTGTAATGTATCTGGGCCATATTTGTTGTGCCATTTGTGGGCCACTTAAGGTTCACATTCAGATTTGCCAGTTATTACTGTCCCACAATTTAGCCAAAACTGGCCCAGATATGTTTTAAGATAACTGGGCCACATTTGCTGCATTATATGTGGGCCAGTTTAGGCTTACACCCTGCTAGCCAGTGCTGACTGTGCCGTACATTAGCCAAATGTGGTCCAAAGTTGAAGTAATGTATCTGGGCCATATTTGTTATGCCATGTCTGGGCCACTTAAGGTTCACATTCAGAATCGCCAGTGTTTACTTTCCACATCTTTGCCAAAACTGGCCCAGTTGTGTTTTAAGATAACTGGGCCACATTTGCTGCAGCATATGTGGGCCATATTTGGTTTAAAGCCAGATTAGCCATTATTGATTGTGCCACATTTTTGCCAAAGATGGCCCACATTTGGTTTGCGATATTTGGCCCATATTCATTATTTATCACACGGGCCACTTCAGGCTCACATTCAGATTACACATTGCCGTAAGTGCCGCATCTTTGCCTAAAAAGGCCCACATGCAATTTGAAATATTTGGGCCATTTTTGCCATGTTACATGTGGGCCACTTAAGGCTCACATACATTTTGTCCGGGCCATAAGAAGGCCTGTAGTGCCACACCATTGCCTAAAGTGGCCCACATCCGTTTGCTATCTGGGCTGAACCCTGCGAGAGCTTTCTGGACTTCATCAATCGTAATTCTGAACTGTATGAACCAACAGCCTGGGTCATCATGCTACAGACTCTGCTGGCAGTACAACACTGGATCAAGCATGGTGTTTTTCATAATGACATTCATGCACAGAATTTCCTGTTGAAGACAGACATGTTAGAGCTCAAGCTCATAGACTTTGGCTGCGGTCAGCTAGTAGTGATGGCTACCAGAACTTCACATGCACTGGGGAGCATTTTGGGAGTGTTGAAACACTCAAAAAAATGATTCTAGCTGCTTGCTCAGTTTATTTAAATAAAATAAGATGAACCAACATAAATCTTTAGTTTTTTACTTAATTGGCATTTGCACTCAATTGTATTATGTTAAATGAAATTACATTTGTAAAATGTTAGGTTAACCTAAACCATTTGTGTTGGGACTGCATGAATCATTTATGTTGCATTGATTGAAACTGGGCAGTGCATTTCTAGTTCCCAGCATGCTTTGCGTAGGGATTGATCGGGACAGTAAATGTTGAAATTAAGTGCTGTTTAATGTGTTTTTTACTAAAGGGAAATACCTTTTAAAGTTTGATGTTCAGTTATATTTGACATTTAAAAGAGTTTGTTATGTTGATTTTTTTGAGGTTACCATTATGCTGAAGTGTAGACCTGTGGGTGGCTACGTGAAATAAATCTATTTTGTTCTCAACAAGCTTTAACTGCGCTAAAGCCAGTGATGAGAAGTTCTTTACTTGCATGCTACAAATGTCACACTTAGCATGTGAACAAGTGTTGTGTTGGTTTCAGTTTAGTTTGTATATACAGTGGGTACGGAAAGTATTCAGACCCCCTTAAATTTTTCACTCTTTGTTATATTGCAGCCATTTGCTAAAATCATTTAAGTTCATTTTTTTCCTCAATGTACACACAGCACCCCATATTGACAGAAAAACACAGAATTGTTGACATTTTTGCAGATTTATTAAAAAAGAAAAACTGAAATATCACATGGTCCTAAGTATTCAGACCCTTTGCTCAGTATGTAGTAGAAGCACCCTTTTGATCTAATACAGCCATGAGTCTTTTTGGAAAAAGATGCAACAAGTTTTTCACACCTGGATTTGGGGATCCTCTGCCATTCCTCCTTGCAGATCCTCTCCAGTTCTGTCAGGTTGGATGGTAAACGTTGGTAGACAGCCATTTTTAGGTCTCTCCAGAGATGCTCAATTGGGATTAGGTGATGGTTGACTTTCTACAACTTTCTCCCATCTCCTGACTGCATCTCTGGAGCTCAGCCACAGTGATCTTTGGGTTCTTCTTTACCTCTCTCACCAAGGCTCTTCTTCCCCGATAGCTCAGTTTGGCCGGACGGCCAGCTCTAGGAAGGGTTCCGGTCGTCCCAAACATCTTCCATTTAAGGATTATGGAGGCCACTATGCTCTTAGGAACCTTAAGTGCAGCAGAATTTTTTTTGTAACCTTGGCCAGATCTGTGCCTTGCCACAATTCTGTCTCTGAGCTCTTCAGGCAGTTCCTTTGACCTCATGATTCTCATTTGCTCTGACATGCACTGTGAGCTGTAAGGTCTTATATAGACAGGTGTGTGGCTTTCCTAATCAAGTCCAATCAGTATAATCAAACACAGCTGGACTCTGAAGATGTAGAACCATCTCAAGGATGATCAGAAGAAATGGACAGCACCTGAGTTAAATATATGAGTGTCACAGCAAAGGGTCTGAATACTTAGGACCATATGATATTTCAGTTTTTCTTTTTTTAATAAATCTGCAAAAATGTCAACAATTCTGTGTTTTTCTGTCAATATGGGGTGCTGTGTGTACATTAATGAGGAAAAAAATGAACTTAAATGATTTTAGCAAATGGCTGCAATATAACAAAGAGTGAAAAATTTAAGGGGGTCTGAATACTTTCCGTACCCACTGTATATAATAAAAGTTTTATATATAATAAAAAATAAATAAATTCGTTTACTAGCACATCAATTACACAGTCTACATATGGTCATCAGTTCTACCCCTCTCAACGGTCATGGAACATGTATGTGTGTGTACAACAGCTACTCACAACCTAAGCACAAGCGCACCTCTTCACCACGATGGGAAAAAAAAAAAAAAAAAATCCTATAATTATACGCTACAAACTCTTTTAAATGTTCAAAATATCTAAACATTAAACACTAACAGGTCTTTCCATTTCCTTAAAAGTGCAGACAACTTGCGCAACTCTGCACAAGGGCACCAGTCTGAATTGCAACAGCACTGGTTGGATCACAAGAGTGAATTATGATCTAGAAACATTCACAGAATAAGTCAAATGAAACTGGTGTGATCTCATTCAGTTAGGATGAATTTTACTCATCAGTACAATTAACCTAGCTTAAGTTCAAATAAATCAGTTCAACTGTGTGGAAATATGTGTTGTAACTGAATTAAGTTAGACTAAGTTATTTTTTTAATGAACCTGAATGTAGTCACTTACTAAGTATTTGATGCTTTTAAAAAAATGTCAACAATGTGCAAATGTCTTGCTTACAGGAGTACCAGAATACTACCCACCTGAAGTCTTGACAGAACTTCGATTCCACATCATCCCAGCAAATCTCTAAGCCCTATGAGTGCTGTTGTACAAGATAGCGAATGCATGTCCTCATTTTTGCTGAAATCACATAAGACAAAGTTACATTTCAGACCTCCAACTTATCCAAAGGTGAGTGAATAATATTGATAACATAGATAAACACACACATTACGCAAAGGCTCTGTACAGAAACAGTTAAAGGTGAAGTATGTAAGATTTTTGATATATAGCTCAACATATAGTAAGAGTTTGGCACGTGGCTACTGCAGCAGGCGGAGCCATGGGAAAAGAAATTCAGCTTTAGATACAGTAGATACAGCGAAAGCCAAAATTTGCTGCATTTATACCTTCAAAGATTAAACAGGTCATGAACACATCAAAGTGAACAGAGCATTGTGATGCTACGCGCTACAAAGCATGCTTCAATACCATACAGCATCATCATGCTCCTGTTCAGAAAGACAAATTTTCATAAAGACAAATCCAACACAGCTAAAAATATTCCTAATATACTGGACCTGAAACATGCCTTTCACAAGAAGCAGTAAGAGCTGAATTTGTTGTGTTCAAGTTGGGGAAGATGCGATGCACGAAAATATGCCACTAATGTCGCAGAAACTACATACTTCACTTTTAAAGTAAAGATAAGGAACATTTTACATTATATAAATCATGTGTTAGGTGCTGTTTTCATAGATGCCAAGTCACATGGTCATGACTAACCAGCTCTCTCCTTAGTAAAATGTGTACAGAATGCATTGATCTGATTAGCCAGCGCCTAACCCGGGATCCAACTAAACGGCCGACGTTAGAGCAGATGTTTCAACATAAATGGATTTGAAATGAGAAGATCAGGAGATTCACTCGATCAGTGATTTCAGGTGTGAGGAATTGTAACAGAGTAGGATTATTATCATTTGTCTTCAATTCTGGATTATTTGTAGTAAGATTTTCAAATTTGTGTTCATTGTAATGTCTCGTTATAGTCAAGTCACCTTCATTTATATAGCGCTTTATACAATACAGATTGTTTCAGAGTGGCTTCACAGTAATAAACAGGAAAATAATAGAATCAGTGATGCAAACAGAATTCAATTCTGTTGTAAATCAGCTCCAAAATAACATTAATGAGTTGACTTGTCCATATAATCTCTGTATTGCATTGGAAATAACATGCTTGCTGTCCTTGGTGGAGGGCTTGAGCTCGAGTCTTGACCCGAAGCCTGAGCCTGAGCAAGAAAGTGAGTGACTGCAAGGCTTGAAAGAAGTCATCAAGAGTCATCGCAGCCACATTTGCTTTGTTTTTAAAAGACAAGTCAAGACAAGTCATCTTTATTTATATAGCACCTTATATATGACCAATCTTTATATGACTGTATAAGTATAGTGTGTGCAGAATTATTAGGTACGTTGATTTTCTGATCATATTTTTTTCCAGGCACATCTTACCAATTTCAGACCACATTAATCTTAATAACTACTATTAGTTTTGTACTTAATCATTTATAAGTTATATATAATTGCTCATGAAGGCTGGAAATGAAAAACGCCATATATTCAGGCACATGTTAACTGCAAAACAATTAAGAATTAAGGTGAAGAATTAAGTGTGAAACCATCAGGAACCCTTTAGTCTCCAGCGCCACCATTTTCCAGAAATGCAACCTTCCTGGAGTGTCAGGATCTCAGAGACTTAGGTTAGGTAAAGAATCCTAAAAAAATGACCCCCACTTAGTAAGAATCACAAGCTAAAGTGTTGTAAAATACATAAAGACTGTTTTTTATAGGCTTTATAGGCAGACAGATTGAGAGTGACCCTTGAAGGACCAGCACCAGGGGCGGATTAAGGTGGTCAGGGGCCCCTAGGCTGCACTTTGTGTAAGGCCCCCCTTAATCATTATGCTTTATTGGAAAAATGTATTTAGTGCCATATGGTCCACACACAAATAGTAAGGTTAACTGGCATACACACACACATTGGGACATCCAGTACTACAATGTTTCCTCTACATTCCTTCAAGTGGTGGAACATCACAGTAATATAGGTAAAATGAGAAATTTAAAATCATAATAAATCATAATAATGTGCCTTTAATTGCCAAGATATAATACCAAAGTCCCTTTAAAGGGATAGTTCACCCAAAAATGAAAATTTGATGTTTATCTGCTTACCCCCAGGGCATCCAAGATGTAGGTGACTTTGTTTCTTCAGTAGAACACAAATGATGATTTTTAACTTTTTCAATTATTGCCGTCTGTCAACCGTATAATGCGGCTTGTGACGTGGGTTGTTAACTAGTTGGTTTGTGTCCATTATACTCTGATAAATATAACAAACATACAATGCATTCTATGATATTGTGATGCCCACTAAGGAGTAATTTGATATTAAACACCACCTAGATGGACTACAATATCAAGAAGTATCATCACATGCATTAACATAACACTTTACAATATACAAAAGAACAATATACAAACAGATATAATGCACAAAATGTACTGAGGAGATGCACGTTCATTCATTTAGACAAAGTTGTCAATGAATTAATGGCAAAAAATCCATTTTTATAGACAATGTATGATTCTAGCAGCCTGTCTCCTAAGTCTAAGCTCCTGTAAACAAATATGACGTCCTTGATGAAGTATGCAGCCTTTAAATGCGACCTCCGAAGGACGCAGCCTCCGAAATGAGACGCAGCTCCTGTAAACAAAGGAGTGTGTTTTTGGTTGTGAGGGAAAGATTACCCTGTTCAGCTTTCCAAAGAACCCAGCGTTAAGGGAACAAAGGATGAAGTTTGTTTTTCCAGGGCAGCAACAGAGTTGTGCACGTATGTTTGTTTGTTCCCGGGAATTCGGTGATGAATACTTTGTAAACAAGTCCCAGTTCGACGCTGGATTTGCAGATCGGGGGCGGTGAGTAATGCACAAAATGTACTGGGGAGATGCACGTTCATTCATTTAGACAAAGTTGTCAATGACTTAATGGCAAAAAAATCAATTTTTATAGACAATGTATGATTCTAGCAGCCTGTCTCCTAAGTCTCTTTGAAGTGTATGTAGAGAGCAAATGGTGCAGAAGGGGTCATAGCGATCAGTGGGGAACCCAGACATTACGGGACCTGCATGTGTGAAGGGTTGGAAGAGTAACTGTTTTGTTGAGCAATTGTGTGTTTGATCTATTCAGATGGTACACTGGAAAAAAAAATATGATCAGAAAATCAACGTGCCTAATAATTCTGCACACACTGTATATATAATCTTTATATGACCCCTTTGAATAAATGCTTTCAATGAATACAGAAGGAGAAATGCTTTTAAACAGTCTGCTCCATTTAAACAGGTGCACCATTCCTTTAAGGGGGGGGGGGGTGCTATTTCATGCATTCTGACTTATTTACGCTGTTAAAGAGTTGCATTCTCATGTTAAACATGGCCAAAGTTTCTACACGATTTGGACGTATGACAGAGTATTTCTGTACCAAATCCACTACTTCCGGTTTCACAGGATTCTGAGAGTTTTTTTCGAGTGTGTCCTGTATGATGTCAAAAGAGAGCAGAATTCCTTGTATAGGCACTTCTCCCTGATAAGCGTGCGCACACACATCACCCAGAGCACGAGCACGCCCATTAATGCATTTCGTTCGGGATACGGAAGCCGAGAGATCTTTCAACAATGGCTGTGTCCCAATTCAGGGGCTGCACCCTTTGAAGGAAAATAACCATTAGATTGCAACGTAATAAAGAAATGACAGTATTTTATACCTCACAATGAATATCAGTCAATTTTATTACGGTTTCTTTTCCTAAATATGACATCCTTGATGAAGTATGCAGCCTTCAAATGTGACCTCCAAAGGCCTCCGAAATGAAACGCAGCTCCTGTAAACAAAGGAGTGTGTTTTTGGTTGTGACGGAAAGATTACCTTGTTCAGCTTTCCAAAGAACCCAGCATTAAGGGAACAGAGAGATGAAGTTTGTTTTTCCAGGGCAGCAACGGAGTTGTGCACGTATGTTTGTTTGTTCCCGGGAATTCGGTGATGAATACTTTGTAAACAAGTCCCAGTTCGACGCTGGATTTGCAGATCGGGGGCGGTGAGTAAAGCTGCATCAGATGTCTGTGTTTTGTTGGCAATCGGCGCGCATATAATGTAAACAACACAAACGTTTTTGTTCCCATTTCATTTATAAAGATGTCACAGCTAGCAGACATCTCTACGCAGAAGCTACACACGCTTGTGAGTCTTTAGCTCCACCCACAGCACTGACGGAAGACACGCCTCCAGGATCTCGGCTTTTTTCAGAAAGACTCGGTTTAGCGTATCTATCTTTTATAAATATAACAAAACTAAAGAATTTTCAGAGATATGAAGGATGCATTGTTACTCTATATGTACTCAAGATTAACATGAGATTGGCAGAAACTGTGTGTGATACCCCCACTTTAAGATAAGTTTCAGTACTAGCATTTAGCATTGATTCATTACATTTGATTTCCGCTCACAATTGTCACAGTTCCCTTCCTTCTGGACTCCAAATCCCATGATCCTCCCTGTTTCCACACCTGCACCCACTTCCTCGTCATCTCCCCATCATCACTGATTACCTGCACCTGGACTTGTTCATCAGCACTCCTTATATAAGGACCTCCCTGCACTCCCTGTCCGTTCTTAATGTTGATGTTGTTGTAGTATTACGTGTATGGTGTTAGATTGCTGTTTGCTCCTTCATTTATTAAACCCATCTCTTGTGGAATTTCCTATCCAGCCTCATCCTTGCTGCACTACACCATTCTGTGACAGAAGAATGGACCAATACCGAAATGGACTTACCGGCTGTCTAGCTGTTATACCTCAACCAGGAGCAGCAGTCCCTCGAGACCCACACCCAAAGGTTTTTAGATCTGGCATGCCTTACCAACATCCCGGACGAAACGCTGAGTGTTTTTTTTCTACATAAGCCTCAGCGCGAAGTCAAGAGCTCGTCTGCTGGTGTGGGTCCACGGGGGAATTTTGCTGAGTACGTGGAGTGGGTGCTGGTGAACTGTAATTCTCCATTCACCATCGGCATTGCTGAAGAAGTCACCAGCCCCGCTCCCCATCGAGAGTTCAGCCTGCTTTCACCCAGCGACACGGACAACAAGCCAGAGCCCACCACAGATGGAGGTAATCAGCCTGCCGTGAGGAACGAACCAGAGCTGACAAGTGGGACAGAGCTTCCCATCGCCTCTGAACTGGAGTCCCGAGGACGGACGTCTGATCAGGTGTGTGAGCCGGCAACAATGTGCGCCAACGTGGGAGTCCTCGTGGAGTTCGAGGGGATGGAGTGGAGCCCCGCCCACATTCCCACCACAGAGGGCGAGCAAGTGCTGAAAAATTTGTTTTCTTTTTACGAGGACTGTATTGAAGAGGAGGATTCCCTGTGTCTCCTTTCCCCTCTGGCTCCGTCCAGCCCCGAACTGTCCGTCTCCCCACTGGTTCCGTCCAGCCTAGAACTGTCCATGTCCCTGCTGGTTCCATCCAGCCTAGAACTGTCCGTGTCCCCGCTGGTTCCGTCCAGCCTAGAACTGCCCTTATCCCCGCTGGTTCTGTCCAGCCTAGAACTGTCTGTTTCCCCGCTGGTTCCGTCCAGCCCTGTGTCTCCTGTGTTCCCTCCCAGCCTCCCTCTCCAGCCTCCTCTCCTGCTGCCATTCAGTTCCTCTGCCCAGTCGCCGTCCCTTAGCTCTGCCTCTTGCCTCTGAACCAGACTCCACCCCTACGTCTCCGTCTGGCTCCGTTCTCCCTCCGGTTCTGCCTCGGCCCTCAGTCGCTCCGGTTCCACCTCAGACCTCTGTCACCCCGGCTCTTCCTCAAGGGAACGTCGCCACACCTCCCTCGCAGCCTCCGAAACCTGCGGTGTCGTGCTTGGTCGTTGGCCATCCATCTGCGCTCTGGGCTCCATCTCCATCGGCTCCGTCTCCATCAGTCATCCCCACGGTTTTGTCGAGGAGTTTTACACCATGGCTCCTCCAGTCCTTGACTCCACTGTGGAGCACCATCCCATATCCTCATGTTTCTGTGACCTAGTTTCCCCATTCTGTTTATTAGTTCATTTGATTCACCGGTGTCTCATTATCTCATCACCTTGTTAAGTTCCCTTTGTTTGCTTCCTGTATTTAAGCCCTGTGTACACAATCATTCCTCATCCGTTCTCGTCCTGTTATGGTGTATATTATTCCTTCGCGTTATCATTAAATCTTGTATTCATTTCATCTTCTCCATTTGCCTGGTGTTTGATACCATTTGTGACAACAATATTTTGGTAATGTAATGCTTAATATCTGCTAACACTTTATTTTGATGGTTCCTCAACAGACATTCTACTGACGATAAGAAGCTTTGCAACTACATGTCAACTTGTTCTACTTACACTAACCCTAACCTAACAGTCTGTCTACTACAGACTACTAATACTCTAATGATAGTTAACATGTAGTTGTAAAGTTACTTCTAGCTAGTAGAATATATGTTGAGGAACCATCAAAATAAAGTGTAAGTAAATATTAAATAGCTTTAATGTAGGTACTTAGAATTTGCTTTAAACACCTAACCTGACAACTAAATTATCATATAAAGAAAATGTTTCAGTAAAATCACTTAATAACTTTTAATTATCAAAGCAGTGTTTTATGAGATGTACAGTGGGTTAATATTATTATGCTTTGTAATGTCAGTTGCAACATTTTGACTTCTTGTATTAAATTTACCATCATGATCATTGACCTATGTATACTGTATATACATATACACAATTACAAGAAAATTAAAAGGGGGATAAATTGGTCAAAAAATGGATCTGAACTAGGTCACAATAATAGACAAACACAAATTCTTAACACAAATAATGATAAAATGCATTTACTAAAAGAAAAAAATAGTGTAAGCATACCGGGTAAAAAAGGGGGACAACAAACAGAAGGATTACTGCACCATTCTTCACAAAAATATGTCAGCTCAGCAATAGTCTTGGCATATTTGTTGTGAATCTACACTGAAAAAAAAAATGGTGTAGGATTTACTTTGGAAAAAAAACTCACTCAAAAATTGCATAAATAATTACATAGAAATGGCAAATAGCACATTAAATTAAATGCAAAATTTCTAAGTAGACTTGTAAAGCATATGTTTTTTTTGTTGTTTTTTTTTTACAGTGTAGTTCAAATCAGACCCATTTTTAATGGCTAATTTATGCAAAAATTTATATTTTGTTTCACCAAATCCATGTAAGTTAGTAGTGTGACTTTTGCATTTGTCTGTGATAATTACTGCCAGCAGTAATTACTGACTATTTCATGATCTCACTGAGGTTCTGTTCTCCTGTGTTTGACCTCCTCAGATCTGTGAACAGTCTTTACTCCCCGAGCTACGGCACGTCCCAAAAGTACACTCACATGACAGCGAAGCAGTGCATTATGGGTAGTCACAAACTCATGGGAGCACTGCAATCTAGAGATTCCTAACTGACTCAGCCTGATTTTGCAAAACAGCAGTTGTCATGGTTGTACCACCAAGCAAGACATAAATATAATAAGCATGTTCTTATGCAGTAAAATCAGGTTACGTCAGCTTTACATCATTCACACAAACACACATACACATATAGGCCTACATATCCATACTGTGTATATGGGACTGTACAAAAGTCTTGACCTCACTGCACTGGATTCAATATATTTTTGAAGTTCTTAAAGGGATAGTTCACCCAAAAATGAAAAGAATGCATCCATCCATAATAAAAGTAAAGGCCTTCTAAAGCAAAGTGATGCATTTTTGTAAGAAAAATATCCATATTTAAAACTTTATAAATTCAAATAACTAGCTTCCGGTGGACGACCGTACGCATACTGTGCAAGTCCACTTGCACCAAATGAGTAACCCCTGAAGAGATGTATGACGCAGGATGTAGGAGTATCATAAGCATAGACGCCTCTCGCGGTCCAAACAAATAGGGTTGGGCAACAAAATCAAGCTCCTCTTGTCTTATATATAGAAATCCTCTGACATTTCTATTTAAAAAACAACCATTTTAGACTTCTAATTCATGACCACTGTTTTGTTTTGCTCTAGCCTTTGCACTTCCACGTTCGTCATTATGTCATGCATCAGGTCAGAGTATACTCTTCTGCCGCAAAGTAATGCGTACGGCCATCTGCCGAAAGCTAGTTATTATAGTTAATAAAGTTTTAAATATGGATATTATTCTTAAAAAACCATCACTTTGCTTCATAAGGCCTTTATTAACCCACTGGAGCCGCATGGATTACTTTTATTATGGTTGGATGCATTTTTTTGGATGGCTCCTCCCTTTGAGGAGCAAGGATATTTTTAAATATATCGCCAATTGTGTTCGTCTGAAAGAAGATAGTCATATACATCTAGGATGGCTTGAGGGTGAGCAAATCATGGGATAATTTTCATTTTGGGGTGAACTAACTCTTTAACTGAATCTTGTATTGTTTCCCACTCTGTTTGTCTCTGAACAGTCCTGAAACTTTGTATTGCAGCACTTTCCATGTTATGCTTCCTTAAGATTATTCCTCAGTTATGTCACTTGCTTCTGCTAAAAGCATCTGCTGCATGTATAAACAGGATTCTTTAAGACTGACTGTATTGTTAATTTGTATGTTATGAAATCAGAACAGTATGTTCAGAGAGAGTGTAGTCCATTTTCAGTATACATTTATCTGCAAGGGTACACAATTATGAATGTCAGGTTAGGTTGGTATAAAATTCACAAATCTTAACTTGAAGTTTCACAGTGAAGACAATAAACATGTATCAAAATATTTTCCACATAAGAAGTTGGAGTATAAGAAGTAGTTCATTCTCCATGGATTCTTTGAAAACTTTCTCAGTTATGCAATTTATTTTGTTCTGCCAATAAGAAACATTTACTGAAAACAAGAAAAAAAAAATTGAATAAAACATGATATTTTGCTGTGTAATATTAGACAGCATCTAGATTTCTTCTCTCCACAAGAAACATACAGTCAAATGTGCGTGAATGCACTGAATTCTGTACTCAGTAGTTATGAGAGTCTTTAACCTGTTGTCACGCTTGTGACTCAGTTAATTATGAGCCTGTGAGGTGGCTTCATTTGTTCTCCGGTGATTGGAAACTGAGAGGACGTCTCACCTGTGACACCTGCAGGGGAAATGAATGAATAATAGATTGAGGTGATCTCACCTTCCATTTAGAGCAATGCGGCCGCTCACCTGCTGAGAAGGCAATGACTCGAATTTAAAGGCTGAAAAACAAGGCCATCAATACACAACGGGAGTGCATGGTTAACTTCCTTTTCATCAGTGTTACATAAACCAAACTTTAGAATGTATCTCAAATGAGTTTTTTTTACAGAGGAAATTTCATTTCAGGACTCTCGGCTGACCCGTTACACAGTTATACAATGCAGCCAACAGAATTTGCTAAATACAGGTATTAAACACACCTTCATGCACATATGAGATCATCAAATAAAGTTAGATGCAGAACGGAGTATGGCTCATATTGATCTGGAACACCCACAGACCTACTCAGATAATCAGTGTGAAGATTTACTGCATTTCAAGTCGATCTGCTGAAACATCCATTAGGCTGCTGAATTAAGACAAACTCACATGAAGAAACTCTTCTGTCTGTATGTAAACTTGTGTTTTGATGTTCAATATGATGACATGGATTTATTGAAAATGTTCAACATCCATTCATCCATCCATTCATCCATCCATCCGATTCATAGGAAAAATAAATTATAAAAATTACAAAATACATTGTGTGTGTTCCTGCAGTACATTCAGTTAACAGTTAGTTTGTGCTTTTGTTCCCTTTCAGTCAGTCACGTTCGACATTACATCAAAACGGATCTGATGAATTGGGTCTCGCCTGAGAGCCCAATCACCTTTGAGTGAGTACAAAGTGAGCCAATGCTATGCTGAGTACCGTGGTGTGTGGAATCTGCATCGCGAACTCCGCCCCGCTCTGTGGATATATAAGGAGCAGTGTGAGCATTCTTGCATTCAAGCTTTTGCTTCGGAGCCCTCCACCATGTCCCGAGCGCTCAAGGCTGGATGATTAGTTCCTGAGGCAGCGCACGCTGATCGCCAGTGCCCGCCTCCAGTTCCTTTCTACCAAGAGGTGCATGAGGAAGTCACCAGTTTGAAGAGGGCACCTTTGACTGCCCATAACCGTTCTGGGGCTCCAGGAACGCCACCTATGGCTTAACCTGGCAGATATGAGAGAGTCTGAGCAGACCCTGTTCCTCAACTGCAGCCCTGCAGCCTCCTCCACTCCCACTCGACCACAGCAGCAGCCTGTGAAGAGCAACAGCAAACTCTCCCCCATGCAGAGGATATCTTTTCTCGGTATGGAAATAGACTCGGTCACCATGTTTGCGCAGCTTAAGAACGAGGGCGCTCAGTCACTGCTAAATTGCCTGAGCCAATTTGAGGGCAAGGTGGCGGTCCCACTGAAATTATTTCAGAGGCTCCTGGGGCATATGGCATCTACAGCTGTGGTCACGCTACCTGGTTTGCTTCATATGAGACCGCTGCAGCACTGGCTTCACAGCCGAGTCCTGAGATGAGCATGGTGGCAACAGGGCATGCACCGAGTGACAATCACTCCGGCCTGCCATCAAACCTTCACCCCGTGGTCAGGCCTTACTTTTCTACAGGCAGGTGTTCACCTAGTGCAAGTTTCCAGGCATGTTGTTGTCTCAACAGATGCCTCTGCCACGGGCTGGGGTGCCATGTGCAACAGGCATGCTGCGTCAGGCTCCTGGACAGGATCCCGAATTCACTGGCATGTCAGTTGCCTCGAGTTGCTAGTAGTATGGCTTGCTCTGCACCGCTTCAAGGCACTGCTGAAGGACAAGCATGTTCTGGCCCGCACGGACAACACTGCGACCGTAGCATACATCAACCTTCAAGGTGGTCTACGCTCCAGCCTAGTGATGCAAAGTCCGATTCATTTCTGTGAACCAGTTCTTTTTGGACAGTTTAGCTCAATGAACTGCCTTTTTAATTATTGCCTTTCATTCACTTAAGTTGTGGTCACAATTTCATTCTCGGATCCTTCATGTCAGATACAACTCTGATCAATATTAAGTTGCCTACATCTTGGATAAGATTCGCAAAGGCGGATATGTTCTACATGTCTAAAGTATATAGAAAGAATAAACCAGAAACCAGATAAACCAAATCTTATAATCTCATTGATTTCGATTAACAGCTTAAAATATAATCTGCATGTAGCCTACAATAAACCATAGTAAAATTTATTTGCATTTCTCGAAAAAAAAAATGTTTTTGCAGGTTTCAATAAAATGTTATTTAATAACAGTAGTCATAATAAGCATGATAAGTGTTTCCGGCTTGTATTGTATCATCAACTCACTTATCAGGCTCCTCTGTAATCCTTGGCAAACTTCGGCAGTTGGTTGAACTGGCTTATTCAGTTCTTTTTGAGTCCTCTGTAATCTTCTGAAAACTTCAACAGTAGCTTGAACTGGTTTATTCATTTTTTGTTTTTGTTTTGTTGAGTCTGACTTGCTACTTCGGCTGTGCGTCTTTCGTCATCAACCCGGAACTAAAGTTCGATTCAGTCCAATTAGTGAACCGGCTCAAAAGAACGATTTGTTCAAGAATCAAACATCTCTACTCCAGCCGCAACTCTGTCGCAACTCGCTTGCCATCTCCTTCTTATGGTGTCAGAAGCATCTGAGGTCACTTCATTCCATTCACATCTCAGGCAAGCTCAATTGTGCAGCTGAGGAGCTCTCACAAGTCATGACAGCGTTCACGCTCCGAAGAATGGAGACTCCATCTCCAGATGGTCCAGCTGATCTGGGAATGCTTTGGAGATGCTCAGGTATACCTGTTTGCCTCTCCAGACACATCCCACTGCCAGTTGTTTTACTCCCTGACTGAGGGGACCCTCAGCACTGATGCACTGGCACACAGCTGGCCGCGGGATCTGCACAAGTATGTGTTTCTCCCAGTGAGCCTTCTTGCACAAATGCTGTGCAAGATCAGGGAAGACAAGAAGCAGGTCCTGATGGTTGCACCCCATTGGTCCAACCGGACCTGGCTCTCCGAATTCCTCAGGACAGCCCCTCCTGGCCAATTCCTCTGAGGAAGGACCTTCTTTCTCAGAGAGTGGGCACCCTCTGGCACCTGCGTCCGGATCTTTAGAACCTACATGTATGCATTCTGGATGGGATGCGGAAGGTTTAAGAAATACTACCACTTCAGCTACAGCCTTGTGTACCAGACAGGCCAATGCTCTGAAGTGAAAATTCTTCATCACTTGGTGTTCTTCTCGTCAAGAAATGCCTGATTGGGTCAGTGTTCTCCTTCCTTCAAGAAGTGTTGGAATGAAGGCTGTCTCCTTCCACCCTGAAGGTCTATGTGGCTGCCATTTCAGCTCACCATGACTTAAGTGATGCCAAACCAGTGGGGAAGCATGACCTGGTCATCAGGTTCTTGAGAGGGGCTAGGAGGCTTAATCCACCTCACCTTCAGCAGTTACCCTCTTGGGATCTCGTGGAGGTCTTACCAGCACTGCAGAGAACACCCTTTGAGCCATTGCACTCAGTGGAGCTAAAGTTCCTCTCTTTAACGATGGCACCCCTGACGGCTTTGACCTCTGTTAAGAGGGTGCCTGGAATTCGGGCCTGCCAGCTCTCACGAGATCCCGAGACCCCGGCCTGGATATGTGCCCAAAGTTCCCACCACTCCTTTCAGAGATCAGGTGGTGAACTTGCAAGTGCTGCCCTTGGAGGAGGCAGACACAGCACTAGCGCTGCTCTGTCCAGTACGTGCTATTCGCGTCTATGTAGATAAAACTCAGTGCTTTAGGACCTCAGACCAGTTCTTTGTCTGTTACGGAGGCCAGCAGAAGGGAAAGGCTGTCTCCAAGCAGAGGTTGTCCCACTGGATAGTGGATGCTATAGTCTTGGTTTACCAGGCTCAATATCTGCCATGCCCCCTAGGGGTGAAAGCACATTCAACCAGGAGTGTTGCTTCCTCCTGGGCGTTAAAGCATGATGCCTCGCTAACAGACATTTGTAGAGCTGCGGTCTGGGCAACATCTAACACATTTGTGAGATTTTATAATCTCTGTGTAGAACCCGTGTCCTCCCGTATACTCAGCCCAAGTGGCCAGTAAGTAGGACCTGCTCGGTGTCGACCTCGCTTGCTGTGCCATTCCACTCCACGGACTGGATGTGTACGCTATTCTCCTCAGGGGAGTTCCACAGTTCAAAACCCTGGGTTCCTCCAGCACTGTTGATGCCTGACACTTGTGTGCATGTCCAGTTGGTCAGCCCTCGTGTCAGACTAGGAGCCTCCATGTGTTGTGATTCCCCCTCTAGGCAATTCCACGTGTGCATTTCCATAGTAAGTCACATCTCTTTCCCTTGGCAAGACTACTCTTGCCATCTCTGATGTTGAAATGTTGTGGACTGTGGACTGTGTTACCTCAGAGATCTTCCAAATGTATTACTGCCTATGCCGGTTCATATGTGCATTCTGTAAGACCTCCCAATTGGTAGTCAGCCTGTAGTTTTATAGACATGTATTGTCATCCACAATACATGTACATAAAAAGAGAAGTGTTACAGCAGGAGATAATTGGACCATGCTAACCAGCTGAACCTCAACCCTGTGCTTAAACAATTTTATTTTAATTTAATTTTTTCCTATTTTTTAATGTTAATCTGCCTTTAAAGGAGTGTTTATTTACATCAAGTCTGAATAGCCCACCTTGTTGGCAGATGTTATTTACAGTAACTCCGCCCACTATTGTCTGATCGAGCCAGACAAAATTACAAAAAAAAAAACAAAAAAAAAACTTGTCTAGTCTAACAATATCAGTGGTGTGGAGAGTAAGGTGCGTGTTTGTTTTTGACGCTACCGACATGAGTTCAAATTCATCTTTTCCCGAATTCATTCCTCTCCCTTTTCCCATCACATATCAGCTTGGAGAAGCATTTTTAAAAAAAAATGAATTAAAAAAAAAAAAAAAAATAGAAAAGTGGAAATAAAGTGCTTAATGGGTATTCAGTAGTGGGAATCCATTTTTCTGCAGAACTGCTTTATAGATGAAATTAACTCATTTAATAATTAATCATCTTTCCAGCGGAATTGAATCAACACTGAACTGACTTCAGCTGCACAGTGACACTATAGACGGTATGTGCATGACGTCACCGTCGGCTGTTATGACTGCGGCTACGGCCATTGAGTGGTAAAATGACTGAGCGGCAGCATTAGTTTTCAGCGTGAATGCCGCGAAAAACACACAAAACACATCCAAAATGGGAAAGAGCTTTGCGATTGACCGTACAAATAACTTTGACACAAAATCGGAGGTATATTTTTACAGAGTGCCGAAAGCTACAGAAAAAAGAAGCAAATGGATCACTGCAATTCACAGAAACAAATGGACTCCAGGCAGAGAAACATGGATTTGCTGTTATCATTTTGTCAAAATGTTGGATTTTGCGGTAAAATCATACTTTATATATTGTATTGTTAAATATCGTGTTGACAACTCATCAATTAAATATTTACCATCTTATATTCTGCATAATTGGGAGTTTTTAAATAAACACTGTCAAAAACTAAACAAGTTTTAGGGCTGGACGATATGACATTGATATAAGTGATTACTCTGATTTAGACCTATCTATATTGTAGTTATATAAAGTGTTTACAGGCAGAATTGCTTTATGTATTTCCCCGGCCTCGAAATCAGGCACATATAAATGTCAGGAAACACGATTCCTGGCTGCATGTCAATATCCATGGATTAGGTTTCTTTGACATGTTATAAGGAACACTTTCAAGCCAAACCTTTAGTGTAATCGCATGTTTTACTTATTAAATTCAGTCATGCAGCAGGTTCTTTTACCACTCAGTGCAGCCCTCTGTTTCCTTTCAGAGCTTCTGTACAGCTGAAATTAACTCTGTTTGCATTTTTAATCATTTTCCTGTTATCACTGTAAAGCTGCTTTGAAACAATCTGGATTGTATAAAGCACTATATAAATAAAGGTGACTTGACTTATACAATGCAGTTTGTTTCAAAGCAGCTTTACAGTGATAAAAAGGAAATTAATGATCAGTGATGCAAACGGAATTCAATACTGCTGTAAAGCAGCTCTAGAAAGACAATAAGAAATAATAATAAATTCTGTTCTATAATATAATAATAAATTAATTCTGCAGAACTATTTCACACATTTTCCCCCAGTCTTTTTAATGACTGAAATAAATAAATAAATAAATAAAAAGGAATTTTAATTCAGAATTTGAAAACATGCTCATAATGTGAAGTGGTGTATTCATGTCATTGTCAGATTTCCAATGTTATTTTGATGCTATTGTGGGGAGGGCAACTGAATTAAACTAAGAAGTAATAAATTCAAATAAACTTTTTGACCATGGATAAATGATTTTGCCATATATATGAAACAATGTACAAAACACAATAGTGACACAGCAAAGTAGTTCACTGGAATAGACAACTGAGAAATGGACCCAGTGATATTACAGCTTTATCATTTCAAATGTGTAATTACAAATACATTTAAATACATGACATATATAAATGGCATTAAGGATAATTTAGTTCACCATAAACGCTTGTCAGTACATTCAGCAGTACACTTTATCCATAATAGAAGTAATTATAATTTAATTTAATAAATTTAAACTATAATTAATTTCAATCAAGTGTAAATAATATGCAGTTATGTGCCAAAAACATTCACACAAGTAGGCTATATTCTTTTAAAGCATATTCTTTTTTTAATAAATAATAAAAGTGCGCTCGTTTTTCACAAGGGTATGATGATGTGCAATGATGCTCAATAAAGTGACTGTATCCACACTACAGCACAGCTTTGAGTTCTTTAATGCTTTTATTAAATGGTTAATGCATAATAAACTATTAAAGTCATCAATTTTCATGAAAACCTTATTTCACATTCATTAAAAGTTACATCTTTTGCAAGAAGATTCATCTCTGAGTTATAGACACTGAGCATGCAGAGTTTGTTTTAGCTTTAAAACCTTTCACAGATCCAGAACAGCATCACCATGCGTCATCTGGAAGGTCTTATTGATGATAGCGTGATGTTATTTGTGTATGTCTTGCTTTTTATTCATCTCAGTATTGACTATGTGTGTTCGTTTAAATGGAGTTTGTCCATTTTAACATGTTGTCATATTTATCAGTCTGGTTGTGTTGGCGATACTGACCGCATATCGATATTACTGTTCAGGCATAACTGTTCCTGGCTCATTTGCAGAGGAGAATGAATCGCCCCAACCCCCCAGTGCCATGAGACTCAGACAGGCCAAAGAAAACCAATGGGCTGTTGGGTGAACCTGTCAAGAACTTTTCCAGCACATATTTCACCCTAGAACAAAAGAAAGAAATAAGGACTCATATTTTGCATATAGAATACAAAGGCTGTATTGTTTTCTACACTGTAGAAAATGATTAAATACAGTTAAAATGCTACGGTAAAAACCTGGCAAATGGTTAATGGTAAGTTTCCTTTACTATATACAGTGAAAAACTACTAGAACTATAATTGATCAGTTATGTACAGGGTTTCCTTTGTTCATTGTTCCATGTCTTCTTAGATTAACTTGATTGAAGTTTATATAATCCTGTGTTCTCCTGCGTTCCCTGAGCATTGTTATTAAAGACTTACTCTTTTCCTGTTTGTGCACTTTACTACAACCAAGACACCAGAGAAGATCTTATGTGGTTAAATTAATGTTTATTAATGTGCAAAATTTAGTGTCACGTGTGTTACCATGATGGTGTTTTGTATTTGCATATATGACACTGTGAACCTTCCATATAGTCTTGTGGAAAAGCTTTTTCAGAATCAGAATCAGCTTTATTCACCAAATTTGTGCAAACACACAAGGAATTTGTTGTGGTTTCCAGGAGCTCTAGAGGATAGAAGGAGAACATTCTTTAAGAAGGACTGAACATTTAAATAAGATCAAGATAATAATAATAATAATAATAATATGAATAATCTAATTTAAATACTAAATTAAATGACTGACAAAACAGCTCACTTTCAGCAGTTATTTTCTTAACATTTCTTATAGATTTCTGCTTGTTGTAAATCAGATACAGATAAATTAGCACAGTACCAGTACATTTATTTGAATGCATTAATGAGAGAGGCATTGCTTGTGTGAATTAGTCATACTGTCTCTCTATTAATTGTGAAGATGTGGGTTGTAAGTAGTTACTTCAAAAATAGAAAAATATATGCTCTAACCTTTGAGTTTCTAAGCTACTTTAGTGATAAATCACAGGACAGCGTTAATGAGTTTCTGCCCTCCTCTCTGTGTGTGCGATCTTCATGTGATGTGCAGCTACTGTCTGTATGAGTGTTACAGAGTGTTACTGTATGAGCTTCCATGCCGCTGACTGGATGGGGTGGTGTCACGTGACTACACATGAGGTAGTGTTTTTAAGGGGAAAGTATCAACGGTTTAAAAAAAAAAAAAAAAAAATGAAATAACCGGCATGGGAAAATTACCTCAGTTTCTGAATTTTCGGTTTCGTTTACTTTCCAATTAATCGTCCACCCCTACTTTAAATGCAAATGAGCTGCTGCTCCTGGTCCCCTTTCCAGAAGAGGGTGGAGCTTTAACAGCTCACACTTCGGTTGCTCAACAACAACAAAGCAGGAGAATCTCACGCAGCCAAAATGATGATTGTCAGTAACGGTGTTCAGCCTTACATTGTTCAAACTGGAATCAGACACTGATGGAGAGATTCAGGAAGAAGTTACAGCTTTTATAATGTAACTGGACAGAATGGTTAGTGGATAAATTTATGTAGAGTTGATTCAGCTCATCGACTAGCATGTGCCGTCATGTTAATCTTTTGTGCAAATCCAGCGTTGAATTGACCCTCGTTTGTGAAGCAGTCCAGCGTAAAATGACGGCATGGCAACAACACTCTACTACAACAACACTTTCTCTTTTCTAAAGCAGCCCAACATGGCATTGCCCCCTGCATGTTCTCGGGGGCAGGGTTTATGTAAATTTTAGGGAGAAGCTTGTTGTAGACCCTACCAACTGTGTGTTGTAGTCCTTAAACAACAAATTCTTCAAAAAAAAAAAATTCTCCCTTTGCATTGGACTTTGAGCGTTGTAACTTTGCAGATGTTTTTTATGCTCTAACAGCAACATTACACACTAAAGTGAAATCATAATCAACCACCCCTTTAAGAGTGTCAAGTTTCCATGATCTGAGGTGTGTGTGTGTGTGTGTGTGTGTGCTTTTGTTTATATTACATTGTGGGGACCAAATGTCCCCATGATGTAATATAAACCTGAGTTCACCTACATCGTGGGGACCAGCCAGCGGTCCCCACAATGTAAATGGGTTTATAAATCATATAGAATGAGTTTTTGTGAAAAAGTAAAAGTTTGCACAGTTTCCTGTGAGGGTTAGGTTTAGGGGTAGGGGCAGGGTAGGGGGATAGAATGTACAGTTTGTTCAGTGTAAAATGCATTGAAGTCTATGGAAAGTCCCCACAATTCACAAAAACAAACATGTGTGTGTGTGTGTGTGTGTGTGTGTGTGTGTGTGTGTGTGTGTGTGTGTGTGTGTGTGTGTGTGTGTGTGTGCTTTTGTTTATATTACATTGTGGGGACCAAATGTCCCCATGATGTAATATAAACCTGAGTTCACCTACATCGTGGGGACCAGCCAGCGGTCCCCACAATGTAAATGGGTTTATAAATCATATAGAATGAGTTTTTGTGAAAAAGTAAAAGTTTGCACAGTTTCCTGTGAGGGTTAGGTTTAGGGGTAGGGGCAGGGTAGGGGGATAGAATGTACAGTTTGTTCAGTGTAAAATGCATTGAAGTCTATGGAAAGTCCCCACAATTCACAAAAACAAACATGTGTGTGTGTGTGTGTGTGTGTGTGTGTGCGTGCACATTTAGGGAAGAAGAGAGAGATATCTGATGTGTGATGTGTGTGTATTTTTAGACAGTTCATGTAGTGTAGAGTGTGTGAGAGTATGAGCAGTAGAACAGATCATCAAAACACTTTTATACAGTCAAGACAGACGTTTAAGAACTGCTGTCGCTCTGCAACCATTTTCTCAAGGCATTTTCAGACCCACAGCCTTTCACAGGTGTAAACGTATCTTTTTTTATTTTTATCTGTGATGCTCTGAAAAAGTGAAACTGAAAACCTGAGACATTTTCAGTAATTTTAAAAAAGAAGTTGCCATAAAACCTGCTGCTAAATATGCATGAAAACTTTCTGTGGTCTCTTGGGAAGATTGAAATCCTGAAATCCTGCTGGAGTCTTTGAGTCGTGACAGACAAACATCTGAGACAAGTGCTGTTTCATCAAGAGAAACTTTCTGAGCTTCTACAAATGCCATCAGATGTGAAGTACATTAGTAGACATGAAACTGAAAAACGCTGGATACAAAAACAAATAAGTACAAAAATATAAAATGGGAGGATTTTAAGATCATTTGATCTCAGATAAAATGTTTATGCTGTCTAATTTTATGTAATAATCAGAAGCAAGTATCCCACTGCAAACCACAATCTATTATTAAAGGTGAATTGTGTGATTTTTCTGAGACAAAAATAACTGCTTTTGTATGTGTTCTGAAGACTGTTGTCAATGCAAAACTTTCCACCAAGATGCTAGTTTGTTGTTTATTGTCTGATCATTTAGTGAAGTATGCTCTCAATGACAAATGGGGAACAGTTAGTTCATGATTGCAAGGCTAGATTACTGTAATGCTCTACTGAGTGGTTGCCCTGCTCGCTTGATAAACAAACTACATCTCGTACAAAATGCAGCAGGTAGAGTTCTTACTAGAACCAGGGAATATGAACCCAGTTCTGTCAAAACTGCATTGGCTCCCTGTTAAACATCGTATAGATTTTAAAATCTTGCTAATTACTTACAAAGCACTAAATGGTTTAGCTCCCAGTACCTGAGCGAGCTCTTAAAGCATTATAGTCCTTCACGTCTATTGCGATCTCAGAATTCAGGCCAGCTGATAATACCTAGAATATCAAAATCAACCACAGGTGGTAGATCCTTCTCCTATTGGGCACCTAAACTCTGGAACAATCTTCCTAGCATTGTTCAGGAAGCAGACACACTCTATCAGTTTAAATCTAGACTAAAAACGCATCTCTTTAACCTGGCATACACATAACACATTATCTATTGATGTTTTCAAATCCGTTAAAGGATTGTTAGGCTGCATAGGTCAGCCGGAACCGGGAACACTTCCTATAACACCAGATGTACTTCAGTTACATCAGAAGAAGTTTGGCAACTAATATTAGTCTCTCTGTTTATCCCGAGGTTTACCGTAGTCAGCCGTATCCAGGCCGTATCCAGGTGAGATAGAGGATGTGCACCTAGACACGAAGACAACGCAGCTCTGAAGTGTGAGCAGAGATTGTGTCAACTAGATCATCCACACTGAAGGCCTCATTGACACGACAGCCAGTGGCACAGTTCCTCAACAAACCGTCCATACCGGCGTGATGAATACGATCCTCAACTAGATGGAACTGGAATAAATACTTTGACTGTTGCGATTCCTATCGGACTTATGAAAGCTGCCTGAATCATAATAAAGCACTGTTCGCTGTTGGCCAGAGGAGAACTGGCCCCCCGACTGAGCCTGGTTTCTCCCAAGGTTTTTTTCTCCATTTTAACACCTGTTTGCCACCTTATGTCACCTGTTGAAGTATGGGTTCCTTGCCTCCGTTGCCTTTGGCTTGCTTAGTTGGGGACACTTGACATTTGATATTCAACAATGTTTTGATCTGCCTGCATCGACACCATTGTATGCGAACTGAACTGAGCTGGATGATGACATCACTGCTGATATATAGATAAATTAACTAAATTAATTACTATTGATCCTTACAACCAGGGCCGGGTCTAGGGGGGGGCTAGGGGGGGCATTGCCCCCCCAGAATTTCCTTGTGCCCCCCTAAAAATGTGCAGCCACAATAAAAATGAATAGGCCTACATAAACATTAAAAACGTCTTATCTATTGAATAAGGATCGGCCACTTTATTCACAGAAAAAAGTGAATATTATGCTCATAATGATATTTAATCTCACAAAAATGGACTTAAAATCCAAAAATATGCGAACTGGGAAGTAACGAACATTAATCAGAAAACACGTCAGTGTACACCTAATCTTCAAGCAAGTAGCCTAAAAAATATCACAATGACGATCACATCTGCATCAGCCGAACATATTTTCTGCATGCTGAGATAGCTGTCAGCGAACATTTCCTCCAACATATCCAGGGGCAGGGCTAGGGGTGGGTTAAGGGGGCTGGAGCCCCGAATGTTTTTCCAAAAGCCACAAATCTTTCAGGTTTGAGGTTTCTGTGCTGCGTGTTTTAAAGAGAAGTGTGCACATTTACTCACGCGATCAGCTGGTGATCTGTGTGATCAAAATAAAAGCGCAAGGGTTTATCTTAGAAATTAGTACAAAAGTATTGTAATTTCCCTGTTGTGTAAAGTAACTAATAAAAATTGTAATTTATATTAGAGTGCATTTGTTACAATACTGTCAAATGAATAATTATATAGGCCTAAAACATTATATTATTGTAATAATTGTTTGGCATCCTAAAATACAATGTAGACTGAGACTCTACATCACAAATAAAAAGATGTTTGTGCCCTCTTTCATGACCAGGTACAAGTCAATGCTGTTTCTTTGTTCAATTTGCACTCTGTACATGGGTTGAAGCTCTCAGTTTTGAGCTTCCAAAGTGCACCAGACTGATGCATTTAACCTTAAAATACACAAAAATTTCTTCCGGGGGTGTATGCCCCCGGACCCCCCTAGATGATGTACACCCAACATAGTTTTTCTAATTCCACTACGATATAATGTACATTTTATGAACTTTAACAAAGAATACAACAAAAAAGCTCCTTTCATGTCAGTGAATTAAAATGTCATTGGACAAATATAGACAATAACAATTTACAATGTCTGGGTCCGCCCCTGATTATGTCCACAAATAATTCACATAGCCTACTAAGCAATTGCCAGTACAAATTAGGCTATAGCCTATAATTTGTTAACCATAAGACGATTCTTGATGAATCAAAAAAACAAAAAGTTAGCTATGAATATTAGCCTAGAAAATGCTGCCCTACCAAAATTTGTGATTGCCCCCCCAGTCCAGCAAGCCTAGTACCGGGCCTGCTTACAACGGAATGAATCAATACTGAATTTACTTAAGCTGGACAATGACACCATTTTCTTTAAGAGCTAAGAGCTGCTGTGCAGCCAAAAATTATATACCAGTTATCACTGTAAAGCTGCTTTGACACAATCTGCATTGTAAAAAGCACTATATAAATAAAGGTGACTTGACTTGAAGTAACAGCACCTCTCCTCAACAAGCCATGATTTGAGGAATAATTCAGATTCATAGCATTTTTAATTAATTATTTATATTTATGAAAAGCAAATTAGAAGATGTGACTGTTACTACATAAATGCACCATAATCTGATGACCAAACTTTCGTCATGGCAACATAACTACTTGTGTCAACCAGAAAAGAATTGTTTCCACAACCTAACTTTGTCAGTTAGTAATTGCAACGTTGTTGTGGCAACGTTGTGGATCAATAGAACTTAGTCAGGGTAGTGCCATATTTATTTTTTGATGGGAATGAAAATGAGGCTGTGAGAGATGGATGTACAGTGCGTTTAATGGATTGTACTGTTGCTCAACAATGTCCAGCTGATGAAACGATGAAAAGAAAAAAAAAAAATCAATAGATAAAAACTACATAAAATAGTACTTAAAGTTGTGAGTTCTGAAAATGATGTGATCAAGGACCTGTGTAAAGATCATAAGTCTAGCCCTCACAGCCTTGTTACATTAAAACAATATTTAACATTGAGTCTTTCTTGGAATTCCAAATCATTGATTGTAGCACAAGCGAAAATCAACTAGACTCTTCTTTCCTGACCACTGGGTGAAGTATGGATCACATCTTGCATAGGATAATGTACCCAAATACCTGACTTCCACAACAATCTATGACTTATTCTTCATCTCTGCCATCACTACCCAGTGCAAGGTAGTGGAAGGAATGCAAAATCAAAATGTATTCATTTCATTTATTTGAAAGAACAACAACGACAACAAATTAACCAAACCATTAATATTAAAATAAATGTAGTAAAAACAATGTGATCAAACTTTCGTTATGGCAATGTAAATAGTTATGATGTAACAACCAGAACAAATTAATTCCTGGATTTGTTGCCACACCATAATTGTGACCATGTCAGTCTGTATGCAAAAATCACAGGCTAGAACTGATACACTCTTAAAAAATAAAGGTTCTTTATTGCCATTTATGCTTCCATGAAGAGTCCAGGGAATTTTTCGTTCCACAAAAGGTACTTGTTCAGTTTGCTTAGTTTTGTCATGGCCACAATATATAAACTAGTGGGAACGTGATAATATGTCATGGCCACGAGATATTACTTTGTGAGAATGTGATAAATCAATGTAAAGTCGTGGCCTTGAGATCATATAGTGAGGGAACAATATATTTTTCTCATGGCCACAACTTCATTATGTTGAGGGAACGACATCTATTTCTCATGGCCACGAGTTAAATGTGTAAACAACCTGCATGACCATAGCAACCTGGAATTATCAGAAATGGATAAGACTATGATAATATTTTTAATTAAAGGTGCAATATGTAATATTTTCTGTCCGCTAGAGGTCGCTAGAGGCCTATTCAAAACAAAGGCATAGCTTGATGAAGCCAAGTTTGAGTGCAGAAGCTTGGGACATGTGGTCTTCACCTCACAGCCAGTGGAAACCAATTGGGAAGAAATCATGTTCACTGATGCAATTATTAACGTTATTGTAGTATGAAGCAGAGTAGGATCAAGTGTTGTGAGAGCTGAACGAGGCTGCTGGAGCGATTGCGCAACACATGGCGCGAGCGGCGGAACTTTTATTATGACACAGTCGCCGACACTGCCTCCGCTTTTCCGGTCATGAGTATGAGGTAACACAGCTCTGTTTATCATATTAGATACATTTGAGCATGTTGAAAATTATGTTATAACGTTACTCTGTGCCTGTTATGAGACACTTGTTGCACACTGTAGTAAGCTATATCGATTTAAGAATATCATATTAAATGCTAGATGGCTTGTGTTGATAAATGACATGCAATTAATTTTAAAACGTATTGTATGATGGAGAAAATGCTGTTACTAAAAATAAAGCTGCATCTGATTATGTTATGTTAGCTACTTCACAAAATAGTGTTTTTCTCTGAGGCATGGTAAAGCTAGCCTGGTAATACCAGACTCTGCTACTTCACTTTGCTTCGTAGACAGAGTCTGGAATGGCATAATAGAGAAGTGTTTTCTCTCTCGCTAGGGGGCGCTTGTCTGAAGTTTAAAATCATTGGTTACCCGTAAGCCAATCAGATACGTTTAGTTATGACGTATGTTATGCGCCTGTACAGCCGCATCGAAGCACAGACATCATGCATCGAACTCAAATCTATGATTGAACTTCCACTGTAAACCTGTTGTAAACACATGATAAAACAAATGTTTATCAAACACTCTTCTTGTTCTGGCTTCAGTTTGAAAAAGAGTTGAATGTTCTCCATAACAGAGCGAATAGGCCAATTTCACACTTCCGGGTTTTTGGCTTCCGGAACGATCCACGCAGTGTAAAAGTTTTTCCGGTTACAGTGATAGATAGCCTCGATCAGAACCAGCTCGGGAATCAAAGTCGTTTTACGAATTAAATGTCATGAAAATGTTTGAACGTTCTTGGTGAATTATTGGTGAGACTACAGAGCTCTCATTAAGAGCTACATTTAATAAATAATTCGAAGTAATGGCGGTTAAACTGGTTATATTCTTCGTGTATGTTTGGCGCGGCTGTGCATTATCGCGCTCCATGTGCTGTAAAGACAGTGCCTACGTCTCAACGTGCACACTATCCATCCTAAATAGTTGTGTAATATTCAGTACTATTTAGGGTGGATAGTATGCACATTGGGATGTAGGCTATAGAGTGTTTTTAGTGTCGTGCTGGGGAAATGATCAACTGGCAGCTCCCTTATCAGGCAAGTCTGATCCTCTGATTCATGAAACGACCGCTCGCACCCTGATATTTCTGAATATAAACACTTCAGTCATCTCTCACTCATATTTTCCTGTCGTCATCATCATAAAGTGTGTATTATACACAGTATTATTGTGTTGTTGCAACATTAATGCAAAGACTGGTAGTTGTGTACATTGTGGTGTTGGAAATTAATTGTCTTAGTTTAATCATTTTAATCGATCAGGATTAGTTATAATATATGCTTGAATGTGGGATGTGATGCCATATGAGATTAACATGCAATATATTTTTTAAACGTATTAAACTCACGTCAATATTGTGTAGGCTATCTCACGACTTTATATCCCCCATTAAAGAATATATTGGGAGTTCATTTTTTTAATGACTAAATTATATAAATAGTGTTCGTCGTGCGTGATACGATCGGGGAAATTGCTGAATGAGCTGCGTAGCCTTTACTGTATGACAGCTGGTAATATAATCCACCTGCCGGTAAATTCGAGCAACGGTCTGAGTGGCTGTATAAGCTACAAACAAGTAGAAAATAATTTCTTTGTAGATTATACAACAGCAACTTGGAAAACAGACAAAACAGAAAAGGTAAGAAGCGATATTTGAGAAAAGAGCATATCAATCTAATAGCCGTAGACGCATAGCGGAACTAACTTTACCCTGCGTCACATAATTTCCGATTCTTGTGAAAAAGGCCTATTGCATCCCGTGTCTCGTTTCCCATTTCCGCGGTCGTTTCGGTTTTCGATTTCTCTAACCTACAATGTAAAACTCGGCGCTTAGCATCTACGTCACGGCTCTCAGCCCGCCCTCTGTTCGTTGATTGGCCCGGCTGTTTCCAGACCGGTGGCAAACAGAAAGCTCTGATGCTGTATCAGACTGAGTACAGAAGCGAAATGAAATTGAGCGGAAGTAGGAAGTCTGACGTAGTCAGGCTATGGTAAAGCATGGTACTCGCAAAAAATCAAGAAAATTAGATTTAAACAATAATACTAAACGTGTTGAGCTATATAACAATAATTAGTTTTCTGTCTATAAATATATCAAAACAGTTGTTCCCTTGTCTATTTAAACATGTAATACATTAAAGCGTCTTTGGTGTTTCCATGGTTTCTACAAAATAAAACCGAAAACCGAGGGTAACGCGGGTATGACACAATTGAAAGGCGACTCACTCACATGACTTGGTTAAAATTGCAATTTTCTCAAGATTTACAAATAGTTGGAAACATTTGGGATATTGTAAGTACTCAAGTGAACAAAATATATGACACTGGCCTAGTGGTTTTTGGATATTTTACTGCAAAATTCTTACATATTGCACCTAGCGCAGAATTAAGAAATTATTATATTAACATAATTAATAGGAACCTTTGATTTAAAAGGGTGTAACTCCAGATACATGCAATGTGTAAAGACATTTATATACTCAGCAAAAAAAAAAAAAAAAAAAGAAACATTCCTTTTTCAGGATACTGTATTTTAAAGATGCTTTTGTAAAATCCAAATTAGCTTTATAGATCTTTATTGGAAAGTATATAAAGAGAAGAGAAGAGAAGAGAAGAGAAGAGAAGAGAAGAGAAGAGAAGAGAAGAGAAGAGAAGAGAAGAGAAGAGAAGAGAAGAGAAGAGAAGAGAAGAGAAGAGAAGAGAAGCTGCAAGATTGAGGGTAAGTTATTTTTATATTCAAGATAATGAGGCACATGAATGAAAAAAATGATATGCACTGATAAATCATTTATAATAAACAGTGGAATATTCCATAAAGAATAAGAATTGTCAATTTTTATTACATGACAATTGTTACATCTTTGCATTGTTTTTCATGCATCTGTGGACCAGTCCTTAAGACACTAACAATATACAGGCAGTAGACATTTAAGGTCACAGTTCCAATTACTCTGGACACTAAAAAAAGCTTTCTACTGACTCTGAAAAACACCAGAAGAAAGATGGGCATACCATAGTGCTGCATGCCATAGTCCTGCTGCAGGGAGGCATGAGGACTGCAGATGTTAACAGAGCAATAAACTGCAATGTCTGTAATGTACAATGCCTATAGACAGTGCTACAGGGAGGCAGGAAGGACAGCTGATAGTCCCAGCAGTGTAACCATATGTGCAACCAGACGTGTTCGAGAACTTGCAAGTGCCATGTTGGAAGAATGGAGTAACATCTCACAGCAAAAACAGGCAAGTCTGGTGCCACACTTTGCTTTACTTAAAGATCTTGCTGCACAGGTGAGAGAAGTTTAATGTTTAATGCAAATCACTAGCTGCAGGCACGTACTCGCTCATTTAGAATCATCTGGATTCATCAACATTAGAACAAGAGAAAGAACAAATTTATGTGCGTTACACACCTGCTGTGAATCCGACGGGTTTGTACTGCAGCATGAGAAGTCCTTCTGCACACATGAATTTGTAAATTGTACATAATTATTAGCTATGACTTATTCATCAGCCTATCTCGGGTGTCTGGAAACTTCGTAAGGTTTTCCCATTAGTTAATAAACGATGAGCTGAAGTTTTGTGAAGTGCCCCTCGGGGTCTGTGTGATGCTGTGGTCTCAGGATCTCTACTTAGTGGACTACCAAGACAGAATGTTCTTAAAGGTATACGTTACATTGTAAGATACCTCACACCACACATTTCTATTTGTTGTGCTTATCTCATTGTTTGCTTTGAATTTGTTAACTGTTAGTTCTATTACAAAAAAAATGTAAATCGAGTCTTCCATGTTTTATATATTTTTCATGCAGACTTTTAAATATTTTGAAATGTATTCTCATGCACAACAAAAAGCTATTTATAAGCTCAAAGGGGACCTATTATGCAAACTTCACTTTTATAAGGTGTTTGAACACCAATATGTGTCTGCAGTGTGTGAAAACAACCAGCCTATAATGGTAAAAATCCACTCACTCATATTTTTATAATTCCCATAAATCAAAAGTAGTCTCTTCAAATGTGCTGGTTCACATTCCCCCCTATAATGACGTCATTGTAGTCCTGCCCAACCATTGTGCGCCGAACTGCTTCACAAATGAGGGGCTTTTCAACGCTGGATTTTCAAAAAGGTTGATTCTGAAAGATGGGTCAATAGCAAAAAGCTTTGTGCACAAACTTCAGATTGAGACAAAGTAAGTATTGCGCATCATATGTTGTGAGTCCTTCCAAATTGCCTTTCTGAAAGAGCTTGTTGGCACTCTGTACAGCTAATGTTGCTAAAGCTAACATCGGCTCTGCCTGTCTTCACTGACGCTATGTGCTATCAGGAGTTTCCTAGTTAAAAATTGCACATGAACACCCTTTGAAGTCACCCACTTGAATGCGACCAGCTCATAATTTTCTGATATCATGTGAAGGCACCAGGAGAGCAGAGCTATGTCATTGTTTTTATCCCGCCATGCTCACCGTCTGCATAATTCATAAACACGCATTTATTATGCACAGTACAGTTAGTTGACAGATGACTGAACGCTAGATGAAGGATGAATGCTACTTACAGTTTCTGGCATTTTCAGTGTGTGAGATTGTCCTGTTTTGTTGTTGTCGGTATGCCGCTGCAGCATGAGCTCTTGAAGCCCTGTCCTCTTCTTCATATAATAATTGAGTGTTTTTGCTTACCCCCAAAAAGTACCAATTTTAACACGCTAAAAAAAAATTAACTGTAAGATATTTTGAGCTAAAACTTCCCCCACACACACACACACACACACACACACACACACACATACACATACACTGGGGACGTCAGAGACTTATTTTACATCTTATAAAAAGGGGCCTAATAGGTCAGCATGAAACAGAAATTGCGATCATTTTTTCTTCCCTATTGTGATGTATATCTGAGTGAAATGGCTTCTGGAACAAGAACAAATGTAGGATGGGGCTTGATTTTGTCCATGGGATATTGATTGGATGGTTGCGGTTTGCTATTGGTCGATCTCATAGGTTGTCCCGCCCTCGCACCAGTAAACACGTCATCAGAGAAGAGAAGAGAAGAGAAGAGAAGAGAAGAGAAGAGAAGAGAAGAGAAGAGAAGAGAAGAGAAGAGAAGAGAAGAGAAGCTGCAAGATTGAGGGGAAGTTATTTTTATTAAAGATAACGAGGCACATGAATGAAAAAAATGATGTGCACAGATAAATCATTTATAATAAACAGTGGAATATTCCATAAAGAATAAGAATTGTCAATTTTTATTACATGACAATTGTTACATCTTTGCATTGTTAATATCTTTTTTTTTCTTCTTTCCCTGAGTCTTTCTCTTTTACTTTCACTTTCCTAGTCACGCCCTATTGGCCCACGCCACCCACCTGGTCCCTGTGTTCCTGTGACATCGTTGACCAGCTATCCAATACTATACAATTGGTGCCCCCGTGGCATAAAAGTGGAGAGTAGATGCCACTCGCGAGGCCCTGTCTGCAAAATTTGTGTGTTCCTCACAAATTAATGTTACTCCCCTTTACCCCTTGACTGACCACAACAGGGGTCATAACAATGATTTTAAAGCATCTGCATTTATTGATTATCATGGACAGCTGATGGAAAACAAGTTTTTCTCTTTACCAAAATGTTTTAAGTCATCTTAGTATTAATGTATGATAATAACCCCATTTTATGCATATAATTTAGTCAAGATCTGACACTAAATAACAGGCACACACACACACACACACACACACACACGTGTAAAACGCATTTAACAAAATTAAACTCACTTGCAAACATTGATGTTTTTAAGCCAGTCTCTGTAACCCGACTCTCATTACTGTACTGTTTATGCTGATTAAATTTTAGAATGTGTCGTTCCTGTGCTGACATGAACACTCTTATTAAGACAAATATTTCCACACAGTAGACCTGGGAATTAAGAGGGAAAGGAAAAGAACATTTGAAATTGAAATTAAGAGTCTTGATTGTGTCAAGCATCTTGAAATTAGACTATTAACATTTAAAGCATCTAGCTTAATTGGCATTTTGTCACTTGTTGGGTGTGGGGAGATTTGGACATTTTATTGAAAACAAAACACATGTAGTAAACTATGTTTGTAACATTTTTAGTTATTTATTTTCTTTAAAAGAATATGCATTATGTATGCATTACAACTGAATGCACTAATATTAACAGTAAAAAATCAGCACTTTAAAAAGCACAAAAAATCTTCTTCAAGGTCATGAGAAAGTTTTGGGATCAGTGCAGCAGGCTTGTCAATGCATGTCTTTAATTTTTCAGTTTTTTTTAAATTGCAACTCTTTAATTAGCATTTGCAGATGTACCTTTACATAGCATTATGCATTTGTAGGTTCATTATTTTTGCAGTCTACACTGTGAATGATTAGTCTTTTTACACATCTTAAGAGTAATCATTGCAGAAATACAGGTGATGACTCACAAACTTTTTTCTTGCAACGGTACTTTTGAACTGCTCCATCCTTCATTAACAGCCTCTTGCAATGCTGCATTATATTATGAAAGATTCATAAAGCAACCAGAGCTAAAATGTGCTGCTCAAACTCAGGCTGAAATAATCAGGGGATTTTGCTAAAAATAAACATACCTGCTTGTTTCTAATGTTGAGGTTCAGCAGATGTGCAGAGTGGCAGCACAAGCTTTCACAGACCTCCCCCATCTCTCTCTCTCTCTTTTAAAGGATTAGTTCACTTTCAAATGAAAATTAGCCCAAGCTTTACTCACCCTCAAGCCATCCTAGGTGTATATGATTTTCTTCTTTCTGATGAACACAATCAGAGATATTTTAATAAATATCCTGATGCATCCGAGCTTTATAATGGCAGTGAAAAGGGGTCACGAGTATGAGCTGAACAAAGTGCCCCCATCCACATCCATCCATCATAAACGTACACCACACTGCTCTAGGGGGATAATAAAAGCCTTCTGAAATGAAGCGATGCATTTGTGTAAAAAAACTATCCATATTTAACAAGTTATGAAGTAAAATATCTAGCTTTCGCCAGACCGCCTTCCATATTCAACGTACAAAGAAAGTGTAAAACTCTTGCAGTTCAAAAAGCTTACACTACATCCTACACCTTTATGGAAAAACTTGACTGACGTGATGCCAATTTACACTTTCTTTGTAACTTGAATATGGAAGGCTAATCTGACATCTAATCTGATTATATCTCTTAAAGGTGCTAAAGAGGATGTTTTGTTTTATACATTTTTGCAACATTACTTGAAACTGTCTTTACTAACTGATAAAAGACTATTTATTAGGTGCACTGAAAGTAATAATATTAATATACATCATCTGTGCACGAGGTAGGGCCTTAAAAACATCAGCCAATCGCGTAAACGATTGGCCCTCTGGCTTGTCAATCACTGCGTGACATTCCTTGTGAGAGACGTGCGCGGATTGGCCCTCTGGCTTGTCAATCACTGCCATGACGTTCCTTGTGAGAGACGAACGTGGCTGCGCGCTCCAGTAACTTTCCACACTCCACAGGCGCCGCATGCGATGTTTTTGTCCGGAGACAGGAGTAACAACTGCAGATTATGAGTTACCTGCGGTGAGTCCAACATAATGAATCCACTAACACGATACAACGAATGCCGGTGGTAAACACTCGTGTTCCAATACTCGTGGCACGAGTTTTGGGAGGCGTTCCCTCGAAAGGAGGGGGGGTTGTTCTTACGCATGCGCTCATTTCAAAAACTCAGTAACAGTCTTTGGTTTCTCAGTCGACGAAAAGATCCTCTTTATCACCTTTAAGCCTAGTAGTGAATGTTTTTGAGTAGGTTAACCATATTTGTCCGCACAGTCACACAGAGCTGAAGCACAACCAAAACAATGTTCTTCCATAAAACGCATCTAAATTTTTATTTTTAACTGAAGGCCAAAAGTTTCATAGTGTACCTTTAAAGGGGTCATGAACTGCGTTGGTTTATTGTTTTATAATGTTTCCAGGGGTGCACTTATAATGTTAGTATGCTTTTTACATCCAAAATTGTCATAATTTATAAATAAAAGGCATTTTTCCTACCCTGATTTTAGCCCTCTGATTTGAACGCTCTGTTTTAAGGGGCGTGTCTGCTGTGAAACTTCAGTGTGAACGCTCACTACTGTGATTGGCTGACATATTTGCATATGAAATAACTTAGTATTACTCTTTCTTTTAGTGCGTTTTTACTATTACAGCTCTTAAGGTTAACTAATCGTGAAAAGTGTTGCATTACATTTAGATCTGTGGCATTATATTTAGATCGTGGCAATGAAAGGTTGCAGAGATGAACACTGTGTAACCGATCACACATGTTGAGCGCATGAAAGCAGTGATCTCGTCATTGCAACTCAATTTCTGTACACTAACTTTCATCTTCACTAACAGTGCAAACGCAATATAACTAAAAGATTTGTTGAATAAAACGGGAGTTTTGCACGTCAGTCACTGATAAACTCGCGCTATTTGATTGACAGCTTCAGAGAGCGCTGCTCCAACAATTGCAAAGGGAGCTTTCTTTATATAATTTAATCACCGTTAAATAACAGATTATTTTTATCCTACTAAGAGAAACAACACAAGTTGACTTTTAGTCACGGGTTTGATTTACTGACACACAGACAAAGAACATCTAACTGTACATGAATCATTATTTATCAGATTAGGCATTAGAATTAACACAATTACTTACATGTTGCAGGCACTGTACAATATTTTATAATCCTCAACGGCATGTTTATTGCTTGGTAGCTCGATCTGGTTTAGCACCACATAGGCCTATGTTACTTAGGCTACCTATTCTATTGCATGTCATGCATGAATCGGTGGGTGGGGCTAAACAGGCAGTGATGAAGTAGGCGTTGATCTTCTTCTGCGGAGGCGGTGCTTGCTGCCCTTTGACGTCATAGATCCCCACTTTGTAAATCCTGTCGTTTGCTGGGTCTGGTGTCAATTAAAGCTTTTATTGGACTAACAAGGAAGTTTTCAGCTCTAAAACTTACACAATATTCATGATGACCTCTTATATGTCAGAAGCTCAAGGAAAATTTGATTTCTCAGTTCATCACCATGTATACACATTTTATAATAAAAAAAGCTCTTTTCACCCCATATAACAGCAATGATATTTCTTTTTAGAATTGGGTTGTTAAAAGAGCTTAATCATTATGAATAAAATATATATATATTTTATTTACACAATAAAATAAAATGTCTGACAACCAAAAATGAACAAGTATGTGTACTATCACTGTAATCAAAGGGTTAAAGGATTAGTTCACTTTGAAATGAAAATTAGCCCAAGCTTTACTCATCCTCAAGCCAGACTTCCTTCTATCTGATGAACACAATTGCAGAAATATTAATAAATATCCTGATGCATCCGAGCTTTAGAATGGCAGTGATAGGGTTCAGTGAGTATGAGCTGAAGAAAGTGCTTCCATCCACATGCACCCATCATTAATATGTTCTCTACATGGCTCCAGGGGGTTAATAAAGGCCTTCTGAAGCGAAGAGATGCATTTGTGTAAAAAAAATATCCATATTTAGCAAGTTACGAAGTCAAATATCGAGCTACCGCCAGACCGCCTTCCATATACAGTTTACGAAGAAAGTGTAAACTGGAATTGTGTCAATTACACTTTTTTCCGTAAGTTTAATAGGGAAGGCGCATGACGTAGTGTAAGCTTTGTGAACCGCAAGAGGTTTACACTTTCTGCATACGTTGAAAACGGAAGGCGGTCTGGCAGAAGCTCGATACTTGACTTCATAACTTGTTTAATTATGGATATTTTTTGTACACAAACACATCGCTTCAGTTCAGAAGGCCTTTATTAACCTTCTGGAGCTGTGTGGGGTACATATTTATGATGGATGGATGTGGATTGAAGAAAACGTACTCGGTTACTAACGTAACCTCGGTTCCCTGAGATACGGAACGAGTACTGCGTATGGGGAAAGGTCTCCTTTTTCCCCGTTACTGAAGCCTTTTTCAATAACGCAGTGTAACTGCATCGTCATTGGTTCACTCATAGACAAGTTGTTGAACCAATGACGGCGCGGCATAGCTGCGCGGCCTATGGCGACAGAGCGCGCGAATATTCCCGCCGAAATGGGCGGGGTTTAGGGCTATATAAGCGGGCGTTTCGCCATAGGATTTCAGGTCATTCGACTGAAGCGACGACACTGAAGCCACAGCCTCGTGGCACGGCATGTAACGCAGTACTCATTCCGTATCTCAGGGAACCGAGGTTACGTTAGTAACCGATTACGTTCCCTTTCGATACTTCACTTGTACTGCGTATGGGGAACGAATTCAACCACGGCGTGCCACGGCAGGGAACGACTGGACTTGTCTTGGGCACCGTGAGGGAACCAGAGGACAAGTGAGAAGGCCGGAGCCGTCGAGCCCTCGTTACACTACAAAAAGGGAGTTAACTCCCAGAGTGGCATGAAGCGGAGCTCGATAGAGGCCGCTGGATCATACCGAGAGGACCCGAGCTTGTAAGGTCGGGACGTCCAAATGATAAAATCTGACAAAAGTGGACGGCGAGGACCAGCCGGCCGCCTCACAGATGTCTTTAATCGAAACTCCACTAGACCAGGCCCAAGAGGAAGCCATTCCTCTAGTAGAGTGAGCTCTAACTCCTATGGGGCAGTCGAGGCCCATAGAGGAGTAACAAAGAGCAATAGCGTCGACTATCCAACGCGAAAGACGTTGCTTTGAGACCGAAGACCCTTTGGTGCGGCCACCAAAGCAGATAAAGAGCTGATCAGATTGCCGAAAAGGCTGTGATCGATCAACGTAGGTCCTTAATGCCCTGACAGGGCAGAGTAGTTCCAGCTCTCGCTCGTCCGACGAGGGAGGATGCGCTGAGAGGGAAATAACCTGTGCTCTGAATGGAGTCGAGAGCACCTTAGGGACGTAGCCATGCCTAGGTTTCAAAACGACTTTGGAGTCGTTGGGCCTGAACTCAAGGCATGCAGGGCTCACAGAGAGGGCCTGCAAGTCACCAACTCGCTTAACCGATGCCAGTGCAAGTAGCAGAGCGGTTTTGAGCGTCAGGGGCCTGAGGTCAGCTGAACGCAGTGGCTCAAAGGGAGGCCCTTTAAGAGCTCTGAGGACCAAAGAGAGGTCCCAGGTGGGAACAGTGAGAGGACGAGGAGGATTTAATCGCCTAGAACCTCTCAAGAAACGCACCACGAGGTTGTTTCATCCCAGTGACTGGCCAGCGATAGGAGCGTGAAACGCTGCAATGGCTGCTACGTAAACTTTGAGCGTTGAAGTGGTGCGACCCAGATCCAAACGCTCCTGGAGAAAAGACAGTATCTGTGATATGTCACACTCCACTGGGTCTATGCTGCGTGTAGAACACCAGTCAACAAAGACCGACCATTTCTGGGCGTAGAGGCGTCTCGTGGACGGAGCTCTCACCTGAGAAATGGTATTCAGCACGTCCCCGGGGAGGTTAGCAGGCTCCCGTCGAGGGACCAGAGGTGCAGAGCCCAGAGTTCTGGCTGGGGATGCCAAATCGTCCTGTTCGCCTGAGAGAGGAGGTCCCGTCTCAGGGGGATCGGCCATGGAGCTTTTGTGGAAAGCCTGAACAGCTCTGTGGACCAAACTTGGCTCCTCCAGAGCGGGGCCACCAGGAGGACTCTGTGCTTGTCTTTCCTGATTCGTCTGATGACGTGTGGGATCAGAGCGATCGGGGGAAAAGCGTAAAGGAGGGTGCTGGGCCAGACATGGGCCAGCGCATCTTCCTCCTTCGAGAAATAAATTGGGCAGTGAGAGTTGCCTTCTGAAGCGAAGAGGTCTACCTCTGCCTTTCCGAAGAACTCCCAGATCATGAGAACCGTCTGGGGGTGGAGCATCCACTCATCTGAGGGGACATTGCTCCGAGATAGCATGTCTGCTCCCAAGTTTGTTCTCCCGGGTATGTGAGTCGCCCTGAGCGACTGAACCCTGGGTGATGCCCATTCCAGAAGACGCTTCGCCAGAGCGCATAAGCGGCTGGACGAAAGACCACCCTGGTGATTTATGTATGACACCACTGTCATGCTGTCCGACTGGACTAAAACGTGCCGCCCTGTCAGGTGTGCCTGGAACGCATGAAGGGCTCGAATCACTGCCAACATCTCGAGGCAGTTGATGTGCAGATGGCATTCCTCGTGAGACCACGAGCCGAAGGCCGGTCTGCCCTCGCAAAGAGCGCCCCAACCTGTGTTGGACGCATCCGTTGAGAGCACCGTCCTTCTGGACACCGCCTGTAGGGGTACCCCTTGGCTGAACCATATAGGGTTCATCCAGGGTTTCAGAGCTGCCAAACAGGCCTGATTGACCCTGAGATGCAGGCGGCCGTGCCGCCAGGCGTGAGGAGGGACCCGGAACTTCAACCAGTACTGCAGAGGCCGCATCCAAAGAAGGCCGAGCTGCAGAACCGGGGAGGCGGAAGCCATCAGCCCTAGCATCCTCTGGAAAAACTTCAGAGGGAAATAGGCTCTGTTCCTGACCGATGCCGCGAGCTGCTGAATGGCCAGAGCACGCTCTGGAGAGACTACAGCCGTCATACGGACTGAGTCGAAAACCGCACCCAGACTGAAGTCTGAAGCACCCCGCTGAAGCGCGGGGGCCTTCGGGCGAACTGAAGCGAGTAGCCTCGACTTATGGTTCCCAGAACCCAGCTTGACACTCCGGGGATGGCCCGCCAGGCCTCGGCCCGTGTGATAAGGGGCTGAATGGTATCGGGTGACGGGCCGCCAATTGGGGGCCCGTGCACCGGAGAGAGTGGAAGAGGAACTTCGCTCTTTCTTAGAGAAGGTAGAATATTCATAGTGTTCGCCATAAGAATGGCGTTTTGCATGGACGCAGCACTGGGCCCAGTTAGCACAACACTGAACATATCTCCCACGCCCGGAGATGAACGAGGCGAAGGGGGGGTGGAACGAAAGAGCTTTTGGGGTGGTCCAGCCATGGCGAGACTTTGCCCCATCCTCTTCCTTCCTGAAAAATCAGGAGGGCTTAGGAGGCGTCGGGTCCAGCGTAATCTTAGGCCGGGGTCCCTGACGTTGCCTCGGGAAGGAGGAGCGCTTACGATGGCACTGTTCCTTGGGTGGTGCTGCCTGAGAGGTAGAGGGGGCAGGTTTGTTCTGCTGAGCCGGCGCAGACTTGGGGCGGCTGGAAGCAGACGTGGAGCTAGAGCGTTTAGGCAGGAAGTGTCGCATAGCCTGGGACGACTTTTGTGCTGCAGTAAAACGCTCCGTAAAGCCCTCTACTGCTGGCCCGAAGAGACCAGAAGGAGAGACCGGGGCATCCAAAAAGGCCGTCTTGTCCATCTCCTTAATCTTGGTCAGGTTGAGCCACAAATGGCGCTCAAGCACGACCAGGCTGGCCATGGATCGTCCAATGGCCTGAGCTGTGGCCTTTGTGGCATGCAGGGCTAAGTCAGTGGCGCTGCGGAGGTCACGGAAGGCAGGTGCATCGACGCCGGACTCATCCAGAGAACGGAGGAGCTTCACTTGAAACACCTGGAGAATAGCCATGGTGTGCAGCGCTGAGGCAGCCTGGCCCATGGACGTATATGCTCTGCCAGCCAGGGCAGAAGTGGTCCTGCAGGGCTTGGAAGGAAGGGCCCTCTTAGTTTTCCAACCCACAGCCGTGGGGGGACAGAGGTGAGCCGCCACTGCTTCGTCCAGGGGCGGTAGATGCTTGTAACCCTTCTCTTCAGAGCCATCCACAGAGGTGAGAGCTGAATAATGTGTAGTACGTAAGCGGGCAGAATACGGGGCGCGCCACGACTTCATCAGCTCGTCGTGAACCTCTGGGAAAAACGGTGCGGCGCGTTGAAGAGGGGCCTGGCAGGAACCCGGCAGGAACCACTCGTCGAGCCTGCTCCGTGATGGCTCCTCTGGCGGAGCCCATTCGAGGTCCAAAACCTCTACTGCTTTCGAGAGGATGCGGAAGAGCTCGGCATCCATACCCGGCTTGCAGTCAATGGGCTCCAGCGAGGGAAGGCGGGCGGGGTCAGAATCACCGGCCCAACCTTCGGTTTCAGAGGCCGCGAGAGACATGGAGTCATCAAGCGGCTCGTCCTGAGATGAGATGAGGTCGCTCGCATCTGCCGAGGGACGCAGCTCAGGGCGGGAGAACAGGACAGGGGACTGCTCTCTCAGGGGAGAGGGTGAGGCACGCGGGGAAGCCGGCGTGACGTCATCCAACTCCGTGCGCTGGGCCGCTCTGCCCCGCTGTCTCTTTCTAGCCGGCTCGCGGGAGGAAGAAGACGGGAGGGCGCGAGCGGCGAGATCGCCTTCACTGAAGAAGGCGATCCGCGAGCGCAGAGAGGCGAGACTCATGTTCTCACAGTGAGAACACGAGGTCCCGGTGAGCGCGGCCTCTGCATGGGGTCTGCCCAGGCAGCCGACGCACTCACCGTGTCCGTCGTCGTCATGCAGAGGGGCTCTGCATGTGCCACACGAGTGGCGCGGCATTTGTAACAACGCCGCCGCCGTGAAAACGGCGTTTGAGGGGCTCTTTTAGAGCGGCGAGGGCCGCTAGAGCGGTGAAAACCGCTGTTAGAAAGCTCTTTATTTAGAGCGGCAATAAACCGCGGGAAAATCGCTCTTTTAGGCGCGCCGGATGGCGGCAGGAGACGGGCTGGCAGGCGGCCGGAAGCGGGAAGCGGGCGGCTCGAGACGGCGCTCGAGGCGGCAGTCGACGAGGGCGCCGGCGCTTCTTCGTCGGCGAGCTCAGCAGTCCGCTGCGGGAGCCTCTTCGACGGCGGCGAGAGCTTCTTTCCAGGCAAGCTTCTTCCAGGCGGCGAAGGCTTCAGCCGGAGATCAGCGAGGAGCGATATGAAGTCGTCGCTGAACGAGAGAGAACTGAAATCCTATGGCGAAACGCTCGCTTATATAGCCCTAAACCCCGCCCATTTCGGCGGGAATATTCGCGCGCTCTGTCGCCATAGGCCGCGCAGCTATGCCGCGCCGTCATTGGTTCAACAACTTGTCTATGAGTGAACCAATGACGATGCAGTTACACTGCGTTATTGAAAAAGGCTTCAGTAACGGGGAAAAAGGAGACCTTTCCCCATACGCAGTACGAGTGAAGTATCGAAAGGGAACTTTAGCTCATACTCATTGAACCCTATCACTGCCATTATAAAGCCCAGATGTGTCAGGATATTTATTAACATTTCTTCAATTATGTTCATCAGGAACAAGAAAGTCATATACACCTAGGATGGCTTGAGGGGTGAGTAAAGCTTGAGCTAGTTTTCATTTGAAAGTGAACTAATCCTTTAACAATGGTAAATTACACAAAATGTTTGGGGTCAGTACAAATTTGTTTTTAAAAAAATATTTTAATAAAAAAGTGACAATGTTATAAATTATTTCAAAATAAATGCTGTTCTTTTGAACTTTCTATTCATCGAAGAATTTCGGGGGGAAAAATGTACAGTCACACTTTAAATAAATAATGCAAACAATTAATGGTTTCTTGATGCTTTTTGATTTTGAGGTGAAATATTCTTAAAGATTCATTCATAAAGAGGTAAAGATTCACCTTTTGAAATTTTAATGAATAGCATTTGGGTTATGTGTGCTTTTAAAGATTAAATAATTATTTTAAAATTATTTGTAAATATCTGCGAAAACCAACAGCACAATTTTCACTTCTGTGTACAACATGCTGAACTATACCGACACCTTTCCTGCAGGACAGACAGAATGAGTGTGTGTGTATGTGTATGTGTATGTGTGTGTGTGTGTGTGTGTGTGTGTGTGTGTGTGTGTGTGTGTGTGTGTGTGTGTGTGTGTGAGAGAGAGAGAGAGAGGCGAGGGTCTGTCCTTCAGGTCTGAGGAGCTTTTGTGATGATTAGATGATGTTATCAGTGTTTGGTCTTCAACTGCAGTTCAGGGCATGTTCATATATTTAATTAAAATGCCATCGGCCAGTAGAAAGGGCAGTTATCTAACACAGACGCCTCTCTGCCCTCTAATTTAAAGATTATCTGCTGTGATTGGCATCTGAATGTTGAGATGGAGGAGTAGAGAAAAGGAACATGTGGTGAAATGACCCGTCGGCTTCGAGCACTGTCACCTGACCGCTCCATTTCCATGGCAACTATCAGGCGTACAGCATCGCTAATGTGGCGGCAAACAGCTGTGAGTTTCTGTGTTGATCACTGGAATGTGCAATGTAGATGTCTGAAGATACATGGATGCTACTCTTACTACTAATACTGCAGTGTGCATTATCAATAATGTGCAAATTCCCAGATGACTCCAAATGTGCATATACAACATATCCCACAATGCAATGGACTCGACATGATTTTGCATGTTTATTTCAATGAAGTCTAATGCTGCCCAAAAGTGAAACTGGAGATTGTCATATGAACATGAATAAAATATGTAGCTATCCCCTGCGAAGGCCTCCTTCCCTTTCCTTTCCCTGTATGTATAGATAAAACGTTATCAAAATGATTCCAGTTCACATGGATCCATGGAAATGACTAATAATTCTGTATTATGCAGACCAGACGAGCAATTTGGCAATGTCACTTTGTAAAGAAAGACTAAGCGTCTGTGCAACATACACATTCAAACATGTACACCTATAGACTAAATACATAAATGAACGTCAAGAACGTATTAAAAATCTTCTCTTTTTTAGTTTAAAAGTTAATAATTAATGATTTTTACAACGGTAGTGATTCAATCAAAAACTTACTTTAGCTCAGTAATAACTTTTTCCTAGGGCTGCTGTAAAGCCAAAACAATCTCTGTCCATTAATTTTCCTATTATCACTGTGAAGCTGCTTTGAAACAATCTGTATTGTAAAAAGCACTATATAAATGAAAATGACTTGACTGAGGTGAGTATAATCATTTTTATATAACAGTAATGCAATTTATCATTAACTTTAAGGTCTCAAAGCAAAACACATGCTAACAGTACTTGGAGTACACAGAGAAGGCACAGATCAGATGCTTGAAATATAATCCAAATGTAGACTAAAAGTGGTCATAAATGTGAATGTGCATGTAAAATGTGGTTTCATTAGGGATAAACAGTAAAAAATATCACAATATGTCTGAAATCATAAAACTAGATACAATGCCTTGTGAAAGTATTCATACTCCATTTTTTCACATTTTGTTTTGTTGCAGCTTTATGCTAGGCGGCTTTACATTATTTTTTATTTTTTTTTATTAATTTTTTTCTGCCATTCTTCTCCTCAGATCCTCTCAAGCTCTGTCAGGTTGGATGGGGACCATCGGTGGACAGCCATTTTTAGGTTTCTTCAGAGATGTTCGATTTGGTTCACTCAGGGACATTCACAGAGTTGTCTATAAGTTACTCTTGCATTGTCTTAGCTGTGTGCTTAGAGCAAAATTCAGTTCCTGGAGGGACACAGTCCTGCAGAGTTTAGTTCCAACCCTTCTCCAATAAACATACCTGTGGTTTTTAAAATATGCCTGAAGGACCTTTAATCCTCTAATGGACAAAATAAGCAATTTACTTACAAATGCAACAGGAGACAACGGAAAACATGGAGAGCATCAGCTTTCATTTCTGCACAAGACCAAATCTGGCCCGCCAATCATATTCATGTGGCCCGCGGCACCCCAATCCCCCTCCTCCTCTTTTCCTGGCGGTGCGGCTAAATTTGGTTAGATATCGTGGCCGCAGTGGCACATGCAGCTGTATGCGGCTATATACTCACGGTTCATACCATGCACACTCCTCCGACTGACCTGAGAAACGTTTTTGGTGCGAATATTTCAGCAGTTATTATGTTTGTCCCGTATTTCTGTCGACTGAACCAGCGATATCAATCATTCGTGAATTAATCATTCTTTTGTCTCGATTAATTTCCGTGAATTGGCCAAACGCGCTTGCATACTGATCTGAAACGATCTGTCACTGAATCATCTATAGATGTTTCTTGGTCAGTAACGATGAATACAGAACAAATATCGCTGTTTTCAGGCATTTCACAAGTTTACTTTGAACTTTGCAGCACAGCCCAGTGGATAACAGAATGGAAGCTTAAAGGAGCTGTGTTTATTCCTGGTCACCATTATTAAACAGCGATGATGATTTTCACTCGATGATTAAACTAGTTTTAAATCGGATAAAACAGCCTCAACATTCCCAACAAGACTGATGAGGAAAACAGGAGAAATGTGCCAAGAATGAAGATAAGACTTTTAAATCCCAAAATCACCAGACTAACACTTTTACCATGAATAAACTATAGTAAATTACCATGGTTTGTGGAAATGTGAAATATTTATATTGAAAACTATGTTATAGCCATTTATAGCCTCAACTTTTTGATTTGATAATCTGGCCCTCGAATGAAACTACTTGAAGAGCCCTGGTCTACACTACAGAAGCAATCCAGTCAAATGCAAGTGGTTGAAAGTGGACGAGCTCAAAACTCTCAAAAGAGAGGAGGCCTAACTATGTTCTCTATTCAAGCCAGCATCTAAGGAGGCTCACAGAGAGCCTAACACTTGGAACTTCTGTTCAGACAGCCCTGAAGAGCGGAGGCCTCAATAAGAGGCCTAGCAATGTTCTAATCAAAAGGCAACTTAGTCTAACTGGCCCATGAATCTCTGCAGAGCAGAGGCCTCAGTATCACGACTTTCATAATGAGAGGAGGCCTAGCAACACTCAGGTCATTTGCCAAGGAGGCTCGCTGAGAGCCTAACAACCTGACATACTACCCGATGATAGCTCGCTCTAGCAAGAGGAGGCCTAGCAACACTCGCAATATCAAAGGAGGCTCACAGAGAACCTAACCACTTAGCTTATAGCTGAGCTCATGGGATGGAATCCTTAACACTACATCCTACGCCTGTCATGGAGGCTACATCATAGAGCCAGCAGCTCGACACAATTTTAGGTGGAGCACAGGTGAGCGGAGGCCTCTAACAGAATGACTCTCTATATCGAGAGGAGGCCTAACAACGCACTGGTTCAAGCACAGTAGCCTAGGAGGCTCACAAAGAGCCTAGCGACATAGTCCCTGGCTAAGCTCATGGGACGGAAGCCTCAGCACTACGTCCTATGCCTGTCAAGGAGGCTACATAGAACCAGCAGCTTGACACAATATCGGGCGAAACTCAGGGGAGCAGAGGCCTCTAACAGAATGACTCCGTATAGTGAGAGGAGGCCTAACAACGCAATGATTTAAATGCAGTAGCCAAGGAGGCTCACAGAGAGCCCAGCAACTTAGCCTCTGGCTGAGCTCAGAGGACGGAGGCCTAGCCGAGCTCTAAGAATGGAGGCCTCAGCATGACGACTCTAACACTCTGAGGTCTGAAAACGCGCCGGCGCGTTTTGCAGGGTTTTTTTCACATTGCAGCAAAACAGACTTAAAATACTCCGTCATTTTTTGTCATAGAGACATAAGTAATATATCAATTGAAACTATAGAATATCTTCTTTTATTTGTATACACTCAGAGTAAAAACACAATGTTGTGCTTTTTGTAAAATAAAGAAAACTAACATGATGCGTGATTTCTCCTCTCCCTCTGAACGAAGTCCAATCTGATAGTTCTCAGAAAATGAACTGTAACTTAGTGAATACTAATCACAGAAAAATTAAACTTATGTCTAAAAAAACGTTAAGATGTCAGGTTTTAAATCATGTAAGTCAAATCGAAAACAAACCTTCTGTGTTTATGTAATCTGTATGAAAAGAGAGCCATGTCAGAAGTCCGTGATTCAGCTCATTATCCGCTAATGCGGCCACGCCCACGGAGGGAGCGCTATTCAGACGCAAATTCAGAGGCAATACATGCATTCATCGTCTCAATCGTGTATTTATTGTCTTGAAAAGTGTTTATCTGGATGTAAAAGTCATGGTTAGCGAGCCCTAGAAGACATGCAGTTAGTTCCTGTTTTCTTTTCTTCTATAGATGAATTTTAGATGAGTTTTTGTTTCTTTAGCGCCCTCCGGCTGCAGTATGAATTGGAAACTCCATTCATGGAATAGCCTCTTCTTCTTTTAGATGAATTTGTGGACTAAAAATGCACAGAGAGCGCCCTCCGACTTCAAGGATGAATTGAAAACACCAGCGTTCATAGTAATGACAATGAATATTAAATAAATATAACTAATATTCTATATATAATATAAATATAATATAAGAAAATTGACATAAGCATATGAGAATCCAATATTTCTCCAAATGTGCATGCTTTTAAACTAAAAGCCTATGTTCAGACTCTTTGCATCACAGAAATACATTATATTTTAAAGTATAATATAAAACCATTACTTTATATTGTAATAATATTTTTCTGTATGTTTCATATAGCATGATGAGCTTGAGACATCACAGAAGGTTTTTTTCACAGCCTACCTGACTGAAATGCCTCAATAATATGCAAGTCATTTCAGCTCATTACTATCCAATTCTTTTGTCTTCTCAGGTGAGAATGGCCCATTATTCAGTGGTGATTCACGCCTCCATGCATACTGTGTTTCTTGGCAAAAAGTGTCTTACAAAAACTAAATCAATATATTGTTTTATATGAAGGAGTAGGCAGCATAATTTTGACATAATTCTGAAGCAAAAACTCTAGTCTACAACCTCCAATACCCTAAAGTCTTGTGAACACAGATTTACTATACTTTTTTTGGCCTTATTTCAGTGACTTAAGTTTTTTGTTTTTTCAGTAACCACACATAAACATTATTCCTTCAAAAACACAAACATGTACATACATGTACCTCATATATTATTGTAGCCTAGTTTGTGCTGAATACAGTGTAATGACACTTTTGTCATTTATATGTTTATGAACAACTGAAAAAAGCACAAATGTCAGGGCATGTCAAAACTTCTCCAGGCCCCAAATCAGCCTCAGACTCCAGAGGGTTAAAGCGTGTGGAGGCCTAACTACGTTCCACGCTCAGGACAGCTTCCAAAGAGACTCACAGAGAGCCTACAAATGGAGCTTGAGTGATCGAATGGAATTAAACCGTAGTTCAGGCAGACCACTGATTTTCAATTACTCCACCTACTCTAATCAACCGTATTTAAGCGCAGTCAAACATACGCTCTTCAGTCTGTCGCACAGACATTTGCACTTTGGAGATAGCACATAGTAGACAGAAACAGCATTCATGTGATTAATAGGAATAATATTCCTTACCTTTCTTGGGGAGACCATGGCCTGCTCGGAGTTGGAAGACCATGCAATCCTCTCCGTGGACACGTTCTGTCCACCTTGACTTCGACAAACTACCCACAGAAGCACAACCACTTCTCAGACGAAGCACCAGACTAGCCGTGAAATCTTCATCCATCAACGATTGGCCCCTCGAGAAAATCCTGTCTGCGTTACATAAACGGAATACCCAGATTCCACCTCATTCCAGTCACGAAGATCTTTTTTAACTATTCTTAGAATCTGCATACGAACAAGAGCCTATTCCTCCACCTGAAGCCTCCACTACTCAAAAAAGGAAGCATTCATCAGTCGACCATCCCTCAACCGACATCTCCAAACAAACGAAATCCTCAGCATCGCGTCCGCAGCCTCAGCCTTACAACCCAGTCCTCACAGCCTTGTCTTCAATCCAAAATGCTTTATCTAACATGGATGAAAGGATACAAGCCCTTGAGAATCAGCGCACCACCAGTCCGTCTCCTATCCCATCCGCTTTGGGAGTTCACTCACAGGTGACGCTCGCCAGCACATCCCAAACAACCAAACATCACAAAGAGCCTAGCAACATAGCCCCTGGCTAAGCTCATGGGACGGAAGCCTGCGCACTACGTCCTATGCCTGTCAAGGAGGCTATATAGAACCAGCAGCTTGACACAATATCGGGCGAAGCTATTCTTAGAATCTGCATACGAACAAGAGCCTATTCCTCCACCTGAAGCCTCCACTACTCAAAAAAGGAAGCATTCATCAGTCGACCATCCCTCAACTGACATCTCCAAACAAACGAAATCCTCAGCATCGTGTCCACAGCCTCAGCGTTACGACCCAGTCCTCACAGCCTTGTCTTCAATCCAAAATGCTTTATCCAACATGGACGAAAGGATACAAGCCCTTGAGAATCAGCGCACCACCTATCCCATCTGCTTCGGGAGTTCACTCACAGGTGACGCTCGCCAGCACATCCCAAACAACTGAGAGCCTCAACTTCCTGCCCAGGAGAATACTCAGCTCCGCAGTTCCAACAGCTTCACCTGGAGTACCTTTCTTTCCGCCAGCCACAGCAATCACTCCTCAGCTGAGGGCACAAATCCTGGCAGGTAATGACATTAATTTAATTAAGATCTTATTATGCTCCAAATCTAGCGATAAACGAGTCGTAGACTGTGGTGACGTATCTGTTGTATTAAAAGAAAGTGATCTCAGACTGTCTAAAAGTTTAACCATGGCTGAATTTAACATCACGTTCGGAGTGTTCAGAGATGTTATTTGTGAAATTCAACCTGAAAGGAGGCAAGAACTGGACATCTACCTAGCTATCATATCAGACCTAGCTATGTCATATGGTTGCATGCTGTATTACGAATATCACAAGTCTTTCTCTGCCATAGCTGCCATGTATATTCAGCGCTTCAGTCAAAGACTGGACTGGTCAGTTGTAGATTTAGCATTAATCAGCAGAGATTTCACCGGCTACCCTTTCATGTTCGCTGTGTGGATCATTTTCCCACACGTCTTCCTTGTGTCCTAAAGTATCTATCTCAACTAGCGCTACCTCCAAATCAGACATTGGAGAAAGCTCTCAGGAGGTGAAACCGGCAGTCTTTACACCCCTCTGTTTTCGTTATAATGAGAACATTTGTAATCGTTCTAACTATAAATTTATTCATGTTTGTAGCTATTGTGGAGACAGCCACCCAAAGAGTGTTTGTTGGCTCAGGCGTTTCAAGAGAAAATAAAGGCCGTGCCTTCTACTCCTATCAACACAAGTGAACTCAAGAAGGCTTTAAAAAATCATCCAAACCGTTGTTTTGTGAATTATCTGCTTATTGGTCTGCTGAAGGGATTTTTTGCCGGCTTAGCGTCTCTTCCTTCATCTACATATATATGTGACAATCTTCAGTCTGCCATTAAAGAGCCTGATATCATAGATGATGCTGAATAAATGATTCACAGGAATAAATTATATATTTTTAAAATATATATTCACATAGAAAACAGTTATTTTAAATTGTAATAATATTTCACAATATTACTGTTTTTTTGTTCAAACAAATGCTGCCTATGAGAAGAAAAGACATCTTTCAAAAATATGAAACAGTCTTACCTCACTTCTGAACAGTAGTTCCATTCACTTTAGAAAGTCCGAATTTTCACCTTTCAACTTTGTACTTTCTAAAGTGCAACAGAACATCATTTGAATTTAGATAAAGACATATTTATGATATTGAAAGAATATGAGCAAAGAAAATGCATCAGGTTCTACATTACCTGATAATAATAACTGTTTGGCAAACATTTGCAGAAGCAGGTGTGAACTTGGTAAATGATCCTCTCACACAAACACTAACACTGCATAGCATCATTTATTGTTCATTTTGGTTGTTGTAGGAACCTTTCCTTGTTGACAGTCAAACACCTGCTAAACTAACAGTACTGCCAATTTGTTCCTTTATATGTCATCTTACAAGTATCAGGGAATGAATCACCTCACTGGATAAAGGCTGAGATTTTAAGGCTTGTTGTTTTTGTTCATTACAACAAAAACATAAAACTAAAACTATTAAAATCGGTAACTGAAATAAAGCTGAAATAAAATAAAATATTAGATGAAAAACTTGAACTTATTTTATTTTCAATGGTTGCCAAAGCAGAATTTCATAACATTTTTTAAGATATGATATAAAAATGAAAGCTAATTAAAAATATTAATAAATACTATAATAGTATAAAAATAATACTGGAATAACACTGATTTCAGATGGGAATATCCCACATGCACATTCAAATGGAACGCTTGTGTGTTCTGTGGGAGGAGCCTCGTCATGTGATTTCTGCACTTAGACTGACTGCTCATTTACAGACTCTCTGCTATTGCTATTCTGTTGGCGTTTCATTTCTTTGGATGGCTGCCTGTGGCGGTCCATGAGGGTCCCAAGGAGTGTGAGTCCGGAGCTACTGAGCCTGTCAGAGCAGAGCTGTCATTACCAGCACACACTGATGACCATTACTGCAGCCTCGTCAGCATGTGCACACTGATACAACAGTGCAGAGAACAGAGAGACAGATGACCACAGCGGCTGTCATGACTATGTAGACAGCTGCCTACTAAGGCAACATCCTGTGTGACCAAATCTAATATCATGATATGAGTGATTTTATATCACTGTAAAAACATATACCAAAAGATTATGCATGATAGATGCATGAGTCCTGTTTAAATAGCCAATATAGGCCTATATGACATGTTGTAGCCTATACAGTATACCCTCAGAGTGTGACAGTAGATACGGGGCCCAGTTTTTCAAAAGCAATCTGATTGGATTTTGGCTATTGGATTAGATCAAATCTTGAAAATGGTTTGTTCAAAAAAAAAAAATGAAATCGTAAATCGTTCTGAAATCGTATTAGATACAAAATCTTTTTTTTTTTTTTATCTGAATCAAAGTGTCAGTATGTGCTGTTAAAATTTTTTGAGTAAGATTGGGATTTCATGAACAAAAATGTTACAAAACTTTAAAATATATATGTATGTATATATGTAATATATATATATATATATATACATATATACATATCAGTGCTCAGTATAAATGAGTACACCCCCTTTGAAAAGTAACATTTTAAACTATATCTCAATGAACACAAAAACAATTTCCAAAATGTTGCCAAGACTAAGTTTTATATAACATCTGTTTAACTTATAACATGAAAGTAAGGTTCATAATATAACTTAGAGAACAAAATTTTCAGTTTTAATCAAATTAGGGTGATGCAAAAATGAGTACACCCCACTGAAAGTCTCTGGAGCAAAGCTAAATTTTAGACTACAAATGTCTAAATGTCTAAATTCATTACACAGGTGTCCAGCAGACAGTTGACTATAAAAGGGTGTTAAAACCCCTTCCCATTTCATGCTGTCAGCAATGGCACCACATGGAAGAGAAATGTCACAAGACCTGAGAAAGAAAATCATTTCTTTGGTGAAGGCTACAAGAAGATCAGCAAAGCTTTACTTATCAGTCAGAATACTGTAGCAAAAGTTTATTCATTTACGCTGAGCACTGTATATGGTGATACATGGCACCCCCTTCAGGGTACAAAGTTTGAATTATTAGGTCCACATGGTCCTCCAGAATGGTTCAGTAGTCCTTGGCAGTGACGCATCCATCAAGCACAGTAGGGAATGCCATGATATTGCAGCCCAAACCATCACTGATCCACCCTGTGCTTCACCCTGGGCACTCAACAGTCTGGGTGTTAAGACTCTTTAGGGCTTCTCCACACTGTAAATCCCACGGATGTGGGAAAGACAATGAAGGTGCACTGCTAGCACCAATGAAACTGACATTTGGCATTGGCACGAGTGACCAAAGGTTTAGCTGTAGCAGTCGGACCATGAATATTGACTCTGTGGAGCTCCCGGCGAACAGTTTTGGTAGAAACAGGAAAGTCAAGGTGTGCATTTAATTCTGCAGTGATTTGGGCAGCTGTGTTTTTTTTTTTTTTTTAATTTTATACAATCTGGGTTAGTTCCTGGACATCCTTTTCAGACAGCTTTCTCTTTGTCGACAGGTACTCCTGTTGGATATGGTTTGTCATACATGATGGTATGCCAACATTACCCTGGACACCACAGGATTGCAATATTTTATGTGCAGCTGTGCTATTGCTTTGCTAATTTAACCTTCACACTCTGCTGTTACTGATGAAATGTAAAACCAGTGAAGACTGGCCACCAGGCCATGCATATATAGGTGTGAAACCTCCAACACTATATTGGCCAGTGTTTGCCTTTGGCTTGCCTATTTGGGGACACCTACTATTCAACAATATTATATAGATGAATATATATACACTACCGCTCAAAAGTTTGGGATCGGTAAGATTTTTAATGTTTTTAAAAGAAGTTTTGTCTGCTCACCAAGGCTTAATTTATTTAATTAAAAATACAGTAAAAACAGTAAAATTGTGAAAAATTATTACAATTTAAAATAACTGTTTTCTATTTGAATATATTTTACAAGTAATTTATTCTCGTGTTGGCAAAGCTGAATTTTCAGCATCATTACTCCAGTTTTCAGTGTCACATGATCCTTCAGAAATCATTCTAATATGATAATTAGTTCCTCAAGAAATATTTGTTATTATTATCAATGTTGAAAACAGTTGTGTACTTTTTTTCAGGTTTCCTTGATGAATCGAAAGTTCAAAAGAACAGCATTTATCTAAAATACAAATCTTTTGTAACATTTTACACTACCTTTCAAAAGTTTGGGGTCAGTAAGAATTTTTATTTATTTATTTATGTATTTTTTGAAAAGAAATTAAAGAAATTAATACTTTTATTCAGCAAGGATGCATTAAATCAATCAAAAGTGACAGTAAAGACATTTATAATGTTACAAAAGATTAGATTTCAAATAAACACTGTTCTTTTGAACTCTCTATTCATCAAAGAATCCTGAAAAATAAAAATTGTGCACAAGTATTTTGTACAATTGTAAACAATAAATGTTTCTTGAGCAGCAAATTGACATATTAGAATGATTTCTGAAGGATCATGTGACACTGAAGACTGGAGTAATGATGCTGAAAATTCAGCTTTGCCAACACAAGAATAAATTACATTTTGAAATATTTTCAAATAGAAAAATTTTAAATTGTAATAATATTTCACAATATTACTGTTTTTTACTGTATTTTTAATTAAGTAAATGCACCCTTGGTGAGCAGACGAAACTTCTTTTAAAAACATTAAAAATCTTACCGATCTTACCGACTTTTGAGCGGTAGTGTATATATATATATATATATATATATATATATATATATATACACTGAAGAAATGACACTTTGCTACAATGTAAAATAGTGAGTGTACAGCTTGCAGTGTAAATTTTTGTCCCCTCAAAATAACTCAACACACAGCAATTAATGTCTAAACCGCTGGCCACAAAAGTGAGTACACCTCTAAATGAAAATGTCCAAATTGGGCCCAATTAGCCATTTTCTCTCCCTGGTGTCATGTGACTTGTTAGTGTTACAAGGTCTCAGGTGTGAAGGGGGAGCAGGAGTGTTAAATTTGGTGTTATCGCTCTCACTCTCTCATACTGGTCACTGGAAGTTCAACATGGCACCTCATGGCAAAGAACTCTCTGAGGATCTGAAAAACAGAATTCTTGCTCTACATAAAGTGGCGTAGGCTATAAGAAGATTGCCAAGACCCTGAAACTGAGCTGCAGCACAGTGGCCATGAATGAGCAAAGCATGATCCCCTCCCTTCGGAGACTGGGCCGCAGGGCAGTATTCCAACATGATAGCGACCCCAAACACACCTCCAAGACGACCACTGCCTTGCTAAAGAAGCTGAGGGTAAAGGTGATGGACTGGCCAAACATGTCTCCAGACCTAAACCCTATTGAGCATCTGTGGGGCATCCTCAAACGGAAGGTGGAGGAGCGCAAGGTCTCTAACATCCACCAGCTTCGTGATGTCAACATGGAGAAGTGGAATAGGGACTCCAGTGGCAACCTGTGAAGCTCTGGTGAACTCCATGCCCAAGAGGGTTAAGGCAGTGCTGGAAAATAATGGTGGCCACACAAAATATTGACACTTTGGGCCCAATTTGGACATTTTCATTTAGGGGTGGACTCACTTTTGTGGCCAGCGGTTTAGACATTAATGGCTGTGTGTTGAGTTATTTTGAGGGGACAACAAATTTACACTCTTATACATATCTTGTACACTCACTACTTTACATTGTAGCAACGTGTCATTTCTTCAGAGTTGTCACATGAAAAGATATAATAAAATACAAACCTGATTCTGAAAAAGTTGGGACAGTGTACAAATTGTGAATAAAAAAGGAATGCAAGAATTTACAAATCTCATAAACTTATATTTTATTCACAATAGAATATTGATAACATATCAAATGTTGAAAGTAAGACATTTTGAAATGTCATGCCAAATATTGGCTCATTTTGGATTTCATGAGAGCTACACATTCCAAAAAAGTTGGGACAGGTAGCAATAAGAGGCTGGAAAAGTTAAATGTACATATAAGGAACAGCTGGAGGACCAATTTGCAACTTATTAGGTCAATTGGCAACATGATTGGGTATAAAAAGAGCCTCTCAGAGTGGCAGTGTCTCTCAGAAGTCAAGATGGGCAGAGGATCACCAATTCCCCCAATGCTGCAGCGAAAAATAGTGGAGCAATATCAGAAAGGAGTTTCTCAGAGAAAAATTGCAAAGAGTTTGAAGTTATCATGGACTATGGCAAAGTGGAAAACTGTTCTGTGGTCAGACAAATCAAAATTTGAAGTTCTTTTTGGAAAACTGGGACGCCATGTCATCCGGACTAAAGAGGACAAGGACAACCCAAGTTGTTATCAGCGCTCAGTTCAGAAGCCTGCATCTCTGATGGTATGGGGTTGCATGAGTGCGTGTGGCATGGGCAGCTTACACATCTGGAAAGGCACCATTAATGCTGAAAGGTATATCCAAGTTCTAGAACAACATATGCTCCCATCCAGACGTCGTCTCTTTCAGGGAAGACCTTGCATTTTCCAACATGACAATGCCAGACCACATACTGCATCAATTACAACATCATGACTGCGTAGAAGAAGGATCCGGGTACTGAAATGGCCAGCCTGCAGTCCAGATCTTTCACCCATAGAAAATATTTGGCGCATCATAAAAAGGAAGATACGACAAAGAAGACCTAAGACAGTTGAGCAACTAAAAGCCTGTATTAGACAAGAATGGGACAGCATTCTTATTCCTAAACTTGAGCAACTTGTCTCTTCAGTCCCCAGACGTTTGCAGACTGTTATAAAAAGAAGAGGGAATGCCACACAGTGGTAAACATGGCCTTGTCCCAACTTTTTTGAGATGTGTCGATGCCATGAAATTTAAAATCAACTTATTTTTCCCTTAAAATGATACATTTTCTCATTTTAAACATTTGATATGTCATCTATGTTGTATTCTGAATAAAATATTGACATTTGAAACTTACACATCATTGCATTCTGTTTTTATTGACAATTTGTACATTGTCCCAACTTTTTTGGAATCGGGTTTGTATTTACAAAAATGTAAGGGGGGTATTCACTTCTATGAGATACTGTATACTTATGCTTACCAAGACTACATTTATTTGATCAAAAATACAGTAAAACCAGTAATGTTGTGAAATATTATTGCAATTTAAAAGAACTGTTTTCTATTTGAATAATTTGTAAAATGTAATTTATTCCTGTGATGCAAAGCTGAATTTTCAGCATCATTACTCCAGTCTTCAGTGTCACATGATCCTTCAGAAATCATTCTAATACAATTTGCTGCTTAAGAAATATTTCTTATTATTATCATCAATTATTACAACTGTTATAGTTGGTGTCATTACTGCCGCAATCAAAATGTTAGCAAGGAGACTTGTGAAGAGCTTGAGATGAAATATGACGTATGTGATGTGTGAAGAAAATCAAGGTTAATCAAATGTTTAGTTTTAAAATATAAAAATTATGTAATTAAATTAATTATAAGGACAAACATTTCATTTTAAGAATGAAAGTCTTAAAGAAGTCCCTGAAAGAAGGTTAAAACAATAAAATCTACTTAGGAGGCATTTGAAAAATAGCCCAAATATATAGAGTTAATAAAAGTTTCTAAGACTATCAAAAAGTCTAAAGTTAAAATGTTAGTTTCAATAAAAATCAACTCCTAGAACATAAAGACCAAGCAACTGAAGACACATTTAGTACTGATATTTTGTAAGAAGTGCTCAGTAAATACGAGCTCATCCAGACCTGTGTATCCAATTTCCATAAATTGTGCAGTCTCTGTGTCTGTTAGTGTGACCTGGGCTGCTGTGTAAGCATGCTGGCATTTCGCCTGTTATGAGCCGCTGTAATGACATTAATAATGTGGAGTGTGTGAAAGAGTAAAAAACACAAGCACCAACCAAACTGACATGATTGTCATGACTGAAACTTTTTAATTAAATTATCATCCATTCAAAAACATCCTGATGAAATCGTTTTTTTTGCAAGCAACATTTACCTTGTGTGTTCCTTGAAGAAGAAGAAGAAAAAAAAAACATACGGGTTTGGAACAACATGAGGTGATGAGTAAATGACGGAATTTATTTAATTTAAGTTTGGATGAATTGTTCCTTTAAAATAGAGCCTAACTGACAATTTTATGCAGTGTTTGGGCGTTTTGTTTTTAAGCAATCCATCAAATATGAAGATTTTAGTAGAGTGGGTGTGACGACTCACGGCCACAAGCATGAATGCATCAAATATTCCTGAAAGATGTTTTAATGTTCAGTGTACCTCAAGTATTTCAAGGATTCACCTATAACTCAATAATAATAATAAAAAGTTCCTTATAGAGCTGAAGAATTCTGTATCCATGGCAACTTGTCACCCAGCAACTTAATTTCCTTAAAGAGCAACAAATTTCAAATCATGTTTTTGCTTATCCAACAAGACTGATTAATATTTACTGTAAATACCATCATCATGATGGAGAATGAATCTTATTTAGCAGCTAGGCAGACTGATGTGCATTAAAAGTTTACTAGCATACAGGCATACGGTTTATAGACTCCATACACACATCTACTCACTTTAATGGCAGGAAGTTTGTCATAGATTGGGACATAAGCTCATCGTCATTGTTGTTTTGCTTAACATGCAGTTGCATGGATGAGAAACTCATTTTAGTTTTAAAGCATAGCAATGTATCTCTTTTGGGACTCTTTTGAGACTTTTGGGACTGTCCCCTATACCCAGACTTTTACTTTCTCTCTTTAAAATTGTATAAAATTTGTTAAAATCAGGGGAATTCTCATCCATTCTCGCCCTCAATACTGCTGTCATTAACCACCACACTAAGTGTTTTAGTGAGTTTTTCCTTAAAATTTGTTCATGATTGAAATGAGTAGCGACGAGAGACCACAACAGTTATTAATTTGACTATTTTTCCACGACACATCACTTCTGAAAGCATTTGACTAACCAACTGCTCTAACATTAATTTAGTACAGTATTTATGAAAATGTAGTAAGGTAATACGACCCCCTTGAATTAATTGCTTCTGCTTGTAACATTAGGAATTGTACTTGAATAAATGTAAATGCAAATGTAAATCATGATCTCAAAGTGCCTTTATTAGGAACCATTACCAAATGAGTTACTATTGGAGAATTTAATTATAAACCAATCATTCCCCCCAAATGAAGCATTAATTTGACTTACTTTTTCTCCATAATGTGAACAATGTCATTACCATCATACACAGAATCACACATTATACTAAATTCACTTCAAGGTTGATCAAGACCACAATCAGATTTTTATTACTTTATTACTTTTATCATTTTTTACCATAAATGTAACAGTTTTAAGTTTTGTTTTTCAAGGTTTGATGTCAAAAGAGCTCCTAATTGAAGAAAGCCATATGAGACGTGTTTGTGTTGCAGAAAACGTACACATCCAGCAACTCTCGGCTTCACTCTGTCAGCCATTTATTTGTTGGCAAACAAGTTTCACTGTTACAACAAATATTAGTGAGAGGTCATTCAACCACAGGAGAAGAAAAAAAAAGGATAAACAAAAGAATAAATAAAATTAATAATCATATTTGTTATGATAAAAAATTATAATGTGCCACATTCATTTCACCTCTAGCAGTTTTGCAGAATAGTTTGTACTTTTTTCCCTCAGTGAAATAAATAAACATTCATTCTCCACCAGAAAGAAAAAAAAAGGCAAAAAGAAGGTATTTTTAGGTTTCTCTCATTCTAAATGTGGATCTCTGCAGTCAAATCATACAAGTGCCTCGTATGCATCTCTGTTAAAATCTCTCTCTCTCTCTGAATGAAAACGACTTCTGTTGATCATATACTGTGATTCTCATATCTCTACCCCAAAATGGCAACATATTTTCAATGCTTTCTTCATCTACAAACTGGTGTCTATAAATCAAATAGAATGAGGAAAAATATTTTTTTTTTTTTTGTCTATTCTGTTGTTTTTTTTCTACTTGCCATTATTCAAACTGAAATGAAGACATGAATGTAAAAGATATAATTAAAAAAGAGCGAGGGATCAAAACCTGTCGTGTTGAGGACAAGACCATCAGAAGAGAAAGGAAATGATCTGAAATCACCATGGTTACGGAAGCGGAAAGGCGTAGGAACAGAATAAGCACTATCCTGTGTAACACTAGTGTCTGTACATTTACATAGAAATATTGTAGAATTCTCCGGTATTAGTTCTTCCCCCACTTTTTAATATTTGTTATTAATACAGCAAAGAACAGAAACGGTGGAGTCGTCCTTCTTCGGCATTGTTCTCTGTCGCAGCAAAATGTGCTGCTGTTCACCACATGAGAAGAAGAAACATATTTAAAAAGCAAATATGGATACAGAAGGTATTAAAATAGTTTCCGAGTCACATTGTTTCAGACTTGATTGGTGTTGACTAGACGCACTGAGCTACTAACAATGTTTTTGGCAGTTATTTGTATTCCTTCGGGGCTGCCGAGAGTGAAAAACCCTCGAAATCTCGCACTCCCCGTGAGGTTATACAGCAAATCCTTTTTTGGGTCTGTTTTCCCATTTAAGTAGAAGTGCACGACCAATAGAATCAAAAGAATGTCAGCTTTCATTCCTCAACAAGCAAAAGTACCCATAATCCTTTCCTGAACAGAATACAAAAATCGCCTCACAGGGTTTGTTGTTGCAGTTCATTTTTCTGCGGACACGTAGAAGCAAGAGTGAACAACTGCGGACGACAGAACGGTACGGAAACGTAGAAGAGCACGTGGAGCTCGAGATGTCATTGGGTGATGAGGATGAGCAGAGCAGAATGCGTGACGTTCGGCACCCTCTATAGGCTGGTGACCATGTGTGCGGGCTCCTGCGGCATTTCTTCGGGCGAAAGCTCATCTTTGGGCGGGACGATAAAGCCGTCGCTGCTTCCGCGGCCCAGTTGGTAGTAGTTATGCAGCTGGTGCAGATGGTTGCGTGAGCCCAAGTTGGGCATGCTCTTATAGTACACGTCATCTGGCTCCCCGGTCCTGGGAAGCGCTGTGCGTGTCACCACCGCGGGGCAGCGAATGCGTGTCGGCGCGCTCAGGGTCGGGCAACGTGGGCATGCTGGTGTAGAGCGAGTCTCTCTGCGGGGACGGAGTCTCTTCCGTTTGCTCCTCTGTCAGCAGAGGGAAGAAACTCTCACTGTTTTCTTGGGGAAGGCGCCGTCGCAATGAAGAGGCTGAGCTGAATGTGGTGGGAAGAGGCTGGATGTGGCGTGGTGGGGGAAGCAAAGGTGCATTGGACTCCTCCCTGATCAGATCCAGCCCTAGACTGTCCTCGGGCGGGAAAGATCCAGAGTCGTCCAAGCCCAATGCAAGATTGACGGGCAGCATGGGCGAGTCTTTCACCCCGCCCCCGTTGCTGACTTCGTTCACCAACTTGTTCATAAGGTTGCGTCCGTGTTCGGCCGTGCGGTCGTGGTTGTTCAGGTAGGTGGGCAAGTAGTTGGAGGTGAGCTCTTTCAGGATCCGTTTCTCCAGCGTGGTCTCTTTGTGTACGTTGTACGTGCGGTCGATGATTTGCACGCAGTCGCTCATGTAATCGGCGCTGGCCAAGCTGTAGCTGTTGCCATGGTTACCATTCAGTGGTAGAGTATCCATGGCACTTGTATCCCGAGCATTGTTCAGGATTCCCTCTGTAAGATGGAGAGTCAAGGAGAAGAGGTAATTAAAAACACTTGCGCCTGGCGCAAATAATAAGACCGGCATGCAAAACCGCTCGCAGAAACAAACTGAAAAACCTTGAAACTCTTCGTCCCTGAGGCGAATATTAATTGAGCTTCCAAAGAATGCTATCTTGATTGGATTCGTCATGGGTTCAAGGCTGATGTGAGGTTTAAAACTCATTGTAGAACTCACTGAAACGTGCCAGCTAGCGCTGTGATAATGGACTTACCAGTCAAACACATCTTTGGCTATAAATTATCTTCCCACAGAACACTCAAATCAATAGCAAAGCCGGCAAACACAACAAACACAAACACACAACAAACACAACAGCTAATGCAGACGCTTGGCATGTAAAAGCTTTTGACAAACCAAATCATGCTGGCCTTTATATAACACTCATATATCATTAGGTACAGAGAGAGCAGCTTCTCCGCCTATAGATTTCTACTTTAATTAAATTTTGCATATTATTGGCATCTTGCTGGTAAATTTAACACTCTCCCACACTCAAAAAAACAAATCGTGGAAGCACTTTCTTGTTTACCAATTTTTAGATAAATCATTTGAGCATAAACAAACAAATAACATTTGTTTTACTTATCAGTGGCTTCGACAAATATGCAAATTTTAATTGGGGGGAAAAAAGACCAGGGTTGCAAAACACCGAATTGTCCACTCAGCTTCTATTTTAACAAAAGCATCACTTTGCGTCGATGAAGAGACGAGAAAATTAGGTTTTCATTTTAATGAGGTTGAGAGTGCTCTCTGATTAGAATATTGACTTAAACATCTCTTAGCAGAATGGCGTTTTCTATAGTTTTAAGAAAAGAGTAATAACGTTAAGGGAAATTACATTTGGTAAGCAATGTTTAGTTTGACTCCCATACTTGTCTCTCTGTAGGGCTCTTAAAGGACAGCATGGAAAAAGGAAAGAGAAAAAAGGTACAGGTAAGCATTCACAGTGACCGCTCAAATAGAACATGCACACAGATTAATGAAGCGCAGGTAAATGGTTACGCTCAACCCCATCGTTTCACCTCTCAAATACAGACACACACCCCGCGTCCCCTCGCAATCCCAGGATGCACATGTAAATGCCATAAAATTGTGCTTTAAAGCCCCCTGAATGTCTGGAGGGCGCAGAAATGGGCTTCTGTCTCCATTAGCGGAGCGCTCCGCTTCAAACGCGGTTCCACAGTCAGACTTGTATACGGTAAGAGAGTTATTGATCGGGCTAAAGAGGAACATTAAAAGTGGCCTGGGATCTATTCGTAATTTCTGGGCTTTTATTGATATTAGATTTCAAGGTCGCTACAATGTTGTCAACGTAGATGAAGAGGTTGTTATCCCGCGCTCGCCCCTCCCCGCTGACGCGTCTACCTCTCTGTCTCTAGAGCCTTTTGAATTTTTTCAGATCTTTGCATTAGTAAAGGTGGCACTAACAGGTAGTGACGGGGGGAAAGCAGATCAACAGACAGTCGGGAAGAGACAAGAGTGAGACAGCTGCGTGCAGGGATGCATTATTGCTAACAGGAGAAGTCATGCCTCCTGTGAGCATCTCAGCATGAGAGCGCAGTAAATTCCTGTTCTAAAAGAATGCGCTAGACGTATGAAGTCTTGCTCTGAAAACTGACTTTTTTTTGCATGCAGCCCTGCAGAAGCATATTCTTATTAGTGCTTAGTGCTACCCTTCTGTATGAGACACATTAGACTGCCTTTAAAGTTGAAAGGGCCTGTTTACACCTGGTCAATTTATGCGTTTTTACTGATCGGTAAAAATCACACATGGTCAAGTCTGTTTGGCCGCATAAATTTGTCTCCGCAAAATGAATATAAATCTGATCTTCAATTCCTGTACTATTCTGTCATTAATGACTCACCCTCATGTCGTTCCAAACCTGTAAGACCTTTGTTCATCTTCAGAACACAAATTAAGATATTTTTGATGAAATCCAAGAGGATTTTTTTTATCCTCAATAGAAAGCGACAAAATTACCACATTCAAGGTCCAGAAAAGTACTAAAGACATCATTAAAATAGTCAACGTGACTACAGTGGTTCAACCTTAATGCTATGAAGCCACGAGAATACTTTTTTTGTGCTAAAACAAAACAAAAATAGCGACTTAATTCAACAAATTCATCTCTCCCCTGTCATTCTCCTACGCTATTTTCATTGCAGCGCTTCCAGGTTCTACGTCAGAACGCCCACTCAGTATTGGCTGACACCTGTTCACGTGAGCAGCACGATGCCGGGTTGAGCTGGCGTTCAGACGTAAACACGGAAGCACTGCAACGAAAATAGCATAGGAATGTCTTTACTACTTTTCTGGACCTTGTATGTGGTAATTTCGTTGCTTTCTATTGAGGATAAAAAACTTCTTGTATTTCATCAAAACTCTTAATTTGTGTTCCGAAGATGAACGAAGGTCTTAAGCCTGGAACACACCAAGCCGACGCCGACGAACTAGTGGCGATGAAAGCAGACTGCGGGGTTGACTCACGTCGGCAGCGTCTGGGTGCAAAGTTGCCCTGACACACCAAACCGATGCTCGACACCTGATGGGCAAGTAGCACGTCCGTTCTGCGCCTGTGTAAGAAGAAATGCCTTTCCGTACCAGCAGGTGGCAGTAGCTGAACAGCCAATCAGAATGATCAGATGGCCACTGACCGACGAGGTCCGACGCCAATTCAACATATCGAATCGGCCAAAAAAAAGCTGTCGAGGACTGACTTCAGCTGACGGTGTGGAACACACTGAGAAAACTTAGTCGGCCGACGTACAAAAACTGCCCGACAGGCCGACCGTCGGCTTGGTTTGTTCCGGGCATTACGGGTTAGGAACGACATGAGGGTGAGTACTTGACAAATTCATTTTTGGGTGAACTAACCCTTTGACGGAGTTCACGTCAACAAAAACAACAAAAAATGAGCTGCATTTTATTTATCATCAGCTAATTTCAAGATCAAAGTTGCTTTAGCAAACAGATGCATTTCCACTTGCCCAGTTGCATCTGGAACGCGTCTCAATCCACCTCCTGAAGTGGTTTGAGTGATTGGATTTAATTGTGCATTCACACTATGTCATAATCACAGCAATTACGCCATTTCAACACGTAAAAAGCGTTCATGTCCTTGTAGAGCTCATAATTACAGCTTGTAAGATACAAGTTTTCTGAGAGCTCCCACGTGTACCATGTGACCGCTGTACCACCTGACCGCTGCAGATTCATTTAGGTGTTGATAGTGGTGCTACAGAAACACGTAATTCCCAGTCAGAGGATGTGAACCGCTCCGAAAATAACATAATATGTTGTCATCTTGAGACTACTGTAATTATGACATGGCATGAACGCAGCATAAATCCATCTCGAAAGAGTTTCCGAGGGCATTTACACCTGGTCTTTTCACGATCGGATAGCTATCCAATCAGAGATAAGGCATGAAGTGACCAGGGGTGTAAACGGCCAAACCCGTTATCCCATGCTCGGCCTGAAATGCCAGACCTCCTGCAAGCATGAGTGCATGGTAGATTTCTAGCCATTGGATGTATGAAGTCTTACTGAGTGTTTTGTATGCAAGGAATGCATTTAGTGTTTTCATTTGCATCAGTGCTGTGATGTAATAGAAACGTCATGCGTTACTGTCCAAACCCTTCAGTCTTCAAAAAAGTGGACGATATTGTCTTGTGATTCAGCACTCATGCGTGTATAAAGTTTGTATTCGCATTTCTGTTTAGATGAAGAAGTCATTATCCCATGCTTGTTCTGAAATGCACGGCTTCCTGAGAGAGCACATGGTAGATTTCCGGACTGTGAATTTCGCATGCAAGGAGCGCATTCATTGTTTTTAGTTGCATCAAGTCCAGTGTAGCTGTCAAATCCCATCTGCATGAGACACATTTGTGCGACGTGTCTTCAAAAGAGTGGGTGATTTTATTTTATTCTGCGATTAGGCACTAATGCTCGCATTTGTGTCATGCCACAAAATATAGCCATCAGTTACTATGATTATTTCAGCTGTATGAACTCATTTTTCATTGGAAACTAAGTGTTACTACAGACCATACCAGACAAAAGACAAAGATGATCGCAGACACGTTCAGCTTGAAGCCACATAGTGGAGCCATTTCCCCCCAAACACACACACACACTCACACACACACACACACACACACAGTTAGTGCACAGCAAGTTAAAGCAACGGAAGAATGCAGCACACCTTGAGCGTTGTACATGCTGAGAGTGGGGTTGTTATAGACGGCTGATTCGCCCAGTAAGGTGTTATAGGGGTTGTTAGAGGCGTGTGAGCGCAGCAGAGAGTTTGGGATGAGGTGATTGGCCATGGCACCTGATGCAGCCACACAGATGGAGAGAAGAACACACAGAGAAGATCAAACAAATGCAGCAACAATGTTAGCATTGGTATCATACAGGCATCTCCTCAGCAGCCACAGAAAAAAGCAGGGACATTCAACCAATGTTAGCATTCATATCTCATCAGAGCCTCTGACGGTCTATGTGAGTGAGCCTGTTATGGAAGAGACCTGTTCCTGGATAAAATGGATAATTTCTCAGTGGGGTTAAAGGGTTAGTTCACCCAAAAATGAAAATTCTGTCATTTATTACTCACCCTCATGCCGTTCTACAACCCTAAGACCTTTGTTCATCTTCAGAACACAAATTAAGATATTTTTGATGAAATCCAATGGCTCAGTGAGGCCTTTATTGAGAGCAAAGCCACTGAACCTCTCAAGGTCTATAAAGGTACTAAAAACATATTTAAAAGAGTTCATGTGAGTTCAGTGGTTCTACCTTAATATAATAAAGCAACGAGAATACTTTTTGTGCGCCAAAAAAACAAAACAACAATATCTACTAGTGATGGCCAATTTCAAAACACTGCTTCAGAGCTTTACAAATCCAATCAGTGGTTCGGAGCGCCAAAGTTACGTGATTTCAGCAGTTTAGCCGTTTGATAGGAGATCAAAATCTGTAATTCGAAACAAAAGACTCGTAAAGCTCAGAAGTTTCATGAAACAGTGTTTTGAAATCGGCCATCACGAGATATTGTTGAAAAGTCGTTATTTTGTTTTTTTGGTGCACAAAAAGTATTCTCGTCGCTTTATAATATTAAGGTAGAACCACTGAACTCACATGAACTGATTTAAATATGTTTTTAGTACCTTTATGGATCTTGAGAGGTTCGGTAGCTTTGCTTTCAATAGAGGCCTCACTGAGCCATCGGATTTCATCAAAAATATCTTAATTTGTGTTCTGAAGATATACTGGGTTACACTTTATTTTAAGGTGTCAATGTTACAGTGTAATTATATATTTAAGTACTGAGTAATATTAATTAACAACATGTACTTACTATAGGTTTAGGATAGGATTAGGGTTTGGCTGAGGGTTAGTTGCATGTAATTATGTATAATTTACATGTGACTACAGTGGTTCAACCTTAATGTTATGAAGCGATAAGAATACTTTTTGTCTGCCAAAAAAACAAAATAACAACTTTATTCAACAATATCTAGTGATGGGCGATTTCAAAACACTGCTTCATGAAGCTTCGAAGCTTTACAAATCTTTTGTTTCGTATCAGTGGTTCGGAGCGTGTATCAAACTGCCAAAGTCGCGTTATTTCAGTAAACGAGGCTTCATTATGTCATAAGTGTTTCGAAACATTTCGAAATTTCAATGGTTCACATGACTTTGGCAGTTTGATACATGCTCCGAACCACTGATTCGAAACAAAATATTTGTAAAGCTTCGAAGCTTTATGAAGCAGTGTTTTGAAATCGCCCATCACCAGATATTATTGAATAAAGTTGTCATTTTGTTTTTTGGTGCACAAAAAGTATTCTCATCGCTATATAACACTAAGGTTGAACCACTGTAGTCACATGAACTGTTTTAAATATGTCTTTAGTAGCTTTCTGGACATTGAAAGTGTTAATTATCTTGCTGTCAAAGGAGGCCTCACTGAGCCATCGGATTTTATCAAAAATATCTTAATTTGTGTTCCGAAGATGAATGAAGGTCTTACGGGTGTGGAATGACATGAGTGTGAGTAATAAATGACAGAATGTTCATTTTTGGGTGAACTAACCCTTTAAGACACAAGTCAATATTATGAGATAAAAAGTCAATCATGACAAAAGTGTATACTAATCTCATAATTTTGACCTTTTTGTCAATTTTGACCTTTTCTCATAATGACTTACAATTTTGACTTAAAATCTCAATTTTTACTTTTTGTCTTAATTTCAAATTGATCTCATAATGACTTAGCATCTCATCATTTCATTTTCATTTATAATTTTACAAAAGCATGATTTTTATTTTCTTATGTGGTAGAAATAGGCTTTCATAAGATTAAGAATGTCCACCCCCCACTGTACAAATGACTAGCAAAAATGGTTATGATTATGGCTATTTAAAAAAGGGACAAGAAGTTCTGTTTCAAAATTCATCCCATTTTAAAACACAGCTTTTGTAACAAATTTTCCTCCATCTTCTTCACTTTCAAGACAATTACTTTTGGATTGAAATTGCCAGCTGTGAGCAGTGTTCCTATTATTATGCATAATCTCTCGGCAGGCTCACACAGAATCTGTGCGCACTGATTTCCACAAAATTGGATTAGCGATTTTCACGAAGTGAAACATCTCCCGCCCCTTGAATGTTTGTTTATTAAATATTTAGCTAATTTGATCATGCTTTTAGTTAACAATAAGAGTATAATACTTTCAGCTCATCTCTCAGTTTTTAACTATGACTCAGTAAGACTTTCTGTTTGATTCTCCAAAGAAGATCATGTACAATATGAGCTCATTTATTAAACAGAGGTTTGGTTGTGATTATCAGTGTAGGCACGTTTATTATGCTGTCGACTAATTATACACCTCTGTAAATCATACGCTGAACACTGAGATAAGCACCTTCAGATATATGACAGAAAGACATAGAGAGAGAGAGAGAGAGAGAGAGAGAGACAGAGGTTCATTGAGGTTGAGGTTTAAATGCATCATTTGTTCTGCAGTGGAAATGATTACAAAAATTGACATTTCACCTGCACAGTGTTTGTGCAAAAGATCCTGACCTATGTGTAATATTGTTAATTTTTTAATACAGTTAAAACATTTATTGAATTTCATAAGAAAAATAATATTATTCATAGAAACATTAAATATAAAATCAGCATAAGACGTCTTGCATGATTAGAATCATAAAGTATTACGGTAGCACTTTACAGTTTTGCATACACATATGTACTGACTTATAATTATCATTATAATACTGGGCAATAACTATTAATACCCCTATTGTTACCTTATATTACTTCCTTAACCTATATTGTTACTTTATATCAGGGATGGACAACTCCGGTCCTGGAGGGCCAGTGTCCTGCAGAGTTTATCTCCATCCCTGATAAAAACTCACTTGCCTATAACTTTCTACTAATCCTAAAGACCTTGATTAGCTGGTTCAGGTGTGTTTGATTAGGGTTGGAGCTAAACTCTGCTGGACACTGGCCCTCCAGGACCAGAGTTGTCCATCCCTGCTTTATATTACTATATATTAGAGAGTTGTCAAAATTACCGACTTCAGTACAACGTCGGTACAGAAATTTAAAAAATGTGATGCTTTGAGCGCTGTTGAGCGGATTGGTAAAAACTGATTGGCCAGTGTGTTGATGCGCTCATTGGATGTGTCTGTGATTGGCTTCAACTCTTCAAAAACGTTTTAAATAGTCATCAATGACGCTCTTCAACGAGTGCTTACACAGATACACACGGGAGTGTTCAGACGCTTTCAAAACGCTTTTTAATTTTAACACTTTTGTGTGCTTTCAAACATTCCTGTGAGTTGTTCATTGTAGCCAATCACAGACATATCCGATGAGCACGTGAACACAATGGCCAATCAGAGGCGTTTACGAATCCGCTCAACAGCGCTCAAAACATCACATTTTGTTAATTTCTGTACCAATTGGTACCAAAGTCGGTACTTTTGATAACTCCAATTTATTATGAAAGTCCAACCAGCATTACATTGCCATCTAGTATATTTTTAAGCATTCTGATGTATTTTAAAGAATAGAAAATGTAGTAAAGATCAGCGACGTAAAATAATCCAAATAATACGGGACAATCCGTGTTTTCACTGTTATGTGGTAGGTGGCGGTGTTACACATCTTCTAAAATAGAACAGAATTTCCGGATCCAAAAACAAGTGAAGAAAAAGATCTGCATAAACCAGGAGAGGATAGAAGTTGCTTAAACACATGTAAGCTAACGTGATCATCAAACAATCAAGAGCATAACCCACTAAGAGGTTCACGACTGAGCAAGCTGTGGGGGTGTTGATCTATGCTTTGATCATCATTTTGAATCCAATCCGGAAGAAGTCTTTGACAAAAATGTGATTTTCTCAGCTTTTTATTTATTTTTATTTATTAATTTAGTTTTATTTATTTTTTTATTAAATATGCCCACAGTCAAGTGTTGATAAAAAAAAAAAAAAAATTAAACTAATATATTTCTTAAGCACATGCTCTGTTCTTTCTTTATTCATACAACAAAATATTCTGGATATGAATATTCTGAATATGATCAAAAATGCTGGTGCTGGCTGGCAACTGTAAGATAAAACACTGGTTGGGAAAGAGTTACAGGTAGTTAGTCTGTATTTATTATAATTAGCTTCATTTATTTAATTTAATAGTCTCATGTATCTTAGACTCTAATCTGTCTTGTGACAGGCAGGTGACCCAGTAAACGTGTGTGTATCTCGATGAGTGTTGTGGTTTCTCTGCATGTCTCACACACTCCTCCTCAGAGTTCAGCTTTGTGTCTCTGTTTAATACATCTGTCAGCTCTGAGCAGCATGAGTGATAGAGCATCTCTCTCTCTCTCTCTCTTTCTCTCTCTCTCTCACACACACACACACACACACACACACACACATACATTTGGGTTAAGTGCTGAGAGCCTAATTATTTCCATCGTGACACTTCCTCTCTCTAGAGAGGGTCAATCCATCATCATAACAGAACATTAGCGTCTCACTGATCAGAACAGGAACAGAGACTGAGACAGAAAGAGAGAAATCAAATTTATAGAGGCAACTGAAATTCAGAACGATTCAGAGCAGATCTTCCTTCTAGCTCCCACAGGTGTGTGGGGGTTTTCAAAGGTAGATTTTAAGTGAGCTAAATCTGATAAATTATCATTCGACTGGAAAAAGGGTCATAGATTTGTGTGTGTGTGTGTGTTTATGTATATATATATGTTGAAAAAAAAATATTTATTTTAATGACAATAAATATGTTCAAGAACTAAACATTTGGATCCTTTCAACCTCATGATGAGAAACAGGGTTATCATAGTTTGTTTCATAATGAATGAACTTTAGCCTACACAATTATTGAACTGAACTGAATCAATACTGAACTGAATTGAGCAGAATAATGAGACTATTGTCTTTTTTTTAGGGTTGGCATCATTGAATTTCTATTGTATAAAACACTAAAAAAATAAAGATAACTTGACCAGTTAATTAAAACTATAACCATATTTTTTACTTGAAATAATAAAAAAAGATTAAACTTATTTTATTTCAGCTAGTTGCCAAAAGCAACATTTCTCATTTAGTTTAATTTGTATACTAAATTAAATAAAAAAAATACTACAATAACTAAAACTGATATAAAAATGACTAAAACTGTATAGACATTAAAAAACAGTAACTAATAAAAATGGCACAACAATATTAGTAAAACTTTAAAATGAAAATGAAAATACAAAAATAAAAACATTCAAAATATTAAAAGAAAACTATAATAGTATCTCAGTGATGCTAAAATGACACTCAAAATGAGATGAATAAATCTCATTCCATTTTCCTAATTTTAACTTGAGTGCATTTGTCAAGCTCAACTATTCACTGACCCTTTGTTGAAGAAAAAAAAAAAAAAAAAAAAAAAAAAAAAAAATATATATATATATATATATATATATATATATATATATATATATAAAAAGACATTTTGTGCCCTTTTTCTTTATGCTACTTGTGGAAAGTGCCTTATTTCCTTTCACTAAAAGCAGCACAGTTCTGCAGTTTCCTGCTCTCCAGCATCTTTTGTGCCTTCTGACTGGATGGTGTGAATTAGCCTGAGATGTTTCAAAGCATCTGCTGTTCTGTCCTGTCCAATCGCAGTGCTTTCACTGAGGGAATGAACGCCGACTGAACTGTCTGAGCTCTGACGGCTCGTCTGCATTATTGAGGCCTGCAGCTTATTTCTGTCATTTCACTGAACTGGAAATGTTTTGTTTTAAGATACGGCGTACTCCACACTAATTAAATCCTCATCCACCTGTTTACCTCTCATTTACACAATATACAAAGAGTTGAATGTAATCTAAATGTAAATTAAATGAGCTTCATTACATTATGCTAACAATTATTAAAACAGTTTTAAGTTTAACTTGTATGACTTGGTTTTCTGTTCTGTTCCCTCCTCTCAACACACTGTCATTTACTTAAAAAGTTTTTAAAGTTTAATTACCTCATTTCTTTTTAACTTTGTACTTTACTGGCCATAAAAATAGACTTATTTGCATGTTCTGGTTTTTCAGAACTATTCTTGCTCAATTAAAGTAGCGTTGCTGGTGCATGGCAGGAGAAACTCACAGACTATATTTACTTGTAAATGTTTAATGTATTGAATGTCAGGATTAGAAAGATCTTCATTAAAGAAACATAACCGCAACTTTAAGTTTTATCTGTAGACATGAAATCTTTTGAAACTCTTTACCACCCCCCCACCCACCCCCACTGATTTCAAACATGCAATTATATGGAACATTGAATTCTGCAGGCACTGGTTAAATTCTGCTTGATGTCAGTAGGCTCAGACTTCATTCAGATTTTATGACCTGATTTTGAGTTCTGTAATTCTGTGGAATGAATACAAATATGCTGAAACATGTCAAACAGAGCTGAGAGCACAAATGCTTGTCTTGCATTAGCTCTGTGGTGCGCCACACATTACCTAATATGCTGGAACGGAAGTATGCGGAAGTACCGAGCAAGTGTTTATAAAAAGTGAATGTGTAAAGACCAAGTCAAACGCCCTTTACAAAAAAAAGGTAAAACAATGATGTCGGACAATTTTGAAGTTGGAGGAGAAAATGAGTACTGCGGTACTTCTACCAACGTCACGCGTGATTTTTACAACATGATTACATAATGCGTGGCGGATTGCAGAACAGTGCAAGACGAGCATTTGTGGTTAAAAAGTATACTTTTTTTTTTAAGAAAATGGCAGATCGTTTCACTAGACAAGACTCTTATTCCTCAGCTGGGATCGTGTACTGAAACTACAATTTGGACCTTCAACCCGTTGGACCCCACTGAAGTCCACTATATTGAGAAAAATCCTGGAATGTTTTCTTCAAAAACGTTAATTTCTTTTCGACCGAAAAAAAACAAAACATAAACATCTTGGATGACATGGGAGTGAGTAAATTATCTGAAAATTTTAATTCTGAAGTTAACTAATCCTTTAAATTCATGACTTTCTAAAACATCCCGGTAATAAAATATTCAAACAAACTCTTTATTAAAATCGCAAAAAAAACAAAAAAAAAATGACAAGACGTTTCTGTGTTCACCCAAACACCATCCTCAGTTGTAAAAACACAGAAAGCAACTCTGGCAAATATACACCTACTAAAGTCACATGATCAGCACACATGACTGCTAAGTTAACCACATAGTATTGCTTGCCAGAGTAGAGTTCCTTTTCGTTACAGTGGTTCCCTTCCGTCCCCAGGTGAAAAAAAAAAGTACACTTCCAAATTATACTTAAAGTGCTCTATTTTCGCACACTTATTTTGTACTTTATGTACTAAAAATTCTTCTTTAATACTTCTTAAGATAATCTTAAGAACATCATTAAAAAATGTATTTAGTTACCACTTGTAGTACACTATGAGTTCAAGTGGTAACTAAATACATTTTATTAATACAGAGATAGTGGTCCCTCTATCATACACCCGGCAGTTATCATTTTCACGTCCAGCGGCCACATTGTTTAAATAGTAAATGCACTCGTGCCCATTTGTGCGCCTATGGGTGTGCTGTTCTGAAAACAAGGTGTGTCCAGGCGCGTTAATATTTTCAGGCAACTGAAAACGACTGCGCCACTGACCAACAGAAACCTGGTCAAAAGTCATTGGCACAATATTTGTTTTGTTATTTAAAGATCGCGTTAGTAATATGCGCATTCATGCGGGTGCACAACGCGCGTATACTCTGCTTATTACACACACAGGGACGCGCAGCAGCACACAAACATGTCAAATATTAAAAACAAAAGGATTACAATGTAAAAGATTATTATTGTGTGCAAAAAGATAAAAATGCTTTGGTTAGATTTAACCTTGTGCACGAGCAGATCCGTTTCCACGCGTTCAGTTGTTCCGCTTGCAAATTCCACCATGTAAATAGCGAATCCTGAGAGCTGTGTTTCTTTTGATGTAGATGCGTGAAGACTGCCGAGTCCTGCCCCGAAGAGCTTGCTCGTCTATGCTGGGCCATGCGTCAATAAAGTGACTGTTTTGTTTCCCCTATAAACAGATCCTTGCTGATCCCGTCCTTTGGATGGATTGGTTGGTCCATCCAAAGGACCAGATTCCCAAATACCATAATAGTAATATTGTATATTCAGTTAAGAGCAGTGATCTGTATATAGGAGAAACAAAGCAGCCACTTTATCAATGAGGAATACTATCTACTCTGGCAAACATACTTGGAAAGTGGTTAACTTAGGAGTCATGTGACTTCTACATGCGTGCTGATCATGTGACTTTAATAGGTGTATATTTGCCAGAGTTACTTTCTGTGTTTTTACAACTGAGCATGGTGTTTGGATGAACACCAAAACATCTTGTTAAATCTTTTAATGTAGTTTAGTGATTTTAATGAAGAGTTTGTTTGAACATGTGTTAAGAAACAAAGTTATGAAAGTATTTTCTCTTTAAGTACATTTTATTTCAGTAATATTATATATATATGCAAGTGCAGCTTTTTAAAAATATACTTTTAAGATGTGAAGCACACTACAAGTGCACATTCATATTCATATAATTAAGTGCACTTGTTTAGACAAGGGTGGCAATACCCTGCGACTCGTATAATAGCCATGTATGCGTGTGTGTGTACCTCTGTTGAGTGTAGCTGAACTGTTGATGTCTCCAGCCATGAATGAAGACTCTGACTGCTTCCTCACCGTGTCATTCCACATCCGGCGGATTCGGCTCTGTGAAGAACACCACAGAGTTTCACACACACAAAATGATCACAGACACATACCTCATAAGATCAGAGCCAGTGTTACACCAAGGCTTCAAAGAATGGTTCACCCAAAAATGAACATTCTGCCATCATTAAAGCTGGGCTAAGCGATATTTCAAATACGCTGTTGGACATTGTTGATATTTGAAATCAACTCAAACAAACGCACCCCTCTCTTCATTTCTCTGCCTACAAAACTCACCCTCCAATCCGAACCACCCTGAGTCGGTCTCGAACCCCAATTGCTGCTGGCCGGCAAAGCGAGTGCACTAACAATGACGCTAAACACCGCATTCTCTAGCGGTCGTCAGTGCGCAGTGGTTTACCTGCACAACTCTCACTATCTGGCCACTGTTACACATGCAATGCGAGAGTGGGTGTCTGTTTATCACAGCTGACGCTCAACAAAATAATGCTTCACGAAAAATAAAGCACAGATGATGAACGAAAGTGGTTCATTGTGGTGCACTCCAAAGATCTAGAAAAGGAAACAGACATTCTGCTTGTTTTTGTTATTTAAGTGTCTTTTGTAAATGTATGAATTATGTCTTGCTTTTACCTGTATGACCATAAATTACGGAGACAGTTTACTGTCTTATAGAAGGAAAACAAATCCAGTGGTCGCGCCGGCACCTCACGTGCGCACACAAATTCTTGCATTGTTTACTTGATATCGCAGCCTGTTAAATATTAAAATAAAATACAATCAACCAAACGTTACACTGCTTAATTCAATTAATACAATCTGCTGTTTACCACCCGTGCACCGCCTCACTGTGCTGTTATATATGAAAGATGATGTTTTACGTCAATAATGCGAGTGAAGTAAAGCTCATATAATAAATAATAGTTTAGCATTCGTCTTGAAAATGAAAACAGTTGGATTTGTGCCGAATGAGAAAGGTAGGCTACAGATTTACTTTAAAATAATTCGTTTTGCATCTTATTAAGTTTTATTTCCAATAAATAAATATGTTTCTTGCCTTGAACATAGCAATAGAAGCTGGAATGGCATTTAAAAAGAAAAGAGATTTTTTTTATTTGTTTTGGCTTGAAGTTTATATAGCCTGAATAGTCCAACTGTTAACTTTGGATGTTTTGTTGTGGAGTACATAAGTGGATAAAATAATATAGGGCAGTTTTGTTCATAATTTACATTTACAAACATTATAAACAAACCTATGTAGGCTACTTTTACATTTTACTTTATTTACCGATAACTTTATCATTATTTCTGAATGTAGGCTAATAATAAAATGTGACGTTGGCTATATGCGACTTATCTTTTTTCCTCTCAGGAATAGCGGTATTTTTAACCACGTAGCAAAAATAAAAAAATACTTTAATTTATAAACCATTGTTTTTCCTTCCGTTTAATAGGTTTACATTTGGACAGAATCTTGTTATAAAAGATAATTGTAGGCCTATTGGCTAAGACGGCAAATACACTCTTTGTTTTTTAATAAATAAAATGCTGTACGTATTATTATTATTATTATGTAGGCTACATGCAAAAAACAAAAAAACAAACAAACAAACAAAAAAATAACGTTATTAACTGTTATTTTTCTAATCAAACCGGTTTCGGAACGTTTATAATACAGAAGGAACGCTGGAACAGAAACGTTAAAATACAGATTCTGCTCAGTGTGGAACGTTTGAATTTTTTTTTTTTCATTTTTCATTTTTCTGGTTACTCGCTTGTGAAGCGGAATCAAAGCAGCCTCTTGCCTTCCCGCTTAGCTCTCTCCAGCGCTGGAAAGCTTTTCTAATATTAATGCGGCTCCTAAAGCGCTTGCCCAGTCATAAACCTTCATTCCAGTGATATTCTTTTGAGCTCTTTTGTATTGTGTCTCATCATCTCTCTTTCTGCAGTTTTTCTTCAAATCTCGCTCGTTCTCATTCTGTCTCCTCGACCGCCATACGCCCCCTAATGCTGATTGGCTACATGTTTGTTGTTGGTGTCGGTCTGACTAACTTCCAAACAGTGTTTTTGAAATATCACTTACTGCACCTTTAACTCGCACAAACCTAGGTGATTTTCTTTTGAGTTTGTGAGAGAGTAACTGTCCGATCTGTCAACGAACTGTTAGATCTTTGCAATGATTTAGTTAATCTGCTACACAAAACTTGTCTATGTGATACATTCATAAATCAAACCGAATAGGTTTTCAAACTCTTAAAAATACAGGTTCAAAAGAGGGTTTTTGCAGTGATGCTATTAAAAGAATTATTTTTTGCTTCCCCAAAGAACCTTTCAGTCATCAGTTCTTGCATTTTTTTCTTAGTGTAAAGAACATTTTAATAAAGAACCTTTTTCCACAATAAAGAACCTTTTGTGCAATGGAAATGTTCCATGGATGTTAAAGGTTCTTCATGGAACCATCAATGCCAATAAAGAACCTTTTTTAAAAGGGCACATTCTTCAAAATATCATTCAGGGATTGGCACAACATGATTGTGAGTAAATGATGACAGAATCTTCATTTTTGCAAGAACTATCCTTTTCAGGTTATCAGTAATGAACTGTTTTTCCTGTCTTAAATCCTCACAACGTATAGCAGCACATAAAATAAATAAATAAATAAAAAGAACAAAAAACAAATAAAAAGGCTTAACTACAAAATAAAAATCCTCTCAACGTGAAAAGTTGAGCCGTTCAAAGCACATTACTCATCTGGCTGACATTTACAAGCACTCACACACATGGGTCACGGGTCGGCAAAGTGTGTTTCTGGTGCATGTCAGAATCTTGTTATATGTTTGCAGATATCTCAGCAGATGACCCCTAAAAGGCTAAAGGTCAAATTGGAAACCCTGTCTCCATGGAGATAATGTAACCAGACAAACCGTTACCATGGAAATGAGATATTAAAGCACAGATATGTAAAGCCAAAGATTTGTATGAGACAAGGACAGCATACAATGGAAATCCTTCCTTCATTGCTCTCTTCAAAGCAAACTACTTTCAGGTAAAGGACAGATTTGGAAATGAATTTTCCTCCTTTATGAATATTATTTTTTACATTATCGAATTCTTTTTGCTGGGATTGAATTCTAAAAAGTCAACCTTGCTTTTCCTATACTACAAGATGTTAATTTTAATTTCTTTCTTCTTTTTTTTTTTTTTCAGGACTGTATTATAAAAAGCATATACAAATAAATGAATGGTGTTTCTTATAATGCAGCGTGCTTGAACTTACATTTCCAATGTTATTTGGTATCTGTTACGTTTTACACCAAATTGGATTAAAAATGCAAAATATCCATAATCTGAATGCAACATGTAAAATATGCAAACTGAATGTAATGTTTTTAGACACTTAATTGTCTATTATTTTCAATTAAATGAAAATGTATAGTTTAAATTGAATATTAAACACAATTAGTTTTTTTTTCCACAAGTACTTTTTTGTATGTAATTTCATATTTACTGGAATTACTTGATAAATGGGAAAAAAAAAAAAAAAAAAAAAATCAGGGCTGGATTTCCATGCTACGAAGACTCTAAAAGTATAACTTACAGTTGAATGAAAAAGTATGGGAACCACTTGCAGAATCTGTGAAAATGTGAATAATTTCAACAAAATAAGTCAAGATCATACAAAATGCATGTTATTTTTTATTTAGTATTGTCCCGAGTAAGATATTTTATATAAAAGATGTTTACATATAGTCCACGAGACCAAAAAAAAAAAGCAAAATTTATTAAAATAACCCCTTCAAAAGTTTGGGAACCAAATTTTTATCATACTTGAACCCTTTCCAGCAGTGACTGTATGATTTTGAGATCCATCTTTTCACACTGAGGACAATTGAGGGACTCAAACACAACTATTAAAAAAGGAATAGGATGAAGATCTTCAATTTTTTCTTATTTTGTTGAACGATCATTTTTTTCCATTTAGTACTGCCCTTCAGAAGCAAAAGAAGATAATTGCATGTTTCCCGGAAGACAAATTATGTACAATAATCCTTGAAAAACTCCTTGAAAACTGAAGAATCTCCAGGACCTGGAGAATTTTTCTGAAGAACATTGGGCAGCTTAACTGCTCAGAACAAACAAGAGACTCAAGAACAACCATCACAAAACAAAAAAAACAACAACAACAACAACAACAACAAAAAAACAGTCATGGATCATCCAGGTAACGTCACACCGTATTAAGAACCAATGGTTCCCAAACTTCTGAACAGGGTTTTTTGAATAAATTCAGCTATTTTTTTTTTTGTCTTGTGGACTATATTTAAACATCTTTTATGTAAAATATCTTACTCAGGGCAGTACTACATAAAAAAATAACATTTTGTATGAAAATAGCATTTTGTATGATCTCTCTTATTTTGTTAAAATTATACACATTTTTACAGATTCTGCAAGTTGTCCCCATACTTTTTCATGCAACTGTAACTGAAGATATACCTTTTCTAGGCATGTTCCCTGAACTACCTTAGGAGGTTGCTTAAGGTATACATTCATATATACATGTGACGTTACCAGTTGCTGTCCATGGCAGTGGTGCTGAATTGATATATTCGATAATTTACTCTTTGCATGGGCTGCTTCACTGAAGAATAGTAAACTTTATTGTTTAAGAGTAGTAAACTTTATTGTTTCATTCACAATGTGTATCTGATATGAATAAAACATTTTGTCAAATTATATAATTGAAAGAATTATTATTGCAGCTTCCATAGACATCAGTGTATGAAATTTGATTTTTAACAAACTATAAATGTCTTTTTTATATAGCCTAGTAATAGTTTTGATGTATGACAAGCGTGTCTTTCTCTGGCTCAGCATGTTTAAATTTAGCAGAGAATCTTTGCATTTTATTCTCTGCAATTATCCTAATTGAACACTGCGTGTATTACAACTTCAGAATTATATTTGTATAGACTGTCAACAGTGATAAGGTATAGTTAAGAGTGGTCTAGACCAACCTTACGAATGAATGATTTACAGAAGGAATACTTAACTAAGAACATTTCGGGAAACATGTATTAACCTTAAGGTACAATTTAAGAATGACGTAGAGTTAATAAGGTTTTGGGAAATCCAGCTCAGATTTGTTTCCAAAATAATAATTGGACATCATATGTTGAATAAAACATGTAAAATAAGGAGGTAATATGACAACAATATTGAATACTGCTGTTAGAAAAGACTATTATTGCAAAAAGCATACTGTTTTGCATGCTAAAAAAAAAAAAATAGTATACGGTGTATTCCATTCTCACCAGTCACTCATTCGCACTGCTAAACATGCAAAAATATCTACAAAATTACATTAATGAAAAATCCCACAGTTCTCATTGCTTCTAACACAACAAATCACTAAGATGTTTAGAGGTAAATTGCAAAAATTAACACATGAGCTGATCAAGAGTGTAGTGTGAAAAATTATAGGGCTGATAGTTACTTGTTCATACTGTAACTGTGAGGAGTTTGTCATACAAGGCGGGTGGTGAACCTTGTGATGAAAGAAGAAAGAAAACAAGAAAAAGAGACAAAGAGAGAGTGTGAGACAATACACACACATATGGACACTCACAAAATTGGATTTTGGCTTTGTGTTGCTGCGTATGTGTGTGTTTGATTGTGTGTGTGTGTTTGGATGTCACCCATCTACCTGTGATGCTGAGGAATATCGCCCAGGTCCGCGCGACGAGGAGCTTTTCACCGAACCCATAGACGACTCCACACTCTTCCCGTTGTAGCAGTGAGTCCGAAGGCACTTCCCGTATTCTTTGCGTACCTAAACACACGTTGGGGGTTTCATGTTTTATGGGGACATTCCATAGACATGATGATTTTTATACTTTACAAACTGTATATTCTAACCCCTACCCATAAACCTACCCATCACAGAAAACATTCTGCATTTTAACATTTTTAAATAACATCACTTAGTATGATTTATCAGCTGTTTTCCTCATGGAAAACTATCCCCACAAGGGCAAAGATTTTGGACACTGCCATCTTTGGGGACATTTTGTGTTTTCATTGTTGGTTTGTATTAGGACCATCACCAGTGCCGTCCCAAGTGATATAAGGTGTAAAAGTTGTGTAATTCTTGGAAGTAGTATTTATAAAATAATGGCAGCATTTGAAAAGAGTTTAGAAAAGTTACATCCACTCTTGAATCAATATATGAGCTCAAAACTGATTTGCACTCAGATGACTTTGGTATCATCTCAAATTGATCAATATGTAGTGAACAGGCCGGTATGTAATTATAAAACATTATAGCTAATCCATTTTAGGGCTGGAAAGACAAAACTCTAGAGCGGATGATAATGGCTAGCATGGCAGTGCCGCTTAACGCGAGCCTGCACATTTTCAGGACTCAGCGACAGTATCAAAAATGGTGATGTCCATAACATCGGGAGGTTTTATCACACTTAAAAGCGTGTTATTAAATAAACGAGTCCAATCGAGGTGTGAGCTCATGCATTAGTATTATAAACAACCAACAAGAACTTTAAATGCTTAGTAACTGAGTGCAGAGAGTAAGTTTGAGCCACATGCCTCACGGCTTTGGTGGATCTGAGGATGAAAGCAAATAATTTCTCCATCTTCGTAAGAAGAAAAACTAAACCCGCCATGATTATACGTTTCACTGTGGCTCTCACATTATATGACATGGCAGACAACTAGTTGTCCAGTGCCGGTTCCGTTCATTCAGTTTGATTTTGATAATTGATTTGTCGAGTATGCGGTTGTGAGTCCTGAAAATGTACAGGTGTCAGTTCGGTTATAGAATGCGGTTGTCGTGCTTGTAAAAAACAAAACGCTGTATGAACACAACTGTATTAAACGGCGCTGCCATACTAGCCATTAGCATCTGCTCTAGAGTTTTGCATGAAACATGACAGGAAATTAGGGATAAACATAAACAGTGCGTAATCCAGTACATCGACGAGTCCTTCCAGCCCTAATTCATTTGAAGTGCTTTGAATAGGTTGAAGTATTATTTTTATTATTGTTTATATAATATTATACTAATATTATACTTACAATTAGCTTTTATTTTTATATTTTGAATTTCAATAATAATTTTAGTTTAAGTTTTAGTAGTTATTATTATTATATTGTTTTTGTCATTTTTATTAATTCTATTCAGCTTTCATTTATATTTCAGTTACAGCAATTTTAGTACTTTAACTTGTTTTACTTTAGTTAGTTGCCAAGGCAGTTTTGAAGGGGTCAAGATCAGGAAATCTCTTTTAAAATGTGCTTAAAAATAAAATAAAATAAAATAAATAAAATAAAATAAAATAAAATAAAATAAAATAAAATTAAGCAGTGTGGGTTTGCTTGGCATATTATAAGATGATTATTGCTTAAAGATTATTGCTTAAGTGTAAAGTATCCCTAGCCATCATATGTAATATATCTGAAAAATAAAAAAAAATAAAACAAACAAAAACAAAACCGCCCTACTTTCCATATGTTCTGGTGACAGCCCTGGTTTGTATCATATGTGCATGTGAATGTGTTTTTCCCAACCTTCTTCTGCAGGACGCAGTGAAATATGAAGATGAACATGCCCTGCAGGGAGTTAAAGATGGTGAAGAGATACGCCATGATCACTGTACTCTCGTTAACGTACATCAACCCGAACGCCCAGGTCAGGCCCAGTAAACAGAGCAGTGCTATGGCTCCGATTACCCACGATCTGAAATAAACACACACACACAAACATCAAATTAGCCTTGAAAATGACTGAGAAAAATGCGGTCAGAACTCATTACTCGCAGCATAAGGCATAAGTGCTAGATCAGTGCATAAATTGGTAAATTTCTATCCAGCTCTCCACATAAATTAAATACGACTTCAGTTAAAGTGAACTCTATTTTCTCAATTTTCTTCCCCAGTCATGCTGTTTTATATCTGTGGGACTTTATTTTGCATGAATTTTATTTTACACTGCTCTTTTCCACATGAAGACGTGGCCAAGATCCAAAAAGGACAATAAAAACATCAGTCATAGGATTCGGAAGAGGTTTCACTCGCACAAAGGCTACAAAGCTATTGTTTGACTTCAGATGACTTCAAATCACTTTTATAACACTGTGGTGTTTTGCTATACAGAAAAAAGAAGAAAGTCATACAGGTTTGGATCGACATGAGGGGAGTAAATTATGACAGAATTGTCATTTTTAGGTGAACTATCTATTTAAATACCATCCTGCATCTCTTTCTGACATTCAGCACACGTCGCTTCATTTTGTGAGAGCTGAATAGATTGTGTGCGTCTGTAATGTGTTGTTTTACCTGCGGGGCTACAGATCCACCCCACTGACTACATCCAGCTCAATTTAACATCAAAATTACACACATTTACATATGGATTACATCCAATATACTACTAATGGGACACACAAACTTCATACTGTTGTCATTATATAATTTCAAATAATAAATAAATAAAGTATAAAGTGAGACTGTATTTCAAAACAAATATTTCCACAAAAAAAACAAGACAAACCATATTTTCTACTTTTTCTCTGCTGACTGGATTTAAAAAGCTGTGAGAAAGTACAGTGAGTTTCAATGTATTAACTTTGATGTTAATCATTTAGTTGACAATACTGATGCATATTTCCACAACATTTACGGTTATGAAACACTTGTAGAAGCAGAAGCAGCAAAAATCACTCATAGGTCACAGCCTTGGTTAATGTGAAAAATGAAATATGCTGTTTACCTAAGGCCTATGCTAGGTTATGGATGATTTCCAGGGCATTTCTATGCAGTTGCTAATGTGTTCTGAGTACACATTTGTTGCTAGATCACGCTGAGTGGTTTCAAAGTCTCTTTAAAGCAAGTCATTTCACTCTGCGGCCATCTTTGAAACACCTCTCGTGCAGCTATTTCAGTCATGCAAGTGCAGCTTCTATCTCTTTGAATGGGGAAACATCAAATTCTCCAAAGCTATTTACCAAGCTTACCATTAAATTTAATATTTGAAATCACCAATGAAATCTGACAACAACTGTACCATAAATGTTGTTTGATTAAAAAAGCTCATCATTCATAAGGTTTATAGAAACCAGAGCTTCTAACAACAGCTGCAGTGACTTTACCAATCAGCGATTGGATCTTTTATTTAGAAGGCAGGGCTTATTCCGCCATATTGCGAGTTGCATTTTCTCCCATTCATAAGTAATATGAGCGCACTGTCTTTATATATCTAAAGTATTTGGTGGTTTTCAGTGTGTTACTACACTACTTTTCAAAAGTTTGTGGTCAGTAAGATGTGTTTTTGAAATAAATGAATACTTCCATTTAGCAAGGATGCATTAAATTAATAAAAACAAAATGAGAGTTATATTGTTATGCAAGATTCCTATTTTAAATAAATGCCAGAACCCTTTATAATCACTGTTTCCACAAAAACATAAAGCAGCACAATTGTTTTCAACATTGATAATAATAGTAAACGAGCAGCAAATCAGCATATTAGAATGATTTCTGAAGGATCATGTGACATTGAAGACTGGAGTAATGATGCTGAAAATTCAGCTTTGCATCACAGGAATAAATTACATTTTAAAATATATTCTATTAAAATAGTTCTTCTAAATTGTAACAATATTTCACAATATTACTGTTTTTACTGTATTTTTGATCAAATAAATGCAGCCTTGACTTTTCCAAAATGGTAAAAAAAAATCTTACCAACCCTAAACTTTTGAACGGTAGCATATATGGTTACCAAGGTGTTTGATTGCTCAGAAACCCTCAGCACACCTCTCCTTAACAAGACTCATGAATTGAGGAATCATTCATTTAATAAAGACTCAAAGGCATTATGAAAGAAAGATATTTTTCCCCCATCACACTGAGAAGCTGACATCTTTAGATGAATGTGAAAATGACTCTGTCCTGAATTTCACACCTCAGGATGAGCTGCACAATACAGAGGAAAACTTTAAGGGCACTGAGAAGGTGATGAGCAGAGAATGAGAAACACACACACACACACACACCGGCTGTGTGAATGATTGACAGCACTTCATATTGTGCCTTGAACGAGAACGTAAAAACAGGAAGTGAGTGAGGAGGGTTTATTTGCTGTTATGAAGCTAAGCCGAGAGAGAAATATGAGCTGGAGGGAAGAAAAGACGGATCTGCTTACTTAATCTCTGGATCATAATCCTCATAACTGAAGAATGAAATGTGGAAAAAAGAAAAGCAACAGAAAATTAGAAGAAATAAATTGACAATTGAGAGCAAAATAGAAGGGAAATGAACCAGATGGGCTTTGACGTGTCCGTATGCGTCATAAAATTCACCAGAACAGCAACTAGGGCTGAGTGATATGTAATAGTTTAATTTATATTTCGCTAATATAACAGTACAGTATGCTAAAACATACATATTTTTTACTAAAGCAATTCAATATTTGAAAACACAATGTAGGGATTGAACAACTGGAAATGAATTATGAAAACTTACCACCAACATTTTAAATCAGACATTGCTGTATTTACACCGTCATACTGGCAAGAACAGGATTGTGAAACTACGTGCTCTTTAGGATGAAACTCTTTACGGCCAAATAAAAAGGGCATTAATGTAAAATAAATGTGTACAATAATAATGTTAATAATGTTTATGGAGAGCTTAATTTTATTTTCAAACACTAAAACAATAACATTTTGTTTTGATAAAAAAATACAAAACAATACACTTATAGCTTCTATTTTGTTGCAGTGTATCTGATGTTTGGGAAGATAGTTGGCACATTTTTTGTTTTTAAGTGTACATTAGAGGAACTCAAACTGTAGATGCAGATGGAGTGAATCGAGCTGCTCTGAGATACTAAACACCAGCGGATAATGAGCTGCTGGCGTATAAATGAACACCACGCTTCACTTTGAAACACACAACTGATATATTCATTTAATTCAATCGAACTGTGATCTTGATAATCATGCATCCCTATTCTATATACAGCAGTCAACATTTGAAGTGGATCAAAATCTTTCATCAAAGTTGTCCTAAAACCTTCTTCTTAGAAAAACTTAGTTCTTAGGAGAACTTTGATGAACTTTTTTGATCCACTTCAAATGTTGACTACTGTATGACCCATCTCTAACAGTGACCCGAACATAATTTCTGCAAAAAAGCATGACAAAACCAACCGCAAGTCATAACCAAGATCAACCACTTGTAAACGCACACACACACGGGCTGTTACAGAGATGCACAGGTGTCGGGGGTAATTACCACACACACACTGAGTTTGGGTCTAATAACCACACCAGGTGCACAGAAAAATAAATGATTAATGGAATTAAAGTGGAGACTATTAAACATCATTTTGCAGTGTCCATCTTAATGACAGGGACATTAATGGACATGATTGGCTCATAAACACTGGCTTCATAATACTCGATGCCTGTATGTAATGAATGAAGAGTGTTTATAATGAAGTATAATAATTATTGTAATGCAGTATATCCTTTTATCATGTTGTTATTTTTAATTCAAACTCTTAAAAATGTTTAAAAGTTTTTGTTAATTGAAATAAAGCTGAAATAAAATAAATAATAGATTAATTAATAGAAAAATTAAAGGTAACACTTTACAGTAAGGTCTCATGCAATAACATTAACAACCAGTAATACATTTGTTACAGTATTTATTAATCTTTGTTAACGATTGTTAATAAAAATACAACTGTGTAATGTTAGTTCATGTGAGCTCAGGTGCATTAAATAATATTAACAGATGCAACTTTTGATTTAATAATGAATTAATAATTAATTAATGAATAGTTTGTTCATCTTAACTAACGTAGTTAACTAATGTTAACAAATAGAGCCTTATTAAAAAAAAAAAAAAAAGTTGACAAATTAAACTAAAAGAGTTAGTTCACCCAAAAATGAAAATTCACTGCAGTCACGTCGACTGTTTTAACGATGTCTTTAGTACCTTTCTGGACCTTGAAAGTGTTGATTATATTGCTGTCTTTGGACAAGTCATATACCTCTCGGATTTCATCAAAAACATCTTAATTTGTATTCTGAAGATGAACGAAGGTCTTACGGGTTTGGAACGACATGAGGGTGAGTAATTAATGACAGAATTTTCATTTTTGGGGGAACTAACCCTTTTAGTTTAATTTGTAAATATTTTTTTATTTGGTTTTAATTTGTCAGATGTTCAGCTATTAATTTGGGTTAGTTTACCAGTACTAAGTACTAAAATTACACATTACTGAAACCATAGATAAACACAAATGAAAATCTTTTTTATTTAATGCAAGTTTATTTAATGCAAGTTTATGCATTAAAGCAGAACTCAGTAAGATTTGCGAAGCTCCCCCTACAGGTTCCTTCAGTGAATCACATTGTCGTAAATACTCCAAGCGCAGCTCTGGACTACAACGACTACAACGCTCACCAGCGCAGTAGTTTTGCAAATACAGTACAAAAAATCTCGATGGAGGTGGGTAATTTTCGAAATTGTCTTATAAAGTCATAATATATACATTGTTTTTGAATTACCGTAAAGCATTTTGTCACTCTCGCGTGAACGTGAACATGAGGCGAGATTGTGTCGGGTCGGCGCAGCTCAACTTGCAAGTGCTGTTTTTTGGCGTAGACGTGCCAGAGGGGGTTAGTGCATGCCTTAAACACACCACTACAAGTCAATTAACCATTGTAAGGACTTAGAAAACTATTTATGAAGGTAAAAAAGTTACTTAGTTCTGCTTTAAATGAGTTTATTTAATGAAAGTGAATGGCTGACGCTCGGTTAACACTTGAAAAACCACACATAGCGATCATAACAGTAATCTAAGCAATGGTTTATAGTTAAAAACATTAGTATTTTTCTTATATATCATTTGGCTTCAGAAGACAACAATTCATCCACCGGGGTCGCATGAATTACCATCACAACCAGTATTTTTGTGGTTTTTCAAGCATCAGCCATTTACTTGCATTTCGGGTGATCTAACGCTTTAAAGCAACATGAAATTAAATTTATTTCCAGAAATGTAACTTTCTGCAAGAACATGCAACCGATTAATTACTAATTATATCACTTGTCATAAATAGGATTAAAAAAGTAATAATTTTCCTTTTCAATAAACAGTCAGTGCAAGACCTTAAAGGTGCCCTAGAACTTTTTTTTAAAAGATGTAATATAAGTCTAAGGTGTCCCCTGAATGTGTCTGTGAAGTTTCAGCTCAAAATACCCCATAGATTTTTTTTTAATTCATTTTTTTAACTGCCTATTTTGGGGCATAATTAGAAATGAGCCGATTCAGGGTGTGTGGACCTTTAAATCTGGTGCTCCACGCCCCAAGAGCTCGCGCTTGCCTTAAACAACAAAAAAAAAGTTCAAACAGCTAATTTAACCCTCAAAATGGATCTTTATAAAGTGTTCGTCATGCAGCATGTCTAATTGCGTAAGTACAGTGTTTATTTTGATGTTTACATTGATTCTGAATGAGTTTGAGGCTATGCTCCGTGGCTAACGGCTAATGCTACACTGTTGGAGAGATTTATAAAGAATTAAGTTGTGTTTATGCATTATACAGACTGCAAGTGTTTAAAAAATGAAAATAGTGACGGCTTTTGTCTCCGTGAATACAGTAAGAAACGATGGTAACTTTAACCACTTTTAACAGTACATTAGCAACATGCTAACGAAACATTTAGAAAGACAGTTTACAAATATCACTAAAAATATCATGATATCATGAATCATGTCAGTTGTTATTGCTCCATCTGCCATTTTTCGCTATTGTTCTTGCTTGCTTACCTAGTCTGATGATTCAGCTCTGCACAGATCCAGACGTTAATACTGGCTGCCCTTGTCTAATGCCTTTCATAATGTTGGGAACATGGGCTGGCATATGCAAATATTGGGGGCGTACACCCCGACTGTTACGTAACAGTCGGTGTTATGTTGAGATTAGCCTGTTCTTCGGAGGTCTTTTAAACAAATGAGATTTATATAAGAAGGAGGAAACAATGGAGTTTGAGACTCACTGTATGTCATTTCCATGTACTGAACTCTTGTTATTCACTATGCCGAGGTAAATTCAATTTTTGAATCTAGGGCACCTTTAAGAATGTAGGCATAAACAAACATTAATGTTACTATTTAACTAACTTAACTCAGTCAATAATTGATAGTGACTTGAAAACATGAGTGTGGCATTTCTGTGTGATATTTATGTGAAGATCAAGAGCAAATTTCAAAATGTATTTTAAAGGGCACTGCAGAAACTCAGCACTTTGCAACTGGTAATTCATTGAGTTTACAAAACGAGTAGTCCTAACTGGACACAAGGAGGCAATACTGGATGCATGTTTTTATTTGAATCAACAATAACAATAAAGAAAACAACTATAAACGTGAGTTGCTTTTTTTTCAGATATAAAACAAGTTGTGATGTCTGCTGTTTATGGCCAAAATGATGGTCACTTTAACAATGGAAATCTCTGCAATCAATTTGATTGGATTTATAAATATGCAAATTACCTCAAATATTGCAGGAATTGGTTGAATTTGCATTAATACTTTAAAAAAATAATAATTGGGCAGCGTAATAAATTTGTGGAAAGTGCCAAACCAAATGCATATTAAAAACTCTTAAATAGCTCACGCTCATGTCCGAGTCTCTTTACTAGCGTTTAATCACCATTTCTCGCTCTCGTCTCGAGGGAATAATAACCTGTATTTCTTACACTTATTTGAGAAAAAAACCCTTGTGTTTCCAGAAACCTCATCCTCATCCTTATGCTTTTACTTTTATTTTTCCTGAAGCTACAGTATGCAGATGTAACTCATTCACACCTTTGTTCAACCTCTCTAAAACACACTCGTGCTGAAAAACCCAGGGCGCATTTGAAGTTTAATTGAACCAGATAGCGGCGACTCGTTGCGTTAAAGAGGTCCTGCTGGGAGTTTAACAAACACAAGGCTGCGATTGAACATCTCTCCTCCCTCAGGTAGCCTGCTGCTGATCGCCCGGGTTAAACATGAAAAATTAACGTGAATTATGATAAAGAGACTGCTTTTAAACCGTTTAAGAGAATTAGCAGCAATTTGTCATATCGTCTCCAAGAGTGAATCTGCATCCCAATGGCAGCTGTAATTGAGTTAGTTGGAGGCAGAAAGTCTTGACGGAAATGTGAATAATGTCCTCAAGGTGCTGAGTGATGATTTCATCGAGAGACATGTCTGTCTGCACAGAGCCTTCTAGAAACACTTTGAGTGGGTTTAACTGAGTCATAGATTAATGAATAAAAGGAATCGCTCATGACACAAGGATCAAAATCAGACCGCCCACGTCAGTCCTGAGTTGTTCCTGTGTCACACATGAAATGAGTTTTATGACATATTGGTGCAAGACAAGTCAACCAAACGAAACTAGTTGACATTGGAAATACTAGTCATTAGTTTTTTTTTTTCCCCTCCATATTTATTTTTTGCTTTATATTTCTACAAAGGCTATGTTTCAAATTACTGTCATATTAATGTCACATTTTAAAAATTATACAGTATTTTGAAGTGTATATCTGGAGCAGAAAACAAAATCGCTTATACTTCAGACCTTGCATGCGTTCATTTCCTCCATTTAATGAAAACATCAGTAGCAGTATAGACCAGGGGTCTCAAACTCAAATTGTCGGGGGGCCGTTTCTGTGATTGACACCTCACAGGAGGGCCATATTAACATTCAAGCGCAAGAAAGCGCAACATTTCAGAAAATTTACTTTCCTTTGCATTATTTCTCATTTACTTCAAATTTCATTAGGCCTACTAAAAAATTTTATACCTATACTATAAATATTTTATTTACCATACTAAATGTAAACAGCAGTGTTTCTCTCATTGTTACAGAGTGTAATATAATTATATAATACTATTACTAATAGCCTAATTGCAATAGTCTGGTGCAACTTCTCACATCCAACAAGGTGCATGGAATAAAAAAAAAAGTAGTAATTTAGGAACAAAATCAGCAACACTTGTGGCGTGGAGGGGTCAGAAATGAACAAAAAACTGGAGCTATATCAACTTTATTTTGCCAAAAAAATAAAAATCTCTCATTGTTACATACATTATTAGTTTTTAACATTTACACAGCTGAGACACATTTGTCCAAGGTGCCGTTTGAGCATTGGTAATGTTTACTGGTAGCATTGGGCGCGTTTCGGTGGTTTAAATCAACGCTCGTGACTTAAAGTCGAGTGCTTTTACTGTAATTTAGGCGAGCGCGCTCATAATAGAAGCGACGCGGTTGAGAGTGCGGCTCATGGTTGCATAGCAACGACAGACGCCACTGGAGCAAAAGAAAAAAGGAGGAGAATGCGGCGCGGCCGCTTATGTGACGCGATATGTGAATGCCCCCTTTGAACAGCGACTTTTTCTTTGCATATCAGACAGGTAGCAACTAGAGAATAATAATAATAATAATAATAATAATTTAGCGGGCCGGATTATGTTTTATTTTTGAGATCAGTTGCGGGCCGGGTAGAGGGGGAGGGCGGGCCGGCAGTTTGAGACCACTGGTATAGACCCTTTTACTGTTTGTACACAATGATGACGTAGCAACGTATGTGTCAAACAAGCTGTGAATTTGTTGTAACATTAAAATAGGAGATCATGACTTACTCTGTGCTCAAAGTGATGCTCAGAGCTCCAGTGTTTTCCTCTGTGGGTGAACGAGGATGATGGTGAACAATTCCAGGATATGCTTTTTTTTCATTGGTTGTTGCGTTAAATCTTACCCAGATACAATAGTGCTATTTTCTGATTGGCTACTGTGTAGCCTCTTTCTTTTTTTGATTGGCTGATAAGTGGCAGGCTACTCCAGAGGAGACGCGCTTGATTCCTGCCCGGCGCAGCGGCATATTAAATTATGAAAAATAGTTTTTCTGCGTGAGAAATACAATGTGTGGCGGGAGTGCGTGACAAAAGACCGAAATTAGTGACTGTCACGCTCAGTGCGTTACACTTGAGAGCCCTGAAAAACTTTCAGAGTTGCAAACACGTTAAAACCAATAGGCAACAACACCACTTCCGTTGCCAAAATGTGCGCGCAACTATTTGATCACGTGGGCTGTAAAAGGGTCTATTGGTATCAATGATACTGGCCTTCATTCATTCACTCTAAGAAAAAAAAAAAGGTTCTATATAGAACCTTAAAGGGATAGTTCACCCATAAATGAAAATTTGATGTTTATCTGCTTACCCCCAGGGCATCCAAGATGTAGGTGACTTTGTTTCTTCAGTAGAACACAAATGATGATTTTCATCCCTTTAAAGGGATAGTTCACCCAAAAATGAAAATTCAGTCATCATTTACTCACCCTCAAGTTTTTCCAAAGCTATTTGAGTTTCTTTCTTCTGTTGAACACAAAAGAAGAATGCTGAAGAATGCTGGTAACCAGAAAGTTGACGGTAGTCTCAGCCTCGGGTGTCATGCCCACGCACCGTTGGCTGAACGTCTGAAGCATATGGCACACAAAATTGAAATTGCCTCAGGAGTTTCGAAGTCGTCATCTGATTGGATGAATTCTACAGGCTGTGTGAGTAATCTTTGGCGTTTTGACGCCAAACTCCCTCATGGAAGAAGAAAGTTGTTGTGTTTACAACTGTGACAATTAGCGCTTATCAGGATCAATTAAACGCTGGAATTTCAAGAGTATGTGAAGCTCATGGCATATGCTCTAAAATATGTCTAAGAGTTGTACACGCTGGTCTGTTATTGTAGGGCTTAAATGATGCTGAACAAAACCCCTAAACATGATGCTGAACAAAACGAACTGTGATTAGTTGCTTTACATGTCAGCCAGACGCCCTCTGGGGAGTCCTTGGCCAATGAAAACTCAATAGCCAGAACTTCAGTCTGACCGCAGAAGATCCTGCCTTCTGCAGTCAGACTGAAGTTCTGGCTATTGACAGTAGATATTGACTTCCATAGTAAGAAAAAAAAAAAAAAAAAAAAAACACTATGGAAGTCAGTAGCTACCGTCAACTGCCTGGTTACCAACATTCTTCCAAATATTTTCTTGTGTGTTCAAAGAAACTCGTATAGGTTTGGAACAACTTGAGGGTGAGTAAATGATGACAGAATTATCTTTTCTTTTCTTTTTTTTTTTTTTTTTTTTTTGTGATCTATCCCTTTAAAGGTTTCTGCCAGGTGCTTCATAGAGGTTCCCATGAAAAGATCATTTTATGGATTTAGCTTTACTTTATTTTATTTTTTTTTTAAATCATTTTTTTATTTTGATTAAATGTGATTAATTACACAACTTGTAAACATACTTTATAACAAGTAGTTATAAAAATTTAAATAACCCATTAAACATGAAAGTATTATGCAATCATTTATGACATTTCTCTTTGTATAGAAGTACTACAGAAGTAGTACTTAGTAAAAAGATGCAATTAAACGAATATTTAAATATACAATCTCTATGTTGTTTCTAGATGAATTTGGATATTCAATGTGAAATGATATACTGCAACATAAAATGTATTACAAATTAAAATTTTTAGGTACGATTAATCGCGATAGAAAAAATTGTGCAATTAATCAGTTGCATTTAAATCGACTGACAGCTCTACTATGAATTCATAAAACTGATCTGAGATCAGGTAAGAACCATACAGACACATGGTTCATGGATTCACAGAGATCATCGCCCCTAGCAGTGAACCGACGAAAATGTTCAAAATGTTTCGCACAGCTATGACATAACGAAGCCTTGTTTACTGAAATCACATGATTTTGGCAGTTTGAAACATGGCGCGAATCACTTGCACCAAACAAATGATTCACAAATGTTTTCAAAGCTTCATGAAGCAGTGTTTCAGAAGCACCCATCACCAATTTTACTTAAGTTAGTTAAATGTGTTTTACTTAACTCCATGTTGGAAATTTATTTGAAAAACCAGAGTGCAAAAACTGGTCCCACTTCATATTAAATGTCCTTAACTACTATGTACTAACAATTAATAATTTGATACAAAGCATTTATTGTGCACATACAGGTTTTTACATTGTACTCATATTTAAAAAAAAAACAAGAAAACAAAACCTGCAGTTATCTATAATTACACTGTTGAATTTTTGTTACATCTTAACCCTTCTTTAAAACGAACCATACCACCAAACCTGTCCCTAACTCCCCCTCTATAGCAGCAAGTGTTTTGAACACAATAAGTACACTGTACCTAACACTTATTATATTTTATATAAGTACACGGTAGTTAAAGACACCTAATAATAAAGTGTGACCCAAAAATTTGCAAAAAGGAAAATTCAGTAGATTTAAGTGTAGATCATCAGTAAAACAATCTGTAAAAGGAGAGAGATGAGCGAACACACACACATATGCACATACACACATAAAACTTCAAACACAAAAGGAAGTGGGCAAGTGCAGATGACCTCCAGAGGGACACATGACCGGTGGAGAAACAGGCTGTTCTTACCAGTGCCACTCCACTATGACACAGCCGTCATAATAGCGATAGCTGGACAAACCATCAGCAGACACGCACACAACAGAAAACAAGAACAAATAAATGTGTGAATAAAAAAGAGAAACAGAAAATAATTCTTTCAAAAAATGCAACAACAATTAAACAAATAAAGAGAAGCTGCAACAAACACAACAATTGAACAATTTAGCTCTTAAGAATTTAACAAATTTAGGACCAAAGAAATAGTTTGATGAGCATAATTTTCTTTTCATTTTTCCTACAGACGCATGACATTGAGGAAGGACATATTAAAAGGATTTACCTTTTATAGCCAATAGCCTTTAATTAGAAATTATAACAATATTTTGCAACATTATAAATGCCTTTGTCATATTGTTGGTCAATTTAATGCATCCTTGCTGAATAGAAGTATTAATTTCTTTAAAAACACACTTACTGACCCAGTAGTTCAGGTTTTTGATGATGAAACTGTAGTTTTAACCATGAGAATGAAATAATAATAAATGTATTTTTAAATACATTTATTACTGGATTGCTACATACAACTACATGAAATCACAACAATAATTTCATGATAATACCCATTCTTTAAAGTCTTTAAAGTTTTGGGCTGTTAATATTTTTAATGCTTTTGAAAGAAGTGTCGTATGCTCACCAAGGCTGCATTTATTTGATCAAAAATTCAGTAAAAACAATAATATTGTGAAATATTATTACAATTTAAAATAACTGTTTTCTATGTAAATATGTTGTAAAATGTAATTTATTCCTGTAATTTTACTCCAGTCTTAAGTGTCACATGATCCTTCAGAAATCATTCTAATATGCTGATTTGCTGCTTAAGAAACATTTCTTATTATTATCAATGTTGAAAACAGTTATGCTGCTTCATATTTTTGTGGAAACCACGATGCAGTTTTTTTTTCAGGACTCTATAATTTATTTGAAACAAATCTTTTGTAACAACATAGATGGCTTTACTTTTGATATATAATATATAATGATATATAATGCATCCAATCATACTGACTTTTGAACGGTATTGTGTTTGTTTTAATAGCTATAGATCAGGTGGTCCAATAGGGTTCAGTGCTTCCCACAGGTTTGAAATATACTTGTGGTGGTAGCCAGGTGAAAAATCCTCCTATTACCCATGGCACAAAAATGGTCTACTACATGTGACAAACAAATAATTTGAGATTTTTAACAATATTTTTATTTATTGAAATTCATTTCAATTACATAGGCTGCTATTACATTTAATTAAATACTAATATTATTGAATAATATGTGTCAAAATATGTTCTTAGGCTTTTCTTCTTGTGGGGGAGCATCCCAGCTGGAGACTACAATAGTTTACTATGAATTAAATGGATATCAAACTAAATACAATTTATTGTGTAACCAAAATACCAATAATGCCCAGAAGAAAAAAAAAAAAAAAAAAGTGAGACTTTTAATTATAAACAATCCCGAAATACACCGGGGCTCTTATTTTGAAATGTCTACACATTTCTGATTCTTCAGATGAAAGAGATATAATTTCCATCAACCGTCTCTAAAACATAAAAGTCATACAGTAGACATTGTCATAATTCATAAAACTCGAGTTCATTAGCAATCGCTTGGCATAACTGTGTGCTATTCATTGATTGGGAATCACTTTGAGGCAGTCTGAAGCACTGTTGCGCGAGCCTGTAGAATGCGCAACAGCGCCGCCTTTGTGAAATATCCACCGTGTCTCTGCAGCACACGTGGGAATGTGCAGTTTTCGCGCACAGCCGCACACAGAACCAGCAGATAAGAAACACGTAGGGCGAGAGGAGATTTTTCACTAGTTAATCGATCACGGATGGTTTCACTAACTCGGGCGGATAAAAAAAAAAAAAGTATAAGAGGATAAAAATAATAATGTGTCTCCAAATATACTTGGGCGGCCGTTAATATAGCTACCTGGGCGGCCTGCCCAAGTAAAGTCTATGTGTGGGAAGCACTGGGGTTTGATGTGTCAAATGAATTTGGCAGCTGGTGTTTACAACTAAGGGGGTGAATTGTCCTCCAATGGAAACAACTAAAAACAGCCCTGTGAAATGACGCCATCTATATTTTTTGTCCACTTTCCCAGGTGAGACATCATTTATGAGACATAAATGCAAATATGTGCTGTTTTGTCACCATTTGGAGTGCAATAGCAGGGTGAACACACAAAACTGTGTGTGTTGTGGCCGGTGGTCTCACACATAAATGAAGGCATATATCTGGATTTGTTGCGTGACAGAACTGAGGCGTTGAGGTCGTGACCTCTGTGAGCGGAGCAGGGTGGACGTAGGTTGGTTTGCGGTTAATAACTCGACCTTCCAAATAGCCTTATAAATCACATCACACGCTTTTAAATCTTTTTTATTTCTTAGAGACGACGGTTATAAATCATACAATGTACAACAGCAGCAGCACTGATGTTCATACAAACCTAAAAGAACCTAAATAAAGTGGATACCATGCGAGATAAGATATTCTGAAGATTATTTTCACTATTTTTGTTCATGCAACAAAAGTCAGCGTCCAAAACAATCATGGACTCCATTGACTTTACTGTATGGACAAAAAACACTAAGACATTTTTTAAAGTAGCTTTTTTTGTGTTCCACAATAGAAAGAATGTCATACAAGTCCGGGACGACATAAGGGTGAGTAAATGGAGACCTAAAGCTATGAAGCTCAAACTCAGTCTTAATATTGGAGGAATTATTACAGTTTTTACTGTATTTATACTGCAAAAACTGCTGTTCTTACTTAGAGTTTTTGTCTTGTTTCTAGTCAAAATATCTTAAAGTTCTTGAATTTTACTGAATCTAAGAATTTTTAGATATTTGGACTGGAAACAAGACAAAAATTCTAAGTAAGAACAGCATTTTTTGCAGTGTAGATCAAATAAATGCAGACTTGGTAAGAGAGACTTCTTTCAAAAACATAAGAAATCTCACCGATCCCAAACTTTTGAACAGTAGTGTATATTGTGATATATGAATTGCTCACACACCCACAAATAAACGCACTCACAGTTTTTGCGAGTGTTTCTGTTTAGTCTCTTATTAGAGCAAGTAATCAAACATCTACAGATCAAACTAATACAGCCGAGTATGAAAACTACTAACAAGAGACTGTCATTATCTCATTATTAGCATGAATAGAACGTCTGATTACAAGAATTATCCCATTTAATCTGAGACCCCATGGAGGGAGGAGATGTGGGGCTGTAATAAGACCCTCGCTCATGAATTAATCAAACCATTCACCTCTGGTGTTGTGATTCAGTTTTATATGGTCCCGTTCAAAATTAATATGAAGAAGCCTTCCTAACAAACTCTTCAGAATACAGCACTTCAGCAGGGTTCTGGCAGTAAAAAATCCCATTTGTTTCTTCCACAGTGAAATTGATTTTCAGAAATAATGTATAAACCTCTCAAAACAGAGATAAGATGAGGTACTAAACTTGATAACTAGATAATCCTAAACTGACTATTTACCCTTGGGGAAAAAGAAGTACTCTATAGCATATTTTTAAAAACAGTAAACACACAGTAAAATAATATGCAATGTTTTTGGACACTTAATTACACATTAATTGCAATTAAATGAAAATATATTATAGGTTAAATGTATATTATAGGGATGCACCAATACCGATACCAGTATCGGTATCGGGCCCGATACCAAGCTAGTGTACTTGTACTCGTACTCGTAAAAATACCCCCGATACCAAAGACAGATACCTCGTGTGACGTAACTGACAGAATTTCAGACACAATGTCAGCCTCAGAGGTGTGGAAATACTTCAAAATTAATGATGACAACCCACACATTGCGAACTGCATGCTTTCAATCACAATTCATTATCGATTAGTGAAAGTGGGATAGGCAGAATCGTGCTGAATGACACAGACCAGAAGTGCTCTCTCTTTCTCGCGTGCGATCCCAGTTCAGACAGCGCGCGATCAGTTCTCCTCGCGCCTGTATGGTCACAAAAATGCACACATAGTTGTCAAAACGTCCATCATGTGGAGTATCTCACGTAAATACAGTCGGTTATGGCTTAAGTCAATGTAAACATTTGGGTAAAAACAGGATATGTGTCAGTATTCATGGATTCGGTCTTAAAGGGACCATAGCCTATATTTGTCATTAATGTTAATAAAACAACACAAGATGTTAAATAAATGTATACATGGTAAATAAACCTACTGTATCTGAAAAATATTTAATTTGTATCTCTGTAATATTTGTTGTATTGTTTGTAATTTGTTTGTAAATTTCTTTTTATATAACAATAATTATATATATTGGTAATTATGCCCTTTGAAGGTTATTGGACACTGTGAATTTTTTGTTCTTTAAGTTTTTGACAAGCACATAAAAAATATGACTTTTTTCATTAGAGTAATAATAAAGAAGCTGTCCTACATTCATTAGTCTCACTGTGTTGTGTTTGGAAAACTGCAACATCACCAAAAAAAAAAAAAAAAAAAAGAGAGAGAGAGAGATTAATAAATGTATAGGCATTGGTATTGGCGAGTACCAGAAAAAAGTATCGGTACTCGTACTCGGTCCTTAAAAAAATGGTATCGATGCATCTCTAGTATATTATAAATGCAATTAGTTACCCACTAAAATCGGACTTAAGTACATCATTATATGTACTTTTATAATCACTTCTATTGTTATTGAAATATGGTTAAAGTGTACTGCCGAATGTACTGATGTAACAGGTGTCTCTCCCTTTATCAATTATTTTATATTTATATAATTATTTTGTATTCTTGGAATTATTCTTTTGATATTTAATTTAAATTTATTCTTTTAATATTGATTTCTTTTATTTGAGATGTTATGTTCATTTTTTCAGTGATTGGTGTTTCGTTTAATATGGTACGTGGGTCCTTTAAGAAATATGTTCCGGTGTTGTGCCGAATTTCCACCCCCTGCCATATTATTACCCTCCTAGTATTGGTAGGTTTAGGGGTAGGGGTTAGGATTAGCGCCCCTACCTTATAGCCTGAAAATTCAGTCAATGGCGAGGAAAGAGGGAAGTAGATTTGAAGTAAATTCGTATGTACACTACCAGTGGACTAGCCTACACAAAAGTTCAGATACTCAGAATTAGGAATATATCTGTTTTCTTTATTAATCAATATTTTCAAACAATGTACTTTTATACTATACTTGTAAGTATATCTCTGTCAAAAGACAGTCCAATTATAGGCCAAATATACTTTTCTGTCAGTATACTTAAGTGCAATTTTAAGTAAATTTCTCAGAAGTACATAAAGTATATTTCTGAGAAGCCATATTTCTGAGAAAAAGTAGACTGAAAGTATACTTATAAGTATCTTATTTTTAGTTTAAAAGACGTATACCAATAGCACACTTGAATAAACTTCTTTTTCGTAAGGGTTAAGAAACAGTCAGAAAAGTGGCCTTTTATTTTATTATATTATCTGCAAGTACACTGCACTGAAACTGCACATTCAAATGAATATTCAATTAAGTAAGGAATAACTGACGATGGGTCGTTGAATTATTAGAAAAATAATGCACACCCATGGTGGTAATGCCTCTGTGTTATTTTTCAATAATTCAATGGCCCGGAGTCAATTATTCTGCTTATACTACGGATACCACACCTCAAAACATTGTTCAGATGATGTATTTCAAGACATTTGTCAGGTCCACAGGTTTCGTCCATGAATGAACTTGTATGACTAATTTCTTACGCATCTCATCCCACGCCTAATTAAAAAAAAATGTCATTTTAGAGCTAGTAATGGAGGCTTGAGCCATTGATAGCAGAATAATGAAGTTAGAGAGAGAGAGAGAGAGAGAGAGAGAGAGATTAAGCATATGTGAATTACCTGAATCTGAATCTGTTTGACACCAGCATCTCTAATAATAGTGAAACTAAGTTTATCTGCTCCAAGAACAGCACCTTTATTACATCGCTAGTGATAAATGTCATGTAGCTTTTAAGTTGTTAACCTATTTTATCGATAAAATCATCAGAGCAGTGCTGACAACACATTTCTGTTCAAGTGTGTGTCTTTACTGTATGTGTCTGCGTTTGAGTGGAAGAGAGCGGGTGAAAGAGAGTATGTGCTTTCCGTACACAATAAGTCATAATTTTGTGGCAAAAACATGGAAATAATTTGTCATTTTTATCCTATTGTTTAATATTTTTATTTGCTTGGTCAGTGTTGTTGTGGGTTTTGGTTCTTTTGCTGTAAGGACCTTTGAAATAACTGAAATCATTTGGCGAAGTTACATGGAACTGTAATGTGGTCATTACAGATCTGCCTAGAACTACTTTAGCCATGTGTTTCCCTGGAGGAAAAAAAAGAAAAGAAAAAAAAACAAAAAAAACCTCTCTCCTAAAGTGCATCAAGTACACAGTCTTGTGCCTTTGTCTTTTTTTCTTTTTTTTTTTGCTAGTTTTCTTTAAATCAATGCTTGTATTACTGTGATTCATCTCTGAGCTGGTTGGTTTGGTTCAAGGCTATGAACTCTCTGTGGAGAATATGTTTCTGAAAAGCCTGTAGAGAAAATGAATGGGAAAAATACTTCAAGAACGAATCCCAAGGCCACTGCAGATGTAGGTGATCACTTTTGAGCTCTACACATGAATGCATATGTACATGTGTCAGTCAGGATTTATGCACTGTGTCCATCAGAATTTTCTGTCTGTTATGGACAAAGGGACATATTAGTCCAGTTTGGCCCTTTAACACACACACACACACACACACACACAAATGCAGATCCACTGTGAAATCTCATCCCATCCACAGCAATGATACTATAAGATCATTGACTCAAACGGTCTGATTAGTATGGATCTCACAGACAAATGCACACACATGAACAACTGAACACACACTGTCCTGCTCACTATGCTGGATCTAAGGGGACAGCCATAAATTAGCATATTTATAGTCCTTTCAGAGCTCTGCTCTCCTGAGTGGCTGTGTGGCTCCGGTGATGAATATTCATGTGCGTGCGGAGGTTAATTTGGGCAGAATGTCTGCTGCTCTTTCCTGTGAAACAACACAGATCTTCAGGTAACGACAACCTCCCCACAGAATACACAGACACACACACACGCACGCTGTGGGATACCTGTGCCAGTTTTACTTTCACCTCAACCTACGACAATATGAAAAATGAGCCATGCGAGTTCCTCAGTAGATGGTCAATGGGCCACTTAGACTTCTGTCCATAAGCTTGAAGTGTGTCATTTCTGCACAATTAGTGCCATGAAACAGAACACAATGATTGTTTCCAAACAGGTTTCTCATAAACAACACTACTCCTGATACCAAACAAATGTTGTTTGGACAAACAGTTAGTGCTGCAAAATTCACAACATTGCTTGAGTCTGAAGTTGACATGTCAGGCTGCTCAAACAAACTGAGCAATGTTTTAACTTTTGTTGAGACCTGGTGTTAAAATTCATCTCAATTGTTCTGAGCAAAATATAGGTAAGGATTAATTGACGACAGGCTGTTGAATTATTAGAAAAATAATGCAAACCCGAGGTGGTGATGCATCATTTAGTGAAGTGATATAGAACTGTAATGCGGTCAATACCTGCCTGGAACTACTTTATATCAAGCATTCAACAGCCCCATAGTATAATTTTAAATAAACATGGTCTAAAATGATATTTGATCACCGAAACCACATTTGGAAGATCACATGTAGCCACATTACTTTCGTAGCATAAATGCTAATGCCTAATCCTGATGTCTCCTTCAAAGTCTCCAAAAAACCCATCCCTAAATGACCCATAAGCTGCACCCCTCCCATAGATTCCACCCACCACCAGCCTTACCTTTCAAAGGATCCTTCCCAAACACTCCACCCTCATCGAGTCCACACACAAGCTCAACCTGTCTTATAATTTCACTTCTCTAAGACTCCACCCACAACAGGCCCTACCTTTAAAAGGCTCCTCCCTACAAAGAGCCCATCCCTTTAGGTTCCACCCTCACCTCTTAAAGACCCCACCCACCACAGGCCCTACCTCTTAAAGGTCCCTTCCCAAAGACCCCACCCACCACAAGCTCCACCCCTCGTATAAATTCACCTCAGACTCCACCAACCACAGGCCCCACCTTTCAAAGGCTCCTCCCTTTAAAGAGCCCATCCCTTAAGGTTCCACCCTCACCTCTCAAAGACTCCACCCACCACAGTCCCTACCTCTTAAGGGTCCCTTCCCCAAAAAAAACCCCACCCACCACAAGCTCCACCCCTCATATAAATTCACTTCACAGACTCCACCAACCACAGGCCCCACCTTTTAAAGGTTTCTACCCAAATAACCCATCCTAACAGAACAAATCCGCCAGATGCCACACCCCTCAGAGACTCCATCTACAACTGGCTCCACCCTTCTGTAAGCACCACCTTTCACAGACTCCACCCATCAAGGGCTTCTTCCTTCAAAGAGCCCATCCCTCAGGCTCCACCCCTCACCTATCAAAGACTCCTCCCACCACAGGCCCTATGTTTCAAAGGTCCCCTCCCTAAGACCCCACCCACCACAAGCTTTAACTCTCATATAAATTCACCTCACAGACTCCACCAACCACAGGTCCCACCTTTCAAAGGCTCCTCCCCAAATAACACACCCTAAACAAATCCGCCAGATGCCATACCCCTCATAGACCCCATCTACGACTGGCTCCACCTTTCACAGACTCCACCCATCACATGCCCCACCCATCGAAGGCTCCTCCCTTCAAAGAGCCCATCCCACAGGCTCCACGCCTCACTGTCAGGCTTACTTGATATTGTCAAGGCAACCAGAATCTGGCTTCAGGATGGCAGTGTGGTGGAACATCTTGTACAGAGCGATTCCTAGGAAGATCACATTCAGCTAGGAAAAACAGAAGCATAGGATTGGTTGAGGTTTCACACGTGAGTGCACTAGATTGTGCAATACTGAATGTTTTGAATGTAGTTTTTAGAGAGCATCAGAGCTGGTTACCATGATGATGAGTGTGGCGGGGCCTATAAAACTCCAGATGAAATAAGTATCCAACCGCAACCAGCACCTGAAAATGAGAGAAAGTCACATCACTCGAGTTTCAAAGCTACACACACACACACACACACACACACACACACACAAAGGAAGCAGTACTGTAGGTTGTCTCAGAGGTTCTTGTGTCTTTTGGCTGATACAAGAGAGTTCTTTCAATTATTCAGACTTTAATTTCCGCAATATTAGACTAAACTTCAACCCTCCTGCGACCACACACACACTCATTCAGACTCATTCAGATCATATGAGTGTGTGTGTGTGTGTGTGTATGAGACTCACACTCTGTCTGTCCCATAACTGCGGTAATCCACTGCAGCAGAAACAGCCACAATGAGGGCAGGAATGCCATATCCGGCCAGGTAGAAATATCTCCTGCGTGAATGCTCACTCTCAAACACTTCCACCAGCATGATGTAGAGCTGAACGCCTTCCAGAAACATCCACGTGAACGCAGACAAGAAGAAGAAATGCAGTAGTGCTGCGAAGACGGCGCAGGCGATCTGAAACGCAAGCAAACGGTCTCGTGAGGAGGTGTGCTATGTGGACATTGATGGATGCTGTTCAGCGACCTCACAAACCTGCTCAGATAATTGAAAAATGTTAAATAATAGGGTTTAAAGGTTATGAATCATGTATGATGTTCCTGCATTAGATTCACACACACTGAACGCTCTCACATTAAATCTTTATGACACACACCCACTTGTGCTATTTCACCCTCACATGAACTAATAAAAACATGCAGTTAGCCAATTTGAATATGCGATCTTCCCAGCTACATGGTACAGAAAGATCAGTACTTCAAAAAATAAGGATTTTTAATGTGATAAAAAATGCAATGAAAAGATGATTTGTGTGTGTATGTTTGTCGTACAGGCTGGTCTGTGCGGTTGATGCCGGTGAGGAAGAGCGTTTCAGCGATGAAGAGCGAGATGCAGAGGTTCTTGTGAATGGTGTTCCTGTCGCTCTGGAGGCCGCGGAAGAAGCAGAAGGTGAAGATGCAGACGAGCAGACAGACCAGAGACAGCAGGATGCCCACCCACGTGATGACGTCCAGCAACAGATCATGCACAGGGTCTGTCGTCTACAGAGAGAGACAGAGATTAGAATGTTTTCACATTCCTTTGAACATGAATATTATACCTGGATATAAAAATATCGCTGCAAGCAGCAATTACAGGACTGAAGCACAGCAGCAGATACACAGTGACACCATCAAAGTGTCTGATAGCATGAGAGCACATCAGAGCAATGATTTCAGACATTTACATCAGTGTGAGCAGTCCATAATTTTGCAAAGACCCCTACATTTTTAAAATGATTTTGGTTTACAGAAATAAAGCAGAAATAAAACTTTAAAAAGTGAAACTTAAATACTATAATAGTATATAAATAATACTAAAATAAAACTTCTGCAGAATATACATTTTATATTAAGTTTATCTTACTTTAGTACCTTTTTTAGGGTTAAGCCTAAACCTTTTTGTTTAAAGTCCCTGTAAAGTCAATTCTGAGAATTCTTTCTAAACACTTTATAAATGTTACAAATGTATTGCTGAAACACATTACAAAGACTGTGAATTGTGTAATGCTTAATTGTGAAGTTAGAGCGTTAAACAGTTTTTCACCAAGTCTCTGCTCAGGATTTTTTGGGCGGAGCTAAAACGGGGGTCTGATGACGCACTTGGACCCCCGAGCATAGCCCCTCCCCTAACACTATATAACTGTCGATGACGCACCGAGCGTGGCACCGCCTCTAACTCTACAGCGGTTCACTCGCTCAATGTCATTACAGTCATACAGCCCTTTGCACATTTAGCTAGTAATGCCTTCGTCACGCAAATGCATATTACATAGTTGTTATAATATACAGTATGCTTGGTCTAAAACGATGATATGAAGGATTCTAAAGTGATCGTTCTACACAGGATAATTTTACAAACTTTCATCAGACAGCTGGGATTCACAGATAATCCACTGTTTTTGGTGAATGTGACTGAACAGACCTCGGCCCCCCTCCCGCCTCGGCCTTCCTACCGTCCCACCGATAACCGATGATATATGGGGCCGGACAGAGTCTCTCCCGTCCCGGCCTTCATCCTCCCGTCTCGCGGCGCCGTCACTTGTCGACTCGACAACAGTCGAGAGTTCGTGCCCACCAATGAGTGTAAGTTGCCGAGTTTGCTTATGTTATAATTAGTAGGTAGTCCACAGTAACTCTACTAAAATTTGCAACCCTCTAAATGATTCTTTTTATATGCATCAGTATGTTTGACTCATTAGACTCAAGTCAGTTGAGACGGCAGCTCTCGCGAGTGGGTGTGGTTTCAGCTCCGACAGCGGACACGCCCCCAGTGTTTGAGAGCAGAGAGCGCTGCCTATTTTTTTTTTTTGAGATTTTGATAACTTATTTCATTTACTTGCAGATTTTTTTGGCTGGGTGGTTAATAACACATTTTTCTGCGGTGTGACAAACTCAGAACACATACTTTAAAATGACTTTACAGGGACTTTAATTTATGAGTAAACAAGAAGACACAAATTGCTCGGTAAGAAAAATAAACTTACTTCAAGATATAATTTCCCCCCAAAAAAGTCTTTATATTTACACAATTTAAAATACAATGTGAGTTCACTTGAAAAATTGCTTCTCAAGTAAGTTTATTTTGTTGTAAGACAAAAATATTGATTAAAAACATAATTTTTGTTGTGGTGCAGGATTCCGAGATCACTCAAATACTTGTATTTCAATAAGTTATGACATTGTCAAAATTCAACTCTACCTCTAGCCGGGGCTCGTCTGTAAGGGCAGGTGGGGCAGAGCCTCACCAAAATATTCATCAAAACATAGACCTCTATATAAACTGAATCAATAATAAATTGTAAATGTGTTCAGCATTCTGCACAAATATGTTTCGGATTTTAGACTATTTTAAGTCATAAAGTGAGCAGGATGTATTAAAATTTACTGTTTGGTTTCGGCAGGCATCAGTGGCGTCATTTCACTAAAAGCCAAGTTATGGCAGACTCTGATGACGTCATCCAATCTTACTCCCTCGACGTGACAGTCCAAGGGCCCTATAATACACCCGGCGCATTGCGACGCAAGGCGCAGCGCAAGTGTGTTTGCTAGTTTGCGTCCGGCGGCGTTCGCGTTTTCCCGTTCAGCGCCACGTCCTTAAATTAGTAAATGCATTTGCGCCAGTTAGTGCGCCCATGGGCGTGCTGGTCTAAAAAAGAGGTGTGTTCAGGCACATTGCCGGCGCATTGCTATTTTAAGGAGCTGAAAATAGACTGCGCCATAGACCAACTCAAACCTGGTCTAAAGTCAATGGCGCAATATTTTTTTTGTTAGAGCGCGTTGGTAGAAACTGCGCCTCTGGGTGCGTCCACAGTGCGCGTTGACTTTGCTTATTACACACAGGGATGCACATCACACAAACATGCCAAATATTAAAAACAAAAGGATTACAGTGTAAAAGAATATTATTGTGTAGGCTACATAAATATAAAAATGTAATGATGAATAGTCATTGCGTGTATTAGAATTAGGCTACCTATTTTCAATTCAGCCTCTTACTACTTATAATGATGAACGAAATTGGCTAATTAATTGAACAATCGTGCCAATACACACACATATATATTAACTGACTCATCGCGCGGAGCTATTTGAAAGCCTGCATTTGCAAGCCCGCTTTAACTTCGCGTACGAGCAGATCGGTTTCTTCGCTTGAAAAGCATTCAGCTTTTCCGCCAACAAATTCCGCCATGTAAATAGCAATCCGCCATGGCGCGAGCGCATCTCGCTCTTAAAGGGAATGGGAGATGACACTCTGATTGGTTTATTGAACGTTACGCCCATTACTCATTAAGAGAATAGGGACAACCCATTTCAAAAATGCGCCGCCTCGTTAAAATAGCAAAAGTGGATTTGGACACGCCCTGAGTGCACCTGCGCCGTGTGCTTTACACTATGCGTTTAGATCGTTAAAATAGGGCCCCAAGTATCCTACTTCACACAACTTTTTCCAGCACTTTAAAGCTCAAAAGTCTGAAAAGTTTCACAATGTAGGAAAACTAACACTTTTATTTTAAAATAGACATTATATTATCGCTATAGCCAGCAGAATAGTGACCAGCAATCACTATTATTATAATTCTTATTTTTTTGTTTGCTTGTTCTGAAGAATGTAGGAAAATTCAAAGTCTCATGAAGAAAAAAAACTCATCGAGTGTGAAAACTTCTGTTTTAATCAATGAATCTGTCAAAACTGCACATTGAATTTTTTATTTAACATGTGTCCGCTTTGTTTATTATAACGAGGGGATTTGTGCACATGCAGAACTTAGTAAACTTACGCTAAATATAAACTCATTCAGCATTTTGAGAGATACTGAGTGGATTCTCGCTACTGGTAACTTAAACACCTCTGATTGGTCATTATTTTCAACAGAAATCCCTGTGATTGGCTACAATACTCAACGCTGCAAAATCACATTATAATACTGTAAATAGAGACATTGGTAGCATCGTTGAACTCAAATGACACAAATATAACAACCAGATAGCTTTAACTTACTTACTTCTCTGTTTTATTTAACAATACAAATTATGTTACTTGTAGTAATATAACTCCATTGACCAGGCAGCCAAGGTATGGCAGCCGCCATACCCGGCCATTCCCAATTGATGCCCCTGGCAGGCATGTTTTTTATGATACTAAGCGAGACAGCGGGTGCCGGAGTCCTCCCCAGCTCTACAGCACTCCATAATTTTCCAATATAAATCTGTGGTGAAAAATGGAACTGCAGCATGATCTAATTGAGATTCATTTGGGCAGATTTCAGACTTCTCCTTTTAAGTTACCTTACGTAAACCTCGCTCCAGACCAATACAATATCAATCAGCTTCAGCTATGTGTATATTAGTCTGCATCAGGTCAGTAACTAGTTGGCATGTGTGTTCTTCCTTATGTGGAGTAGCATAGTATAAATCCTTTAGTTTAAACGTGATCAATTGAATATATAGTTTTGTCATGTTTGTTTTATGTTTGAGAATAGACATGGCTTTCTTTTCCTCACTGGAATTCCTCCACAACTTATAATATTTTAAAAACAACATTTGGAGGTAATAAATATTACATTAAGGCAATTCGAAGATAGCTTTCTATGTGTATTAGCTATTTTTTTTGTTAATATATACTAAAAAAATGATCTGCACAGTTGTAAAGTAGCTTCCAACACTGCACAAACTGCATCTATTGTGTATTTTTTTTTCTGTTTTTTAAGGCAGAATCAGTGTGTGACAGTGAGTTTGATTTATTAGCGTGCCGCAGTTAAAGCTCTCAGATCCTGCAGACGGCCGTCATTGATTCCCCACTGTACTACCTCAGTAGGGTCCCTACGGAGGCCGCACAGCCAGGGGAAAAGTGCACAGCTGATATGGGACGCATCCCAGAAGATTTTGAGTCTGGAAGACCGGATGTCAGCACTTCTGAAGAACACAGCACATGAATATTTATGAGCGTAGGTAACAGTACACAACTTATATGTGCCTGTGTGTCTGTGTGTGCGCGCCCCAGAGGGCTGTTGAGCACATAACACATCACTCTTCCTGAGGCCCACTCACCCTTGAGCGCTATATCTCCTCTACATTCAACACACAGTGAGTGTGTGTGTCAGTGCTGTAAGTAAATCAACAGCTCAAGCCTGCTCAGCAGAATCCACAGTGAGGCCTCAGACTTTATAGAGTCAACGCTGAGCTAAAGTAAATCTATGTGTCTATAAACACACACATACTCACTCACACACGTGTACATATAGAGAGTGGGATTTCATGACAAGATAAGATTCTTGATATATAACGAAACATAATGAATGTGGAAGACAAATGTAGTTTGCTATTTTTTGTGGTGTAAAAAAGTATATTAATAAGACTAAAATAACATTGCTGCAGAATGTTGTATATCAAGATTTTTCTTACTACTTTAGCAATTTTTATCTGTTTGTATTAAGCCTAAACATTAGAATTAAACATTATATATCTCAGTTTCTGTTTATGCTCTGAAATGGAATGACAATGTGAATAACTATAGTAGTAAAAAAGTTCAGAAAATGCCACATGAACATTTAAGAGAGTTGGCATAAATGAGTCACTGAATCAGAGTTTTGAATTAATTCACTTAAATGGGCAGTTTGAATTCAACTGACTTTTGAACAATAATGGCATTTTTGCAGTTTCAATCAGAAATGATAATAAAAGAAGGAGCGAAAAAGAGTTCTACTGTTGTGATCTTCACCAAGCTTAATAAAAGGCAAATAAAAAGCACATCGTTCATCACAATATTAACAATATTGATTAAGTTTATATTGTCAACAAAATAATAACAAATATAGTAAGCATTTGCTATTTATCACCCAGCTCTAGCACAGAGACACAGATGAACAATCATGAAACACACATGCACACACGCACACACACACGGAGGTGATGGAGCAGGTGTGTGATTAATAGCGCTCTGCTCTCCATCAAACACACCGACACAAAAAGGAAAAGAGATCAGTGTGTGTGTGTGTGTTTGTGTGTGTAATTCCAGATTCATGATCTGGTAGATTTATAACCTGTCTGAATTCTTCTTCCCTCAATATCAGTTCACGTCACTCACAGAAAACACGCCAGTTTAACAGCAGAGCTCTTGCTGAGAAGTTCCCACAAATCAGTGGAAATTGTCTCAAAGAACCAGTTAAAACATCAACAACAACCAGCAATTCACTGGTTATTTCCTATATTGATATTTCAGTTTAAACATGTTAAAATGGTGCACTCAAGTGACAATTAAAAAAGTTTTACACAGAGAAATAATAATAATGAAAAAAAAAACAACCACTTTAGAGAAATTTGAGACATTTTTAATGTTTTTCTAGATTACCGAAACGATCAAATTTGATTAAAATTAGATAATTTCAGTCATCTAGAAAAATGTTTAAAACAACCGCAGTCAGACGCTGTGTCATGCAATGATGGGATTACTAATACTACTAATAATAACAGATTTAACTTGATATAATGTTTTAGCCAGCATTCAAAGTGCATAAACATTAAAATATGCTATTTTGTGGTCAGTGAGATCTTTTTAAAGATAATATAAAATGTATTTATTTAGCAGGGATGCATTAAACTGATCAAGTCATTTATAATGTTACATCAGATTTCTATTTCAAATAAATTGTTTTCTTTTGAACTTTCTATTCATCGAAGACTTGGTTTCCACAAAAATATGAAGCAGCACAACTGTTTTCATGAAGGATCATGTGACTCTGAAGACCAGAGTAATGATGCTGAAAATTCAGCTTTGCATCACATGAATCAATTACATTTTAAAAGATATTTAAAACAGTTATTTTAGAATGCAATAATATTTCACAATATATCTGATTTTACTGTACTTTTGACCAAATATATGCCGCTTTGGTGAGCATAAGAGATGTCTTTCAAAAACATCGAAGTCCCCTTGTAGTGAAAATCAAGTTTTTAATGCTGTTCATATGTTTATGTGGTGTTTTTAATATGCTTAAGGACAAACCATGTGCAAATTCAATAAAAAAAAAAAAGAAAAAAAAAAAAGCTTTGAAATCGCTAGAGTTTGTGACGTCACAAATGGGAACATGGTTTGTGTAACATTAACACCACATTATTAGCTGTTTAATAACGCAGGCAAGCAAAAGGCTAATCATATTAATTACCGTTATGTGTCCGACATTGTAAAAAGCGCTACCATTGCGCAGCATTTATCTCAGTAAGTTGACCGAGTGGATCTCTGAGCTTGTGTGAGTGAGTGGAGGTGGGGCTAATTAGCATATTCATAGGTCCTCGTATACTAAATGAGGCAAAGGTGTAGAGTTATATTCAAGCTATTTTAAGGCATTGAGATTTTTTATTTTTTTTTCACAGGAAATATGTCATTTTGGTGATCAAAGATGAGTTTTAAGGGATACAGGGGATTTTAACATACTGTATCTTACCACCCCCAAACTTTTGAATGGAATTGAGCAGAACTTACTTCTGAAGCTCGGAAGCTCTAGTTTAGTCATGTTAAAAAAAAAAAAAGTAGTAGGAGGAAGATTTTCATCTGTTGGCAGCTGTACTTCTGGAGGAATGTTACCTTTGCTTTAGTTTCGGAGCAGAATGAATGAGTTGAATGCATTTCAGTGACGCACAGTCTTTCATAAAAGGCCTTCAGAAACAAACACGAGCACACATCTGTGCAAAGCCTCATTAAGAACACATTCATGCACACATTTCAGCTATGCAGCAGTCAGTGTCAGAATTCTAACAGTCCTCGTTTTCTCAATCTAATGAGTCATAACCTCTTTGATGAGAGCACAAGATATCCATGACGTCCAGCAGCCCTCCTTTAAGATTGAAGATTGATGGATGACAATTGCCTGACATTGTCCCCAGACTCAGCATCAATGCATTTCTCTGCCACTCTAGTGGTTTCAATGTGTCCATTAATACACCTCTCGCTATCACTGGCACTGCTGCAGCCATGGCAACAACAAAACACTCACCTGTGAGGATTTACCCACAAAATCTCTCTCTCGTTCACCAACAATCTGAGGGTGAAATGGAGTGGTCAGGTGGATAAATACATGACTGAATTAAACCCATCTATAAGGCTATACAGTGCTGAATAAGCCTTTGTGGGTGTGTCTACGCCTAAAATAGGTGTAGCTAAAAAAGTTATGTTGTACAATATTGTCTTTTTGCAAATTTTGGTGCCTGACCTGGGCAACAATCCTGTACAATGCACTTTGGCAGTTCAGGCAGTGTGACAAAATGTAAATCATTTTTACAAAATATTTTTAGTATTTTTATTGTAAGTTTTTAATGTTTAGTTTATTTGAAATAGTTCTATTTAGCTTTAATTTATTTTCATTTCAGATTTAGTATTAGAAATGATTTGTACTTTTCTGAGGCAACGTTTTAATTAAAATGAACAAAGAAGTTTGGTAGTGTGACAGAATGTAGAACATTTTTACAAGATTAGTTCATTTTAATTTTACTTTAAAGGATTAGTTCACTTTCAAATGAAAATTACCCCAAGCTTTACTGACCCTTTTTTTTTTTTGTTTGATTGATTTGTTTTGACAACATTTTTTCTTTTGTCAATTCAACTTAAATAATTAATGTGGTTCAGATAACATAATATTTTGAGTTTCTGTTGATTAAACCAATCGCATTCATTGTATTAACTAACATTTTTAATTTCAATGAACTCAAAATTTTAAGGCAACCAGGTAACTTACTTTTTAAAGTTAAACCAACAATTCCTTTTTTCATTGTAGGCGTATATGACTTTCTTCTTTCTGATGAACACAATCGGAGATATATAAATACATATCCTGACGCATCAGAGCTTTATAATGGCAGTGAGTGGGATCAACAAGTATGAGGTGAAAGTGCTTCCATCCACATCCATCCATCATAAACATACTCCACACGGCTCTGGGGGGTTAATAAAGGCCTTCTGAAGCAAAGCGATGCATTTGTGTAAAAAAAAAAAAAAAATCCATATTTAACAAGTTATAAGTAAAATATCTAGCTTCCGCCAGACCACTTTCCATATAAATCCCATATGTGGGATCATTCTGCTCAAAAGGTTAAGTTAGGTTTTTATAATCTTGTTATGTGCTTTTGTAATTTTTTAAGTTTTTGTTTATTTTAATTATTTCTATTTCTATTTAATTTTAGCTTTAGTAATTTTAGTATTTCAACTTAAAATCATTTCAGTTAGTTGCTGAGGCAACAATTTTCCTTTTTAGTTTAATTTTAAGTTTTTTCCTGTATAAACCAATTTGGCAGTTCAGGCAGTGCGACAAAATGTAGAACATTTTTACATAAGATTAATCTGTCAACAAAAGCACTGGAGGGTTATTTACCCTTTGTAATTATGTATTTATAAATAAATCCATAAATCTATCCACTACACAGAACAAGCTCTGAACTAAGAGAAGACATGCCCACAAACTAAATATGTAAAGTGGGTGTGGCTAAGCAAAATGTGGGTGTGCTCAAGACTGTAGTAAGTGTAATAACCCCTGATGTAGGTGTGGCTTATTTTACTTTTAAATTTTTTTAGGTTTAAGTTTTTCATCTAACATTTTTATTTTATTTCAGCTTTATTTTTATTTTTGGTGTGTTCAACTTCGATAGCAGAAAGCTCGGCGAGAGTTGTCGCTTGCAGTTGGTATGTACTTGAAAATGCAGCCTTCATGTCAGATACTTTCTGCTTCCTATAGTGACGCTCCTGCGGTGTTAGTTTACTTTATTGCACATTAAGTGGATTAGGTGCAGTATTTGTCAAACACACAGATGTTTTCATGAAGCAACAGAAATACTTTTCATGTACTATGTGCCATCTGTACAAGAATGAAGTTCAACATAAGCCTAAACTATTTAAATACCAATAAAGTAGGTCTATATATCTTTATCAGTTTTATTTTGATTAGTGTGACACAATACAACATTATGGCTACAAGAAAATAGTTTTCACTGTTATAATTACATGGATTTGTGAGCATTAGCGGAACTGAAGGAGTCGTTTGCCTATCAGTCGAAGTCGAACACACCTAATAGTTTTATTTATCATGACCAATATGGCTGCTCATGCCCAAGTGTGGGTGTGTTTATGCATGGAGGGGTGTGTCCATTTCTATTGTGGGCGTGTCACTGTCCTAAATGAGTGTGTCTCCATCTGTACCATTCGTTGACCACTACTTCCAGACATGACTCACACAGTGTAAATGAAATCGGAGTGGGGAGATTTTATTTTAAACAGCAGGACCTGAAAGAGACCTGCAGTTTTCCCTTCTCTCACTTGCTAATCAAAACGTCTGTCAGCGATTTACTCCTCTCTCTCGTTCTCTCGAGAGTCATGGCTGTCGACGGTGCTCCACAGGGCCACTGAGCGGGGCCATTGTTTCATCTGTCAAAATGTCTTTTTCCCCCTCATTTTTCAATGTTTTTCACTCCTGTCAATTGTTCTCTTGCTTTTCAGTTTCTCTACAGGTAAAGCTGAATTTTGGTTCTGAATGGAAAATGTAAATTAAGCTTTTAGACTAAATGCACCTAGCTGAGACTCCGTCCCATGTGAGCCCACGCCTGCCAGGCGAAGGAAAAAACCCTGCCGCCAAATTGTGTTCTCAACAACACCGGGAACGACAGACTTCAATAGAGAAACAACAAAACAAAAACAGACAAATGGCACTAAGAGGTGATCATTTCGAAAATAATGCATGGCAGCAACTTACAAAACCTCAGAAGGCGTCAAGCTGTATGTCAGACGTATCATGTTGGCCTTTAAAACACGCTCAAAACGAACAAAAAGCAACAATAACAAAGTATTCTTAAAAAAAAACAGCAGTCTATGTGTGTGTTTGTTCAGTGTGTATTAAGTCACTCAGCAGGGAATCGTCGTTGATCATGGATCATATGGAGAGATAAAGACCGCCCACCTGCTGATCTCCCACAATGCACCTCACAGCCTGGAGTCATCAACAAACAATAAACAGTCTCCACAGAGATCTGCTCCACATCCACCTGCTTCAAACAAACACACCTCACGTCTTTCTTCTGATTTTTCAGAGCAAAATCCATTCAGCACCTCTGAACATCCTGGGATGATTTGGGCTATGTTCAGACTTCCAGCAAAAATCTGACTTTTTGCATATCCACATTTTTTATCCAGAAGTCACAAGAAATCAGATTTTTTTATTTTTTTTTTCAAATCTGATTCAAACCACATTTGGAGGTGGTCTCCAGATGCATCTCAGTCTGGACACTCTTGCTGTTCAAATCGGATTTCAAATTGTCTTATGTGTCATTTTGTATAAAATAGAAAATGTTTAGTTCAGTACATTTGCTTTACAGTAAACATGAGGGGGTGTTTGATTATGATTTCACTTTTTTAACTTTAGTTAGTGTGTAATGTTGCTGTTAGAGAATAAACAACATCTGTGAAGTTACAACACTCAAAGTTCAATACAAAGTTAGTGACATCACTAACACTGAAATTTACATAAACTCTGCCCCTGAGAATATGCAACAAAGAGAGTGAGGCCATGTTGGGCTGCTTTAGAGAAGAGGAAGAGTTGCTGTAGTAGAGTGTTGTTGCGATTCCGACGTTTTATACCGGACTGCTTCACAAACAAGGGTCAATTCAATGCAGGATTTGCATAAAAGATTAACATGACGGCACATGCTAGTTATTGAGCTGAATCAACTCCACAGCAACCTCATAAATTTATCCACTAACCACTCAGAAACGTCCAGTTTCATTCTAAAAGTTGTAGCTTCTTCCTAAGTCTCTCCATCAGTGTCCGACTCCGGTTTGAACAATGTAAGGTTGACAATCATCATTTTGACTGTGTGAGATTCTCCAGCTTTGTTGTTGTTGAGCAACCATAGAGCGGGCTGTTAAAGCTCCGCCCTCTTCTGGAAAGCAGGGCCGGGAGCAGCAGCTCATTTGCATTTTAAGGGACACACAAAAAACAGTGTGTTTTTGCCAAATAGGGGCAAATTTGACAATAAATGATCTATGAGGTATTTTGAGCTGAAACTTCACAAAAACATTCTTGGGACACGAGAGACTTATATTACATCTTGTGAAAAGGGCCATTATAAGTCCCCTTTAAACTTCTATAACTTTTTTACACTTTCACTTCTGCAAAAATATGCTGAGTGTCTTCCAAAGCATTCATGGATTACAACCATTTAAGTTCAGATCTATGCTGAAAAACTGGGGTTCCTTCGGAACACAAATGAAGCTATTTTTAAATATAGCTGCAAGCAGCGATACGGGGCAAAGCCCATAAAGGGGCAGCAACAGCAGTGCAGAGCCAGAAGGGCAAAACCAGCAGAAATAGAACATACATACATAAAAAAAAAACAGATTCAGAAATACAGGTGAGAATGAGTTTAAAATGAATAGAAGTTCAGATAAGAATGAACACAAAGTGAAAAATACAAATGCCTAATCCAAGATGAAGAAAGATTAGTACAATGCTCACCCAGATAATAAAGGAATCGAAGTGGCACAACCTCACACACACTTTTATAACGTTGTACCAGGCAGGAATTAAACCCACAATCTTTAGATCGCATGCTTGTTGCTTATCGCTGTGCGCCACTCAGAAGACATACTTTCACTTAGCTGCCGACGTTCAGTTCTTCAAATGACGATGAACTAGGGCTGGGCGATATGGCTGAAAACTGTATCACGATATCAGTGTTTCATATCGGTCGATATCGATAATTATTGATATTTTTTATGACCCATTTAAAATAAGGACCAGGAGAAAAATATATTACATTTAAACATTTTTATTTTAAACTTAACCTTCCTCTGATCATAATCCTCTCAGTTATTAAGACAGAAATGTCGACAAACATGGAAAACTCAAATAATTAAAATGTACATATAAGTCTAAAGTAGGGTGACCACCCGTCCCGCATTTTGCGAGACAGTCCTGAAATTAGGAGCTTTGTCCCGCAAGACAAGTAGTGTCCCGCATTTAATTTATGTCTGTAATTTTTTTAATAAAAACTGTGAGCATTTAAAAATATATTTGTACAGCCATCATATTCTATCTGTAAAAATAACCAACCAGCGCAATCATAGAGAGAGGTTTTCCCGCTGATGACAACTGAATGGACAGCGCAAAGAGCAGACCTCATCAAAGTCAGTAAACACAACTACACCAGCAAGGATTTCATCTTCCATACTGAATAAGAACCTCAAGAGCTGCTCAAAGCTGCCCAAATCGATGATTTAAAGCATGTAATCATCCATCCTGATGTTAAATATTTCCAACGAACGGCGGCGATCAAGCGCCACAGACGGAAATGGTCGAGCACCATTTGTTTTAACCAATACAAAATTCCGAAATTCAGACACAAATTTCTTCTCACGTTAATATTTAATTTAATGCGGGTTCTATGGCGTTATTATATTGAAAAATGTCGTGAGCGCATCAAATGCGCGAGCAATCTCTCTCACAGGCGGATTCCCTTGCATAAAACTGGACACGCGCGCGCTCTCGCTCAGATTTCACATCTGCGCGCTCAAACTTTTGTCCTCCTGCATGTGCAGCCGTGAATCTAGAATTGTCTTCTCTCCAGGATTTAATGTTGCCATAAGCGCAACATTATAGTGTGGGCACCCACCGACAGAAACATTAATCGGCGCATATGCCAAGTTTGCCAACAAATGTAAATCAATATTTACATAGTGTAATAGTTGTAAATTTATCTGTCTCATGTGTCCCGCATTGTCCCGCAAAATCACATCTACTGTCCTGCAACAGATCAATAGTCAGGTGGTCACCCTAGTCTAAAGTCACAATGAACACTTTTCCTCTTTTATTTACAATTTCCTCGCTCACTGCCGCACTCATTTTCTGCTTATCAGTCGCCGGTTACTGAAAAGGAATCCAGCACGAGACAACGATATGGCGCAACCAAAATTGATACTGTTACATGATTGGCTGTTAGCGTGTCACTCCCTACGTTGCTAGGTTACCAGAGAACGAGTGCCTTTGTTAATGCAACCAAACTTGCTTCGCAACCTCTGTTTTCTTCCGACGAAGAATAAAAAATATCGAACGTTTTATCGAACACATTTTTTATTGATATCGATCACGTGTCTATCGCGATACATATCGTTATCGTTTTATCGCCCAGCCCTAACTGAAAATAAAGATTTAGTCTATAAAATGCATGTTAATAAGTTTAGATTATATTATTCTTAGAACGACACTGTCTGGAACAGAAGCAACTTTTGCACTACTTCTGGCCACGTGCCACACAGGAGTCGAACCAACAACCTAAAAGGTTTGGGGCCTGTGACTTCGCAGAGTGGGCCACTCAGTTGACGCACAGTCACCAGGCTGCCAAGGAGAGCTTTCAGTGTGAGAATGAGCACACAAAAGCAATTCTTGAAAAGCCTAAATTCAATCTGTTCATCATATAAAGCAAATGTGTCTCTTCAGAGAATTTGGACTAAACCGCTCAATTCATGCAGATTAGTTTTACAATCTCTTTATGAACTCTTTGAAGCGTCAAAGTGGTAGTTGCATAGCTGTCAATGGAGGGACAGAAATCTCTCAGATTTTATTAAAAATATCTATTTGTGTTCCAAAGATGAATGAAAGTCTTACGGGTTTGGAACAAGATGAGGGTGAGTAAATGATGACAGAATTTTCATTTTTGGGTGAACTAACCCTTTAACAGGTTAATAATATATATGTACATATTTGGGGGGTGTTCGTAATACTGTTATTCATCTGTAAAACCATGCGTAATTGTTGCAATGTGTAAATTGTTGCATTAAAATTGGTTTTACAAACAATTTACACTCTGACCAGCTGTCCTGTATCATTCCCTCAAACAAACACACTTCACATCTTTCTTGAGAGCAAAATCCATTCAGCACCTCTAAACATCTCAGGATGATTTACATCATATAGTTTACATTTTCTTAGAGTGGAATGCTAGTTTCCTCCACAAGAAAATGGCAGTTTTGTAAGAAGAAACACTTGAACAATATATATTTACATATTTGGGGGTGTTCGTAATAATGTTATTCATTTGTAAAACCGCATTGTTGCAATGTGTAAATTGCATTGAAAACAATCTGATGGGTTGTGCTACATCATACGATGTTTTCATGTGTGGACAGATAAATTGTTTCTGGAAACGTCTTAGTTTAGAACAAGTCTGATGTTTATATCGCAGACAGATGTATTTAAAGTGCAACTACCGTCACGTCCACATGAGCCATGAGCACAGCAAAGTTGGTCAGGTGTGTGCAGGAGCAGGTGGTGTGCGTTCGGTTGGTTCCCAGCAGCCGGCAGTCCTGCGTGGACCAGAAGCCCGTCATACTGCGCTTCGAGTAGCTCCAGAATGAACAGTTGGGGTTGAAATTCTCCTCTGACTGCTGGAGGAGGAAGAACAACAAACTGCATGAGAGAGGGAATGAGCAGAACACACAACATGGGCAATAACTCAAAATGCAAAATGAACCTTTTGAAACACCTGTCAACACCCAAAGAATTTAACCACCAGAACTATTGTTTTACTGATCATGAAACTGCAGGATGGATGAAGATATAATTGGATGAGCCACATAAATACACACCTGTGAGCTGAGATAAATTTTAGAGGATGCATGACAGAGGTTTAATGTTTTTAATTTGATTTGCATGTCAAGTGATTATTGTGTTTAATGCAATCCATGACAAAATTATCAGGTAACTGCATGTTATTTATTTGGAGTTTCTAGCTGCATTTGGTGCATGACAGGCATTGGACCCTGTTTACACTGGAAATGACTATATGTTTTATCTCACATGTTTATCATCACACACAGTAAACCCATGAGAGGAAAACAACCCCATATATCAGTAGATATCTCAAAGACTTCATTTGCTTCCTTTGAGCGATTTTTATTCCAGTTCCACACTTCCTTCAGACCACCAGCTCTGGGTAAATGGGATGTTTCCTCATTGAGGATAATTATGAGCTTGCTGATCTTCACCCACGCTGAATTTATACTAATCTAGATGTGGGCCACCAGGTGCTCAGTGGAAGGAAGACTTTAATATCACAAAGCCACACACACACACACACACACACTCACACATGTCACACACACATTGATAAAAATTATGTTGACATTTGATTTGTTTTTTGTTTTTGTTTTGTTCGTTTTTTTCTTTTGGAATAACATGAATCAATGTGTTCTTAATTGTATTATTAACTGTAATTGTAGTGTAAATCTTAAATGTATATTTAAAAAAAATGCACTTGCAGGTTATATAATATTAATTAAATAAAAGGACACTTAAGTGTACTTAAAGATAATACACTTTCATGACTGTTTCTTAACACACTTAAGTACACTTAAAATGCACTTTATAATAAATGTCATAAATGTCAATAAATTCCATATAATATAAATGTAAAATTCTGCATTTTGGGGGAAAATCTGTGGAATATATTTAAACTCTGTAAAATGCATTAAAAGGAGCAAAGAGTAAAACACTTACTGGTGGCTGAAATCATGATCAAGCTAGCCAAAATCTAGCATAAACAGAGACACAGGGCGTTGGAACATGCAGAGCTCTAGCCATTTCGATTCTGTGGAAATCTGCAGAGTTCTGTGGATATCGCTTTACCATGAACATCCTCCCACACACACAAACAGGAAATCAAGTTCCCTGGTCTTTCAACCTGTCTAATCACAGCTGGAGGCAGAGTTTCTGTGTATGTAATTTTTTGGGTGCGTTTCAATAAAGTGGTTGGATGAAAAATAATTCAAGCATAAATGCTGGTGGTGTGACTGAGGGACCCAGTGCAACCATTTATTCATCACCTCTTTACCCAAACAATCACATGCACACACACATATACAGTCCAGCACTCTTGGAATTTCATTTGAAAAAGGATTTTTCCATTCTAACAACAAATCTTACAGTGAACACAACACAAACTGCATGTCGTACGGCCCCCGTACCTGAATATGTCGCACTGTGAATATGACGGGGTCGGACAGGTAAACTTTGTTACTGTCTTTGTTGATGGCCGCCGTTATAATGGGAGAGTTGACGATGACAGAGTAATTGGTGTTTAACGTCTCGCTACTGAACTTCATGCTGGCGTTTTCTGTGGACAGGTATGAACCCAGATGCTTATACAGGACAAATGCCATCCGGATCTCACCTAAAACAGACAGACAGAAAGAGAGAGAGTGGCTGTCAGTTTTTATTATGAATTTATTCATTATTATGACAAAGTTCACATGAGTTGTTTCAGTAATTCGGTGCTATCAGAAGTATTTCAAAAGAAGCTGTAAAAAGCCTCACATTTGAGGTCTCAAATAAATTGGTCATATCTATATATATATATATATATATATATATATATACACACACACACACACACACAAACCCAATTCCAAAAAAGTTGGGACACTGTACAAATTGTGAATAAAAAGGAATACAATAATTTACAAATCTCATAAATATTATATTCACAAAAGAATATAGATAACATATCAAATGTTGAAACTGAGACATTTTGAAATGTCACGCCAAATATTGGCTCATTTTGGATTTCATGAGAGCTACACATTCCAAAAAAGTTGGGACAGGTAGCAATAAGAGGCCGGAAAAGTTTAATGTACATATAAGGAACAGCTGAAGGATTTGCAAGTTATTAGGTCAATTGGCAACATGATTGGGTATAAAAAGAGCCTCTCAGAGTGGCAGTGTCTCTCAGAAGTCAAGATGGGCAGAGGATCACCAATTCCCCCAATGCTGCAGCGAAAAATAGTGAAGCAATATCAGAATGGAGTTTCTCAGATAAAAATTGCAAAAAGTTTGAAGTTATCATCATCTACAGTGCATAATATCATCCAAAGATTCAGAGAATCTGGAATAATCTCTGTGCGTAAGGGTCAAGGCCGGAAAACCATACTGGATGCCTGTGATCTTCGGGCCCTTAGACGGCACTGCATCACATACAGGAATGCTACTGTAATGGAAATCACAACATGGGCTCAGGAATACTTCCAAAAACATTGTTGGTGAACACAATCCACCGTGCCATTCGCCGTTGCCGTCTAAAACTCTATAGGTCAAAAAAGAAACCATATCTAAACATGATCCAGAAGCGCAGGCATTTTCTCTGGGCCAAGGCTCATTTAAAATGAACTGTGGCAAAGTGGAAAACCATTCTGTGGTCAGACGAATCAAAATTTGAAGTTCTTTTTGGAAAACTGGGACACCATGTCATCTGGACTAAAGAGGACAAGGACAACCCAAGTTGTTATCTGGCTCAGTTCAGAAGCCTGCATCTCTGATGGTATAGGGTTGCATGAGTGCGTGTGGCATGGGCAGCTTACACATCTGGAAAGGCACCATCAATGATGAAAGGTATATCCAAGTTCTAGAACAACATATGCTCCCATCCAGACGTCGTCTCTTTCAGGGAAGACCTTGCATTTTCCAACATGACAATGCCAGACCACATACTGCATCAATTACAACATCATGGCTGCGTAGAAGAAGGATCCGGGTACTGAAATGGCCAGCCTGCAGTCCAGATCTTTCACCCATAGAAAACATTTGGCGCATTATAAAGAGGAAGATGCGACAAAGAATACCTAAGACAGTTGAGCAACTAGAAGCCTGTATTAGACAAGAATGGGACAACATTCCTATTCCTGAACTTGAGCAACCTGTCTCCTCAGTCCCCAGACGTTTGTAGACTGTTATAAAAAGAAGAGGGGATGCCACACAGTGGTAAACATGGCCTTGTCCCAACTTTTTTGAGATGTATTGATGCCATGAAATTTAAAATCAACTTATTTTTCCCTTAAAATGATACATTTTCTCAGTTTAAACATTTGATATGTCATCTATGTTGTATTCTGAAAAAAATACTGAAATTTGAAACTTCCACATCATTGCATTCTGTTTTTATTCACAATTTGTACAGTGTCCCAACTTTTTTGGAATCGGGTTTGTGTATATATATATATATATATATATATATATATATATATATATATATATATATATATATATATATATATATATATATATATATTTATATATATACACACTTTACTTGTTAGTGTTCCACTGTACCGCCCGCAGTACACATACCTTTCAAAAGAGACAAAGCCATGCATATACTCCAAATGGTTCAAGAACAGCATGCAATTTACTTTGGGTATGCCTTTTTAGGTGCTTTAGGCAAATTTTACAGGAATGCAAAGGGGTTAATTTAATATTTATAACATTCCTGAACATCAGCACAATTGTTCAATAAACAATTCAATAAACAGGACATTAAAATTAAGTATCTTAACATTTTAGACACAACACAAATGTTTTTGAATATTTCAGAAACAAAAACAGCTCCATTACTGAATGAATCTGCGTTTTTGAATGAATCGAGTCAATGATTCAATGACCCATTCATAAATAAAGCTTTGTTTCTGAAATGCATCAGGTGTTTTAAATGATTCATTGAATGAATGACTCAATGAAGCACTCATTAAGTCATATTTCATATTTAAAAGTATCATTTCATATTTCTATATTGAAAATGTTTTTCTTAAAATAAGAATCTCATAACATTATGTCATTTTAATTGTAGTGTAAATGCACTCATCTCATCTCAGAGCTTCAGTAAACAGTCTATGTACTTTATTAACCCCCTATAAGCCACTTATGTTTACCAAGACTGCATTCATTTGATCAAAAATACAGTAAAAAAATTGTTAAATATTATTACTATTTAAAATAACTGTATTTTATTGTAATATATATTTAAAATGTCATTTATTCCTGTGATACAAAGCTGAATTTTTTTAACAATTTTTCTGGTCTTCAGTGTCACATGATCCTTCAGAAATCATTGTAATATGCTGATTTGCTGCTCAATAAACATTTCTTATTATTATCAATTATTATTACGAAGTTCTGCTGCTTCATATTTTTGTGGAAACCGAAATAGAAATATTTTGTAACAATGCAAATATTTTTACTGTCACTTTTGATCAATTTATTAGATAGATGTATTTCATTGATACCCATTTCATTTGATTGGTAACAGCTTATAGTGTCTTTTTTGTCTAATTGAATTAATTAACTGAATTTAAGAATTTGACATAAAAGAAGTTGCATGTTGTACATAAAAAGTTTTGAAAAACTTTGCCCTTATAAAGGTAAAAACGCCCCTGGAAATTAATTTAAGTGGGCAAATATCGTCCCTTAAAGGAAATGTTAATTTCTTTCACTGCGTGAGAGATTCAATGGGAGCTTGTTTAGGAGATCAGCCTCCTGCTAAAGCTTTAAAAGAGCTAAAAGCGACAGTGTAACAAAGCAAAACTTGTTCAATCTGCTGTTGAACACGTCCTGATTGGACGTACTGGGGTTCTGTGGCATGAGTTCACTAAAAAAGCTTCTTCATTACCACATCATAGAGAGCATACAGACACTGTCTCAAGCTGATCGAAATCCTGTTTTAGCCGTTATATTAGAGGAAAAGAGCAATGAAGTGAAATAATTTGAGCTTTGATTAGATGGGATTCAGTAGATCATGAAATGAATACATAACACCCATAATGCTTTGTTCCTTTCGGCAGCCTTTACTGAAAGCCACAAAGGTTTCGAGTGAGCGAGAAAAAAAGGGAGGAAAAAAAATGTAACCACAGTCGATTTGATTCAGCTTTATTGAAATGTTATTAGTGCTTTACTGCCTCCTTTGACAGAGCTACAGTTCTGCTCGTTATTTTCGCGTCTCTCACTTGCTTTTTTCATGAAAAGAAATAAAAAAAAAAAACACCACCGCCGCCACCCCACAGAGTCTGGGATCCCCGACTCACAAGAACAGACAACAATTTTCGCAATTCTTGCTGATGGGCTGTTCAGTAACAAGCGTTTGATGATAGGAGGAAAACCTCTGATGAAGGAAACCATTTTGCTGTCAACTTGTTCATAAAAAGGGAATAAGCACTGAGGATCTAAACTTATTAGACCAATATTGTATTTTGTAAGAAGGATATTGGAAATTCAGAGTTTCAGAGAATGGAAGTTGCGTTGGTGTTCAGTTCAATTTTAGTATCATTTATATATTTGTTAATATTTTTAATTACATTTTTTTCATATTTTCTGTTTTCATTTTAATTTTATTTAAAGTGTTGCTTTGTCTTTTTGTTTTGTTATGTGTTTTTGTGTGTTGCGCAGTCGCTCCAGCGGCCTCGTTCAGCTCCCACAACACTCGGTCCTGCTCTGCTTCATACTACAGTAATGTTAATAATCACATCCATGAACATGATTTCTTCACGAGTCCTATCCCAATTGGTTTCCACCGGCTGTGAGGTGAAGACCACATGTCCCAAGATTCCGCGCTCAAACTTGCCGTCGTCAAGCTACGCCTTTGTTTTGAATAGGCCTCTAGTGACCTCTAGCGGACAGAAAATCTTACATATTGCACCTTTAAACTAAACAAAACTGCGAAATGTTGCCTTGGCAATTAGTTAAAATATGTTTTTTAATATTGTATTTTAGTTTATGTTAATGTAAAGTAATTTTTATTTTGGCTTTAGTTTTAGTTAATTATAGCAACCCTGTTGGCACTACATATGACCACTCCATAAAGTTGTGAGCGTACCGTTTCTGCCGTGTTGTTTGAGAGTGTTGGCTGACAGGTGGATGGCGTTCCCTTGGCCTCCTGTCTGTGGAAACTTCAGATCAGGCAGATTTCCATCTGTGCTCATCCTCGCCACCTCCAGCTCTGAACAAAGACACACACATGACAGTGTAATAAAAGTGAATGAGGGCTGGGGAAAGAAACAACAACTTTAATATACGTGGTCCATCCCACTTTTGTGCTATTTTCAAAGCCTTTTGTAGTCATTCACATGCTTTGTGTGATGAATATATCGGAAATTTAAATAACTGAAAATCTTGACATTCCCTCAAGATCTCTATTGCGAGTTTACAAGAACTGTAGCAATTTTAAATATATTAATTAAATGTAGTCATTTTAAATAAATTAATTAATTGTGCTTTTTTTATCCGAATGAACCAGAGAACACCCAGATTCTTTTAAAATATGCCAACTTTCCATTATTCATTTTGGACGTTTTACAATACAGTATTTAAAACAAATTTATCTATAAATCTACATATATATGAAATCCCCCCCCATCCCCCCTACAAATCGCACCCTGGTTGTTACTCTTGTGGTGCAAGTCGACTTGCGCAGTATGCGTACGGTCGTCCGCCGGAAGCTATTATTTTAGATTATAAAGTTTTAATATGGATATTTTTCTTACAAAAACCCATCACTTCACTTCAGAAGGCCTTTATTAACCCCCTGAAGCCATATGGATTATTTTATTATGGATGGATGCATTTTTTTGAGCTTCAAAATCACGCCACCCACAAACTTGTGTAGAGTCGGTAGTTCAATAAAAAAAAAAAAAAGTTCAAAAGGAGAATGCAACTCTTGCTGTGCTGTTTCCACAAATCAAAGCATCATATGCTGTTTGAGATTTCTACTCTGATTCAGCACAGCTCTCTAATCAAAGTATGAATACATTGACTCACTACATCACCACCAGGCCTGATTTTGCAGAAGCATTTTTGGGCATTCATAAACATTCTTTCACAGAACCTGAAAAGAAGTCGGCCGCAAAATCCCAGAGCATTTACACAAACACTTATCGCACCAAAATTAACATTAAAAATCCCAACAGAGACGTAGATTCGGCGGAGGGCGCTTACCACCGCTGCAGGTATTTGCTGCCAACAGGACAAAAGAGCGATAAAGAGCCGTGGGCAGAAAGAGACGACTATTGCATGCCGGAAATACTTTTTCATTCTTCCACCGTCGCTGTGAAAAGCTTAAGACAGCAAACAGCGGGCTGAGACGCTGTTGTGCCTCAAGAGAAATCAAAAGCCGGTTTAAATAACGTGTTAATCACCCAAAATCTGCTCACCAGATTATGAGTGTGAGGACAGACACTCCAACAAACAAACACACTCTCCATCAAAAAGGAAAATCTAAATACAATGGCACACTGTTTTTTAAAGCGCATTATATTAAACCGAAAGAGGAGGATAACAACCACTTCAGGGTAAGTTGGCAAAAGATGAGCATCCATTCTCACACACAAACAGGCTTTTATTTCCCCGAACAACTGTGTCATCAACACTATCATCAGATGGCAACGCCGCTAATCTTCTCCCGATTCTCCACATGGTGCGACGTTGGCGCTCTGTGTCGTCTTAAAGGGATAGTTCCCTCGAAAATGAAAATGCTGTCATCGTTCTCATCCTCATGTAAATTATGAGAAATATAAATGACAAAATGATTAAGAACAAAAAAGCTGAAATTATGAGAAATAAAAAGCCAAACATATGGAGCTGGTTATGTGATTTAAACCCCAAAATGCATTAGTTTACTGATCATGCACTATAGTCAAAGTGTTCTGAGGTCATAACATAGTATTGAACAAGGAACCACTTGAAAAAAAAAAAAAAATCAATAATATTCACCAGTAATCATAATTTGTGTGAAAAGTGATACAAGTTGTTGGTGTTTTATTGCCATCAGTGTTCATTTCAGTTGGAAACTGCAGTCAATTGTATGTATAGGTAGGTGAAAGCACTTTTTTCCAATGACCCTGGGTTGCAAACATAACACCTTTAGACACATTGTGCCAGGTTTAAAGGGTTAGTTCATTCAAAAATTTAAATTCTGTCACCAATGCGCGTTCATGAGAGGACCACAACACATGCAACGTGTTGGAGATTCATATTTTGTAAATAAAGTGGTAAATTATGTTTTTATTTATTTATTTATTTTTTTGATCAAAAAATGCACTTGTATCACTTCATAAAACTGAGGTTAAACCACTTGGATCACATGGATTACTTTAATAATGTCTCTACTACTTTTCTGGAGCTTGAAAGTGGCAGTTGCGTAGGCTGTCAACAGAAGGACAGAAAGCTCTCAAGGCCTTTGCACACTGAGTCCGAAATTTGCATGCGAAATTTTCGCACGTTAAAAAATAAATTCGACCTCACGTTATGTCAATCATGTTTGCACACTGCCTCCAAAACTTTCGTCCGTCAAAAAAAATATTCGGATCAGGATTGATTTTCTGCGTTTTTCGTTTTCGTTTTTCATTTGAGAGACGTTTTGACAATTCAGAGCCACCGTACGCAAACGCAAAAATCCCGAATACCCATCTGACAAGTTGATCCACGTTGCCTGCAGCACAAAACAGCAGCACTGAATGACAAACAATGTGCAGAATACAAAGACAAATTGTGCCAGTAGCAAAGCATCAAACTGAGCCACTGGCATCCTAAAGTAAACTTTGAAACGCTCTGGATAATCACGCAGCTCCTTGATGAGGTGAAACTCTCCTTTCTCTCTATGCAATCTCGAAATTGGATGGACCCAATATTTCCTCTTTTTAAGGAGAGAGAGGACAACTAAATCGTGCTCACTGCTTGAAGACTTCATTTTGTAATGTTTTGCGATTTTTTTCACAACGCATTCATTAATACGCATCGGACTCAGTGTGCAAGGTCTCTGTGCGTGACGAATTTTTAGGATTACGAATACGAAAAAACGCATGCGGAAATTTCGGACTCAGTGTGCAAAGGCCTTCAGATTTCATCAAAAAGATTCTGATCACGAACAAAAGTCTTACGGTTTGGAACGACATGTTGGTGAGCATAGGCATAATTTGCAGCTGGGACGGGTGGGACGTGTCCCTACCACTTTTTATCATGGTCAATATTGTCCCCAACACTTTTTAAAACATGTCGCAGCACGGATATATCTAATACAAAAGAAACATCTCTAGCTGATTAGCAATTTGTTCATTTGTGTTACATAAGAGACAATCTGGCGCTGGGATGTGTTATTTTTGAAATCATGTCGAGTGCTCGCTGTTATCAGTGGCGCAACAGTGTTCTCTTGGCGCTCGTGCACACTGCGCAGTCTTCACACGGACAAGCGCTTCAATCTATCACTTAACGTTGTTGCGGAGACTCTCTAGTCGTTCCGGTGAAATCACAAAACAAAATGCACATAAATGTGTCCCTGCTCTTGATATACAATCACTGATGAACATCTTTGGTTTTAATGATAAAAAAAATAAAATAAATTATATGAGGGCGGATTAGATCCTCTGGATAAATTTATAAATAAATGTTGTGCATTTATTATTGTAATAATACAATTACAATACCCACTGAGGGTGAGTATGACAGAATTTTCATTTTGGGTGAACAAACCCTTTAATGTCAAACTTTATTGATTTTTGCATGTTTCGGATGAGTATATTCCTCACACAACATACTATTGAATATCTTCAAAAGGCTTGGAATAGAGCGCAAAACTCGCATGGACGACACATTGGAGCATATATGACTGCTTTTTGGAGCTTGTGTAAAATTCTAAATAAAATAAAGATTATTGGAATACATTTTAAAAGAGAATACTTTTTCAGTCTTTCTACTTCCAAATTCAATGTGTTACTTGCTGTTTCTTTGGAATTAACTGTCATAATAGCAATTTCTGAGTGAAAACTTATTCTACACCAATGTTCTTTTTTTTCAATGTATGGAAAACAGCATCTCCTTGTGTGTTCCACCAAAGAAAGAACATAATATGAGTTTGAAGTGACATGAGAGTGCATAAAAGACTTATCAATTTCAGGTGATCTATTCCTTTAACTGAAGGCTGTTTTTCAGCTCTGCAGAGGCAGTGACGGACTCAGCTGCCCCGTGGGCCAAACAAACCTTATAACGCCGCAAACTAACCCCATCAAACAGGGCCTGAAGGTCTGTTAAAGGTGTCACAGCCAGCAGATTAATCGCCGTGCAGCACGAAGGATATAAAATAACCCTCGTAAAAAGTTTGTCAGGAGAGACTCTCTCCCCCCGCAGAGCCAAGCTCCGGATCCCTTAATATCAGGATAAATCGCATGCCAGACACGATAAATTCTGTTTTATTAATTCCCAAAATGCGACCATCTCCACAGAGAGGCGGCAGACCTAAATTCTGGAGTTTCCATGGCAGCCAGATTGTCTTAAATCCCTGTCTTTAGGAAGGGGATACACATCCGCTTTTATCCCAGAGGAATATACGCATGCACACAACAGCATGATCTGGGGAATGCTGACATTCACACTGTGATATTCGCAAACAGATGCAAGCGGCACAGAAAAACGTGGGCGTCCTCAAAATGTCTCGTCCGATTCCTCCCTGGGCTGAGAAACGCATCGTAAACGACACTAAATTATCGCTTGTGGCATATGCTCACTCAGCCTTTCGTTTAAAAATGCTTAATTATGCCTTCCAGTAAAGAAAATAAAACGATTTACAAACATAAAGTAGTCAAATCCATCTGCTAATGGTGTATTCAGAGAGTGGTATGAGGTTATCTCTGAGAAAAACAGGCTTATCAGTGTGTATCAGGGCTGATGGGATCCATGACACAGCTGATAGCTGGGCTGGGCTGATTTCTGGCACTGGCAACCTCGATCACAATCAAAAACAGACGCTCTGACACGTTCCATGGATAAGGCTCGCTTTGGTGTCACATTACTTTTTAGAGGTACAAATCCTTTTTGGTGTTGGTGTTGTTGTTGTTGCAACACCATGGAAGTGACAATTTCAAAGACAAGAAACAATCTAATTTCATTTCTCAAATTTTTACACGAACTGTAGTGATGACTGCATTCAAAGCTCAACCTGTTACAGGGTTGACAATGATGACAAAATGATCAAGCTATATATATTTTTTATGTCATTTATGAGAAAAATAATGACAAAATGATCAAGGAAATGTTTTTTTCCCCTATAATTTACGAGAAATATAACTGACAAAATTTTTAAGATTTTTTTTTCTGTGATTTATGAGATATAAAAATGACAAAATGTTCAAGTAAATATTTTTTTCTGTAATTTATGATATATAAATGACAAAATGTTCAAGCAAATATTTTTCTGCAATTTATAAGAAATATAAATGACAAAATGATCAAGCAAATATTTTTCTGCAATTTATAAGAAATATAAATGACAAAATGATCAAGCAAATATTTTTCTGCAATTTATAAGAAATATAAATGACAAAATGATCAAGCAAATATTTTTTTTCTGCAATTTATAAGAAATATAAATGACAAAATGATCAAGCAAATATTTTTCTGCAATTTATGAGAAATATAAATGACAAAATGATCAAGCAAATATTTTTTTTCTGCAATTTATAAGAAATATAAATGACAAAATGATCAAGCAAATATTTTTCTGCAATTTATGAGAAATATAAATGACAAAATGATCAAGCAAATATTTTTCTGCAATTTATGAGAAATATAAATTACAAAATGATCAAGCAAATAGTTTTTTCCCCCTGCAATTTATAAGAAATATAAATGACAAAATGATCAAGCAAATATTTTTCTTCTGTAATTTATGAGAAATGTAAATAAAATAAATCAAGCAAATATTTCCTCTGTAATTTATATGACAAAATGATCAAGCAAATATTTTTTCAGTAACTTATGATCTTTAGTTTGACCTACTGAGGTTGACCATTAACATGTTTGGAAGGTTAAAATAAAAACAAAACCAGTTTCAGACCATTCTATGGACCACAAAACATCCTCGTTCCAACAAAATAATAATAAAAAAGATAAGTCTGTCATGATTATGCATGATTATGGTATTCTAGATATACTAAATGCTGACGTACTTTCCTGTAGCTCAAACAGTAAAGCATAACATTAGGAATGGCAAGGTCATGTGTTGGATTCCCAGTGAATGCAAACCCAGAATGCACTTTAAGTAGATTGCATAATTGCAGATTGCCAAATGCATAAACGTAAATGACTTACGGATGTTTTCTGTGTTTTCTTGCACAACGTCAGTTTTGAGCAGGTTGTCGGCGAGCACAAAAGCACCCTGCTCTACGGTGTCCAGCAGCATGGTGGCGGCCCGGAGCTGTTCGGCGGTCGAGAGGTCCATCCATGCCGTCCGCGCCTGCGGCTGCAGAAGGTTGTTCACCGTTTCCACCATCGCCTGCAGTAGCAAAACAATGTTAGCAGTCAGATGAAAATTAACATCTAGAATGCTCCTTTGCTGGCTAATCAGCATTATTCAGCTATTCAACATGAGGTCTGTCAGGACCAGATTCGAGTGATTTCTCTAAACACAAACACAATAGGTGCTTCCCAATTCATGTAATTGTGCACTATTCTATGCCGTTTTCTAGTATAAATAATGTGAGTAGTGTGTACACACTGAAAATTCTAAAGAGAAATAGTGAACTTTAAGGCCAAATGACTCTGAACTGACAGACGCCGACAGTCACCAGATTACAGTGCATCACTTTAAGACATTCTAAGACCGGACAAACGGTGATTCATCATGTTCAATCGGCGAAAACGAGAGCTGACCAATGCCGACAAGGGGAACACACTGATCTGACAAAACCTGACTAAGTGTCTGTTGCCGTCTGTCGGTGGAGTGGGAATTGGCCTTTAAACATGTACTCAATTAAAAGAAAAAAATGAAGTGTAGAATGTTGGACATTTCATGCACTCAACTGTCAAAGCTTTCATTTGTACCATAGGGGGATGAGCTTATAAGAATTTGGAGGGTAATTGGGGGGGCTATAAGTCTTCTGGGGAGGAGCTTTTGATGTTCAACATCAACTTTGATGTTGAATGACAAAATAACCTTATAAAATTCATACACCACATAGATCCTAGTATAAGTGCAAATATTTGCCATCTGACATATGACAATGTTAATGAGGTAAATATAACTTCCTTAACAATAACTGTACTGCAAAAACACAAAAAACCCGAATTTGCTAATGACTGGTCCTGCCATTGGGATGAATGAGAATTTTAACAGATAACTCTCTCCAGGTATTGTGTAGTAAATTTCCTTGGTTTTTGGAAAACCATTTGGATGCATGGATTATAAGCACTTCTCATGAAAAAAAAATCTGTCTAATTCATAACACATGCACATGAATTTGTTCTTAACCTTGTTGCAATGTTAATGAACTGAATTTGGAGTATTCAAAATAAGCAACCACTTGGCTGAGGTTAGTAATTTGCATAAACACACCCAAACATCTCCATATAAGGGCTTTCTGCAAAAACTTTTACACCCAACAGATTACAGACCAGCTATGCATATGCGTACCTGCATTTTTATGCAGAGGAACCTCACAGCTTGAGCTATAATACAGCTTTTCTAACTATTTTCCTGTATATGATGACATAGTATAAAGATGAAATATCTATGTATAAAATTTCATCTTGACACGTTTATAACACCAGGAGAGTATGCGATTTTGTGTACGTCTGGTTTCAGTAGTTCCTACATTTTTTCATAAATGTAGAATAAAATTTATAGATGAATCATTATTCGTATGCCGATTTCACACACAAATTATTTTGTGCAGTTAGTCTTGAAAATTCAATGATCAAAAGATGCGCACCTTCGTTCCCATGGTACCAAGTCCAAAACACTAGTAATAACATGACAGATGGTACAAAACACACACACACACAGTCATTTAACACCTGGCTCTGGCTTTCTGCAATGCCGGATATCAAGTTGTTGAAATCAGTAACCAATCCGACACTTCAGCAACTGCTGCCTGTGAGTTTCGCAAGAAGTGGATGCTCTACAGAGAAACAGCTCTACGTTAAAAGCTACAAATTCAGAAGAGAGGACTGTGCTACAGCTGTGGCCGATCATTCAGCCTTTTAATAATGTTTAACCTCCATCATCAAAACCTCATCACTCGGCTCAACACCACTACCGCCAATTAAACATTTAAAATGCTACAGGCGAAAAATGCAACCGGAATGCTAATAAGGCAGAGCCTAAACACGTGCAACTTCACTTTTGCTGAAATCCATTGACGGGAAAGGACAGAAAAGATGAAACAGAAGCTGAGGTCCAGGGAACCAGCAGCTCTCACTCGCATCTTTTACGACAAACTTTCAAGAGATGCTGATTTGCGCTTACTTCAAAGAAGCTCAGTGGCCAAGGCTAAAAGTCGATATCTGTGGAATTTTTCAAGATGCTTCATTTTCAATACGCTCAAGTGAACAGATAAGACAGAGCTCTTTATGGGAGGAGAGGTCCAGTATAATGCGGTGTACCGCACAAGGACCACGTGAACCCTCCGGCTCTCTGGGCTTTTGATCAATGGTGTATGAAAGAGAATATTCTGAAGCAGAGAAGATAAACTTACAGGCAGAGCAGAAGGTGAATCAAGGCTTTTGTACAGGAACTGAGTGTGCATATGGGTGTTTATGTAATCAAGACATCAATGTCACACTCTACAGAGTCAACACTCACACATAACAGTGCTAATGCTGAAAGAATATGTCGCCCAAACATGCCAATTGTCATTTTCACACTACAAACCTGAATCATCTTTCTTCCCTCACACAAAAGATGTTTTAAAGAATGTTTATGCTTAAATTTAATGCATTAATCAATGAACATTTTGTGCTATACTGCAGGTATCAAGTCTTTCAAATTATTAAACATGCTTTTTTGCAATAGGTGGCAAAGAAATAAAAAATGAGAACAAATTAGTGTTGTCACAATACCAAAATTTCAGTAGTTGTTACCAATTCAAACCCACCTCCTTTAACTATTTCAGTATTTTATAAACTTTTGACAAAACCAGGAATATTGGTGTTTGGTGCCATTAATGTACTGGTGGTCACATTATGCTTTTCAGTTGTGCGTCGCAAGGGAATTTTATTTATTAGTATTATTTATGTACACTCTAAAAAATGCTGGGTTAAAACCCAGCGAATGGGGTGTTTTAACCCAGCAGTTGGGTTAAATGTTTGCCCAACCTTCTGGGTTGTTTTATTTAACTCAACTGTTGTTTAAAAATGACTATATTACTTGCTTAAAATGAACACAAAGTATGTAGGAAATTAACATCCATTAATATATTTAATAAATTAACATTTATTAATAAGTTTAATGAATAATAATAAAACAACAAACATTTATTAAATTGCTTATTATTATTAATAATAACCTTTTGATTATAATTGTTGCCTCTAGTAATTGTGTGTCTGATTTTTAACTTTGGGTTCATTTTAGTAATGTTTAAACAATAGTTGGGTTAAATAAAACCCAAACATTTAACCCAACCACTGGGTTAAATAAAACCCAAACATTTAACCCAATGGCTGGGTTTTTCCATTTTCAATGTGTTTTTTAGAGTTTATGGTCAGTATTATTTATGTACTATTATTTTATTAATATTTTGAATTAGGATTTATTTTTATAATTTAAGTTTTCATTTTAATTTTAGTTACATTTTTTAGTAATTTTGTTATGTGCTTTTATCATTGTTATTAGTTACCAAACTTTCACGCAGCACTCTCTCTCTCTCTCTCTCTCTCTCTCTCTCTCTCTCTCTCTATATATATATATATATATATATGTGTGTGTGTGTGTGTGTGTGTGTGTGTGTGTGTGTGGTGTGATGTGATCTGCGAAAATTTTTACTTATCAGAGGTAAAATTTTACTTATCGCATGTTTCAATACCATATGCGTGAACCCTTGATTCTTTATACTGTGTGTGGTTACCAACACAGTATAAAGGGACTCAAACACAACTATTAAAAGAAGGAAACACGATGCATTAAGAGCCGGGGGGGTGAACACTTTTTTGAACAGGATAAAGATGTCCAAATTTTTCTTATTTTGTTTAAATATCATTTTGGTTTTCAATGTGTTTTTTAGAGTTTATGGTCAGTATTATTTATGTACTATTATTTTATTAATATTTTGAATTAGGATTTATTTTTATAATTTAAGTTTTCATTTTAATTTTAGTTACATTTTTTAGTAATTTTGTTATGTGCTTTTATCATTGTTATTAGTTACCAAACTTTCACGCAGCACTCTATATATATATATATATATATATATATATATATATGTGTGTGTGTGTGTGTGTGTGTGTGTGTGTGTGTGTGGTGTGATGTGATCTGCGAAAATTTTTACTTATCAGAGGTAAAATTTTACTTATCGCATGTTTCAATACCATATGCGTGAACCCTTGATTCTTTATACTGTGTGTGGTTACCAACACAGTATAAAGGGACTCAAACACAACTATTAAAAGAAGGAAACACTCCAGAAGGAAACACGATGCATTAAGAGCCGGGGGGGTGAACACTTTTTTGAACAGGATAAAGATGTCCAAATTTTTCTTATTTTGTTTAAATATCTTTTTTTTTTCTTCTTTTATTTAGTACTGCCCTCCGGAAGCAACAGAAGACACTTTAATGTTTGCCAGAAGACAAATTAATACAATATTCCTTGATCTTCAAATTCAAAAGGTTTTCACCCCCGACTCTTAATGCATTGTGTTTCCTTCTGGAGCATCAGTGAATGTTTGAACCTTTTTTAATAGTTGTGTTTGAGTCCCTCAGTTGTCCTCAGTGTGAAAAGATGAATCTCAAAATCATACAGTCACTGCTGGAAATGGTTCAAATATGCAAAAGATGCTGGGAAACTGAAGACTTTTTGGGACCTGGAGGATTTTTTTGAAGAATATTGGGCAGTTTAACTGCTCAGGACAAACAAGGGATTCATGAACAACCATCACAAAACAAAGAACAGTCGTGGATCATCCAGGTAACCACACACAGTATTAAGAATCAAGGGTTCATAAACTTTTGAATAGGGTCATATTTATAAATTCAGCTTTTTTTTTTTTTTTTTTCTCCGTGTTGTGGACTTTATGTAAACATCTTTTATGTAAAATATCTTACTCAGGACAGTACTAAATAAAAAATGACATGCATTTTGTATGATCCCTCTTATTTTGTTAAAATCATTCACATTTTCACAGATTCTGCAAGTGGTTCACAAACTTTTAAGCAGCACTGTATATATATATATATATAATTTTTTTTTTTCAGTTTTAAATTGTATATTTTTTTCCAGTTAGTAATTTAACTTGAACTACAACGAAAATTTGAAAATGTAATATTTTTTTCATCCAATTAATCTGATAAATAATCCTCAGATTAATTGATTATTGAAATAATCATTAGTTTCAGCCCTACAAAAAAAAAAAAAAAAAGTCAACACTAATGACTTTGCAGCAGAAATAAAATTTGAATGATTTTTGAGGAAAAAATAGCCAATGGTTAATTTGCGAGCATTTTTTGTGTCCTAAAGACACACAATTAAATAAGAATGTTCACACTTTTTTATGACAAAATTCACAGCTTTATTGAGTAAAAGACGACAGAACGCTCATTTCTGATCGCACTAATCCTGCAGACTCACATGTTTCGGTGGCATGGAGAAGTTTGAGCCGTAGACGGATCTTTGCCATTACCGCACTAATCTACTGTTGCTCTCCGGGTATAAAGTCAAAAATGTCCTGTCAATGCACCAGTGCTGATCTCTGTAATCCGTCACAGCGCTGAACCGACTCAGACTACGAGTTTGGGCCGAACTGAACCGCTCTATCTCATGGCTTACACAGGTTCGACCAGCCAATGTGAGCAGCTTACCACCTGACCCCAGATCATCCACAAACCCCACCGAGAACACAAGCAGATTACTCACTGATCCCAGGTCAGGCTGTCTGAGATCAGGGGGAGCGTAATCGGGCCAAGACACAAAACGGCAAACGCTCTCTAATTCCAATTTATGAATCATCATGAATCACATTGTGCGCAACACAATAAATATTCATCCAGCAAACATTTGGTTCTGATTGCAGGCTCACAATTAATTTAAATGTCTCAATTTCGAATGTTCTATGCTAATGAGATGCATACATACGGACTGAGAGGAGTGAGAGAGATACATTTGTAATGCAGATGAGCCGTTTAAAGGATTCATGGAGGTAAATGTATTAGCAGAACATTAGAAACAACTGTAAAACTGAGAACTTGATCCAACACAACACAAGAGATGATTTGAATAAGAAATGTGTTTTCTATGAGCTGCCAAACATAATAAAATAAAAATAACTAAAGCTGATTAACATAGATAAAACAAAAACTATATACATTTTTGTTTCACAATGACATTGTCACTTTACAGTAACTATAGTACAGTATGTTTTTCACATACTGTAGCAGCTACTGAGAATTTGAAGGGTAAAAATGTGCTTAAGTGCCATGAAAATAATGTGACAATATAAGAAATCTTAATGGTCCTAAAAATAAGCTCAATATAAGATCTTATTTTGTTCATTTTGACATTTCTTGACAGTTTTCTTGACAGGTTCACCCTTACATTTTCAGCCGCACACGTGTTTCTGACGTCAGACATACTCTCACAACAACAGAGCAAGAAGAAGAAACCCTGTGAACTCCAATAACTCCTGAAGTGTGTGTGTGTGTCTGTCTGCTTGTGCTAGTCTGGTGGTCCTTCTCATACATACAAATGACTTTGAGACTGTATTATAACTGCATGGCGTGCGCATGCATGTGACTGATCACTCTGATAGTTATTAAAGAAAAAAGAAAAAAAAAAACTCATACTGTGTTTTAAATACAAGTTCTAATTTTAAAACACATATTGCATGCTGCTTTTCATGTGCATATAGATATCAGCCAAACTCATACTGCACTTTTTAAAAGACGTACTGAGGGGAAAAAAAGAAGGTAAATGTGTGTGTGTGTGTGTGGCCAATATCTTTTACATTTTAAAATTCATATAGTGTTTTTAATACTCTTTTTTATGCAGCTAGACCGACCCATAATGCCCATTTTAAAGGCCTTAGGAAATAAACTCCTTTAGTTTCTGCAGTGTGTGTCTATGCATTTGCAAATGATCCTGGCAGACAGACAAGTCTGAACTTAGCAGCCTATAAAGCAGTGTGTCTGTCTCTCATACAGCATCACATTGGGCTCAAGTAAGGTCACGTTCATCTTTAAAACATCACATGCTGTTAAACACTGATTCTCCATTAAAGTCCATTAAATGGCAACCGTGTGCCAAACCACAGCAGCAGGTTAAGTTGGAATTCCCAATACAGTGCAAAAATGACTTTTTTTTTTCTTAGTGTTTTTCCAGCACAAATACCTAAACATTATTAAATCAAGATACATTTACTTGAGAAGCAAAATTACTTAAGTTTTCTGAGAAAAAAAAAAAAAAAATGAAACGTGCTTAAATATAAAAATAAGCTTAATTAAGTGAAAAGATCCTTTTTCTGACCTCATTGGCAGATATTTTTCATGTTTTAACTTCAGCATAAATTTGCTTAATTGTGTGAATTTTGTAAATAAATGATTTATCCGTGCACATATTTTTTTTCATATGCCCTTAATCTTTAATCAAAACATTAATCACCCCTCTTCCTTCAAATCTGTTCTCTTCAAGACATATGTCTCAGTAGGACTAAATACCATCCACATCTGACAGCAAACTCCATTTAGCTAACAATGTCCAACTTTCTATGATCCAATCAATACTTGAGAACAAAATCAATTCCCGCCCTATGTTTTTTCTCATTCCTGAAGCCGTTTCACTCAAAATAGAGGAAAAAAAGTCTATCTCAACTTCCATTTCATGCCTAATTTAACACCTAACAGCAAGCTGTTAGGGGGTCATGAATATTAACCACGTTGTTGCATTCGTCCACGGTGATTTGCTGAAATAAAAACACGAACAGTAAAAGGCGAGCACTAGCCAATAGAATTACAGCTTGTGCATTAGTCCCGCCCACTGCCAAAGTAGAAGACTTATGCAAATGGCTACAATTAACTCTTTCCTTCACATTATTGGCAATTAAGCAAAATATATTTCTTATTATTCATCAGAAAAGTGGAGGGACAAATTAAATATTTTCTAAAAGTGACTAATGAAAAACGGCACCTTTATTTAAGCACAAATGCAAATGGTTTGGAATTTATTTGTGCATTAAATTACAGATACCAATTTACTTAAATGTATTAATGATGGAGTACTTTATATTGTATTCATTTAAATTAGTTGCTCATATAAATAAATATGTTCTGTCATGAAACTCTAGATGGCACAGGCAAAATGGGTCCTTAACTCAATTTGCTTGCAATCGCATTGTTCTCTATAGGGCACAGCTAATTTCCCGCAGCATCAGTAGCCAATGAGCTCGCTGCTCAACCTTCAAATACTTGGTTAGTATGTGCTGTAGGAATTGCAGTGTGCTTTCAGAAACCCTCCACCTTCCCCAGCTCCACCTGTATAGATCTGCTACAGGTAATTCATGTATGCTATATTGCACGGCAGTAGCATGTCTAACTTTCTCACAGCAGCATGTTGTGTACATATTGGCAGTAGCAACTCCTGTACTTGCTCAGTAGCAGTAGCAGCAGCGTAGCGGATTTATTCTGCCAAGACCAACTATATCAACATTGTCATATCCATTACCATGCCAAACGCTCCAACAGTTCATATGCATATGTGACCTGAATCACCCATGTGAATAGATACTTACATTTATTGAATATTTTGATGCTGCTTTAATTAATTTCATAATGATGTGAGCTTTCATCATGTTGTGCATGTGCAGTTGGTCAGATGTCTCTTCATGAGATCTGGAAAAAAAAAAAAATTCTGACCAATGCAACAGAGGTGGCCAACAGGCTGGTCAGGCTTCAGTCCATCAATGTCAAGCTTACATGAGTGCCTGCAGACACTTCACATGTTCACATGATGGTTAAATCCCTCTCTGATCTCAGAGCACTGACGGTTACGCATCTGAAATATCAGAGCTGTGTTATCATGTATTTTTGATGATGTTTTTTTCAGCACAGTCTAACACAGGCATTTACTCTTTCCCGCAAGATAAGGAAAGACTTTATTAACGGCAGAAGAGCAGGAGACCAATCGCTTTGACACAGTTAAGGCCAGTTTCTTTATATAGCACACATACACAATGGCAATTCAAAGTGTTTTACTGGCAAATTACAAAGAGAAAGAAAAAATGTCATGAAGAATTCATGAAGATATGCTCACACAAAAATGCCTATGACAACGTTTCTTAAGTCAAAACAGACATTCTGAAGAATCTGTATGCAGCTCTTTTTTTCGTTTCCATACAATGACTACTCATAGTGACCTATATTTATGTATGTCAATATCCAACATTTTTACTATCATTGAGATACACTTATAGTTTTTATTAATATTTTGAATTAGTTTTTATTTTAATATTTATTTAATATTTTAATTTAAGTCACATTTTTAATCATTTTTGTTGTGTGTTTTTGACATTTTTATCAGTTTTTTTTTTTTAAATATGTTTAAATAGTTTTTTTTCAGTAACAAAATATACAATTACATTTTACAATACTTGAGCACATAATAATTCAAATTTAACTGCTGTGACCAAATAATCTTGAAATTAAAGTCAAATGTCAAAACCTAGTCAAATGTCAAATTGTCAGAAAAAGATAAATTAAAATCATTTTTGTGATAAATGAGATAAGCATCAAATAGACATTACAAAAAGTACCTTTAGAAAGAAATGTTTTATTTGATTCAACAGAATTTATTACACAATGGCCATGTTTTTTTCAGAAGCTGCATCTGAATTGTATGGATGCTTGTTTCTGCCACTAAATAAAAAAAAAAATAAAAAAGGCAATTGCGACTTTTTATCTCACAATTCTGATTTTTTTTTCCCTCGCAATTGCTAGTTCCCTTTCAGTCGATGTACATCTCCATTCCCTCCTTCAGGGAACGAGGGTTACATATGTAACCGAGATGTTTTTTTTTCACAATTTCTAAGTTTTTTTTTTTTCTCAGAATTGCAAGATATAAACTCGCAATTCTCACTTTTTTCTCCGAATTGTGAGTTTATATCTCACAATTATGACTTTATAACATGCAATTGCGAGTTATAAAGTCTGAATTTTTAAATATAAACTCACAATTCTGAGAAAAAACAATATATTTTCTCGTACAATTTGGATATTATAATACGCAATTGTGAGTTTATATTTCATAGTTCTGACTTTATATCACGCAATTCTGACTTTATAACTCACAATTGAGAGTTTATATTGTGCAACTCTGAGAAAAAAAGTCATAATTGTGAGATATAAACTTGAAATTGTAAGAAAAAAAGTCAGTTACCCTTTTTATTTTTTATTTCATGTTGGAAACAAGCTTCCACTGAATTGGTGTTTAGATATATTTTCAGACCAAAACAGTTTGGTTACCCACATTCTTCAAAATAAGGTCCACAAATGAAAGAAAGTTTTCATACAGGTGTAGGCTATCGTTATTGTGATTGACATGGCCGATGAAATGTTTAGAATCGGCTCCAGGGCAGGATTTCTGTTTTGGGGGGAAAAAAATCATGCAATTTTAAGGGCATTCTAACTGCATTCCATAGGCTCCATCATGCTGCGAGTTGTTGCCTTGCTTCAGGTTTGCCACCAATCAACTGTATGAAATGTAAGATAACCTACATAGGTCTGGGGAGGGTGGGTGTGTTAAATGATTTAAATTATTTTAATGTTATTTTTCTATAATTAATTAAATTAAAGTGTTAAATCGACAGCTCTACTTTAATATATATTGCATACATCATATGAAATAATTTTATATTGTGTATTAAGTTGCTTCTGCATCCTTTTGAAGAATTGGCCTCCATATAATTGCTTGGGGAAAAGCTGCAAGAACATTATTCAATATTTCAGAGAAATCATGAGTTTAGAACAACATCATATCTACATGATGAAAATAGTTGATATGTACATATAAAAGTTTAAGCAGACGGTTTTATCTGAAGCATAAGCAATTTATCACAAGGCCAACGAAATTCGCAGTATACAATGCCACATTTATTAGAAAGCTAAATAATGGTGAAAAAAACAGAGAAATTTGTTCAGAACTAGATTTATATATATATATATATATATATATATATATATATATATATATATATATATATATATATATATATAATATTCACAGTAATAATATTAATATTAACATTTTGAAATTGAAAAAGAAGGCTGCTGTTTGTGAACATATAGACTGAGAAATATATAGAATAACTTTAATATATTTTTCATCTTGACAGGCCACAGTGTTTACTAGACCTTTCCAAACGTATAAACATCTCTTTCAGTCAGAACAACATCTGATGCAGCTCAGTTTGTTGTGGGTCGTTTATTGATTGTGAAAGGGCATCAATAGTTTAAACAGCAAACCCATTTCCCCTCAGAAAAACACACTCTGTACCCGTAATGTACACGGAGCTCAGTGAAGGGCTTTGGTTTCTGAACACAGCTCAAGAAATCTATTCTTAACTTCGGATCAGGTCGGTTATTGATCCATCACTGTTATTAATAAGTCAAACACTGTGCTGCCGCACGAAACAAATATAATAAAGAAAAAAAGTAAATCTCTGCACTTCTCAGCTCTCAGTGGAAATACACTGGTCTTCTTGTCCAGAATGACTGTACTCTCTCTTCTACTGAGCAGTGAAAGCAAATCCATTGATTTATACTCATTAAATTGTTATCATCAGGACAAAAGTTTTCTGACAAAAATCATGCAGAGTTCACACTTGTGATGTTTTCATACTTGGTTTGTGTGCAAGTGTGTTTACATAGAGGCCGATGTGAATAAATCTTGATTTCAATTCAAAGAGAGAAGATAGTCTATGCATGACCTGTCGGTTTATTCTTGACTAAAACGAGGCGATGTAAACATTATGGAGCGTTCACTCTCGTGTAATGTTTCATTTATACTGGAAGCCGAAGGGCGCTCTCTCTTAGAAGGTCCAAAATGGTTTCGTAGAAGTAATTCAGCTATTTGCAGTAGCAGCAGCTGAATAGAATGCAGAAACAAATGTGAAGACAATAAACACACGAAGGCGACAATATATGGATTATGTGTGTTTTTCAAGCCATCTCAAGGTATTTATTGACAATAAAGTATATGAATAATGCAGTGCTAATTGACAACCTTTTTAAAGTTTTAAAAGAAGTCTCTTATGCTTGCCAAGGCTGTATTTATTTAATAAAACAAAATAAAGCAAAAACAGTAATACTGCAAAATATTATTACAAATTAAAATAGCTGTTTTCTATGTGAATATACTTTAAAATGTATTTATTCCTGTGATGCAAAGCTGAGTTTTCAGCAAGATTAGTGTCACATGATCCTTCATTAATCATTCTAATAGATTTATTTTTTTATGAATTCTTTGATGAATGGAAAGTTCAGTGAACATTTATTTGCATTTATTGTCACTGCCACTTTTGATAAATTTAATGCATCCTTCTCGTCAATGGCCGGTGGCTCGGGCAGAAATCATGTTCATGGATGCGATTATTAAAGTTACTGTAGTATGAAGCAGAGCAGGAGCGAGTGTTGTGGGAGCTGAACGAGGCCGCTGGAGCGATTGCGCAACACACACCTCACGAGCAGCAGAACGTTTATTATGTCACAGTTGCCGGCACTGCTTCCACTTTTCCGGTCACGAGTATGAGGTAACACAGCTCTGTTTATCATATTAGATACATTTCAATGTGTTGAAAATTATGTTCTAACGTTACTCTGTGCGTTCGCTCGGCGGTTGCTGTGAAACACTGCAGTAAGCTAGATCGATTTTAGAATATCATATTAAATGCTGGATGGCTTGTGTTGATAAATGGCATGCAGTTCATTTTAAAACGTATAGACCCCTTAATCACCTACGTCACTGTGACGTCACCGCTCTAGCTGGAGGCAAAACATAAATAAGAACTAATAGCGGGCGCACTAAAAGTTTGAGGTTTTGACTTTAAAATGTCATCTTGTTGTGTTTTTGGCTGCCAGAATAGAAGGAACAGGACTTTTGGTTCACAACTAAAGTTTTACTAGATCCCGGCAGACATTCCTTCACAGAAATCAAAAAGATAATTGTGGTTGAATGCAATACGGCGTACAGACTGGACGGAGACGATCATAAATAATACTCGTGTTTGCAGTGCACACTTCATATCAGGTAAAATAATCGATGCATATGTAATGGTGTGTTGGTTTTATCTAGTACAAATCAGCAAGTTTCTGTTTTATAGGTGAAAAGTCGCCAACTTTCAGCGCAGTAGCTAGCTTAAATGTTAAACAAACATACAGCGATAGATGTGTGTGCCATCCTTTGAATGGTCTCTTAAAATAATCCACATTGCTAGCCATAATCATAGTTAGCCCAGCGTTAGGCTACATTGGACAATAAGCCTTGACAAAATTCCCCGAACCACCCGAAAGTAATTCATATGTTGTCTAGGAAATATCCAAAACTTGAGTTAATTTACAAAAATAGCTGTCACGGTCCCGCAGAGTCAGTGATTGTACATATTCGGACAGTTCTGAACCTTCTTCTGCATCTATGTTTAATGAATCCCTCCTAAAACGTGCTAGCTTACGCTTGTCAACATTGAGTCCAGCGTCTCTTTTTGCCTCCAGCTAAGCCCCGCCCACCAGGAAACATTGCAATGTTTACAAACTTTTAAGGGGTCTATTGTATGATGGAGAAAATGCTGTATTACTGTTACTAAAAATAAAGCTGCATCTGATTATGCTATGTTAGCTACTTCACAAAATAGTGTTTTTCTCTGAGGCATGGTAAAGAAAAAAATCAAGAAAATTAGATTTAAACAATAAGACTAAACGTGTTGAGCTATATAACAACAATTAGTTTACTGTATATAGATATATCAAAACAATAGTTCCCTTGTCTATTAGAACGTGCAATATATTAAAACATCTTTGGTGTTTCCATGGTTACTACAAAATAAAACCCAAAACCGAGGCAGACCAAGGGTTAACGAGGGTATGACGCAATTAACAGGCGACTCCTCACACGTCCCGGAGCCTTGGTTAAAATTGAAATTTTCTCATGATTTACAAATAGTTGTAAACATTTGGGATATTGTAAGTACTCAAGTGAACAAAATATATAACACTGGCCTAGTGGTTTTTGGATATTTTACTGCTAAATTCTTACATACTGCACCTTTAAATAAATCCAGCCTTGGTGAGCAGAAGAGATATATTTCAACTGTGCAATTACAATTGTAATGTTTCCAAACTTTTGATAGGTACTGTATTTTCTACCTTATTCTGTGATCTTTTTTATTATTATTATTATTTTTTTTGATATTTGATGAGGACTTAATGCACAAGTGTTTGTCGTACATAAACCAATTATAAAATTGTCTCAGAAACTTATATTATATTCACAACAGAATATAGATAACATATCAAATGTTGAAAGTGAGACATTTTGAAATGTCATGCCAAATATTGGCTCATTTTGGATTTCATGAGAGCTACACATTCCAAAAAAGTTGGGACAGGTAGCAATAAGAGGCCGGAAAAGTTAAATGTACATATAAGGAACAGCTGGAGGACCAATTTGCAACTTATTAGGTCAATTGGCAACATGATTGGGTATAAAAAGAGCCTCTCAGAGTGGCAGTGTCTCTCAGAAGTCAAGATGGGCAGAGGATCACCATTTCCCCCAATGCTGCGGTTATCATCATCTACAGTGCTTAATATCGTCCAAAGTTTCAGAGAATCTGGAACAATCTCTGTGCGTAAGGGTCAAGGCCGGAAAACCATACTGGATGCCTGTGATCTTCGGGCCCTTAGACGGCACTGCATCACATACAGGAATGCTACTGTAATGGAAATCACAACATGGGCTCAGGAATATTTCCAGAAAACATTTTTGGTGAACACAATCCACCGTGCCATTCGTCGTTGCCGGCTAAAACTCTATAGGTCAAAAAAGAAGCCATATCTAAACATGATCCAGAAGCGCAGGCGTTTTCTCTGGGCCAAGGCTCATTTAAAATGAACTGTGGCAAAGTGGAAAACTGTTCTGTGGTCAGACGAATCAAAATTTGAAGTTCTTTTTAGAAAACTGGGACGCCATGTCATCCGCACTAAAGAGGACAAGGACAACCCAAGTTGTTATCTGGCTCAGTTCAGAAGCCTGCATCTCTGATGGTATGGGGTTGCATGAGTGCGTGTGGCATGGGCAGCTTACACATCTGGAAAGGCACCATCAATGCTGAAAGGTATATCCAAGTTCTAGAACAACATATGCTCCCATCCAGACGTCGTCTCTTTCAGGGAAGACCTTGCATTTTCCAACATGACAATGCCAGACCACATACTGCATCAATTACAACATCATGGCTGTGTAGAAGAAGGCTCCAGGTACTGAAATGGCCAGCCTGCAGTCAAGATCTTTCACCCATAGAAAACATTTGGCGTACCATAAAGAGGAAGATGTGACAACGAAGACCTAAGACAGTTGAGCAACTAAAAGCCTGTATTAGACAAAAATGGGACAACATTCCTATTCCTAAACTTGAGCAACTTGTCTCCTCAGTCCCCAGACGTTTGCAGACTGTTATAAAAAGAAGAGGGGATGCCACACAGTGGTAAACATGGCCTTGTCCCAACTTTTTTTGAGATGTGTTGATGCCATAAAATTTAAAATCAACTTATCTTAAAATGATACATTATTAGTGAATTATATTTAGGACACCTCTAAATTTTACACCACCATTTCCACAAGTTATACTTAACTGGTTTCACAGTCCACCAAACAGATCTGGATTCAAAATTCAAGCTCTAATGTGAAAGCAGCACTGCTAAGTCATAAAGAAGGAGTTACCTGCATCTTCAGTAGCATCATGATCTCTAACATCTGAACTAATGCATAAAACTGCATTGCCTGAGTGCATTGCCTGCACTCGCCTCACATGTCACATTCAAGGCAGACTTCATCAATGTCATATGTTGAAGGCAGAAACCGTGACCTCTGATGGGTCAAGATAGCTGCTCAAAAATTGTCAAGTGCATGCTGAGAAAGTTGACAATCACATGACCTGACGGGGGTGTCTGCAGCAGCAGAGCCCAAGCAAAAAGCTGCAGGTGACTGTTGATCTGAGACCAGCTGTGCTTTCCGAAACCTTAATTTCTGTACAATATAAAATAGCTTAAAAATGTGACCTAGAGCTGAAACTAGTTTGCTTTAAAAGTCAGTAAGCACAGCTGCTCTCGTTCATGCAAAAAACACAAAACTATGGGCAATAATGAGGCAGTGAACGAAAGTTTATCTTACTCCAGCATTTAGATTAGTAGCTGACTGATAATTTTAAAGGGTTAGTTCACCCAAAAATGAAAATTCTGTCATTAATTGCTCACCCTCATGTTGTTCCACAATTGTGAGACCTTCATTCATCTTCGGAACACAAATTAAGATATTTTTGATGAAATTCGAGAGGTATGACTCCTCCATAGACAGCAATTTAACCATCACTTTCAAGGTCCAGAAAGGTACTAAAGACATCGTTAAAATAGTCCACATCACTACAGTGCTTCAACCTTAATTTAACAAAGTGCTAGCGATTCCAGGTTCTACGGCCGAACACCGGCTCAGTACTGGCCAACGCTGTTCACGTGAGCAGCACACATGCGTGTGATGCTGACACAGGAGCCGGCCAATAATGAGTTGGCGTTCTGATGTAGAACATGGAAGCACTGAACGTAAACATCATAAGAGAATGACATTCTACAGTCACGTGGACTATTTTTACAATGTTTTTAGTACCTTTCTGGACCTTGAAAGTGGTGGTTAAATTGCTGTCTATAGAGGAGCACTCGGATTTCATCAAAAATACCTTAATTTGTGTTCCGAAGATGAACGAAGGTCTTACAGGTGTGGAACGACATGAGGGTGAATAATTAATGACAGAATTTTCATTCTTGGGTGAACTAACCCTTTTTCCCTTTGGTTTGTTCCGTGGATATGCTGCTCTTGTGAAAAAGAAGTATGTATAATAATACTGAATGCGCACTTGAATGCGTCCTTCAATTATTAAAGGAACAATTTTAAAAACTGTGCTTGCAAATATTATAATTTTAATGAAATACAAGGCCACTTAAGTGTACTTAAAGAGAGCACACTTTCGTGACTATGTTTCCTAATACTTAAGAACACTTTAAAAAAGTGCACTTAGTAATAATGTCAAAATAAAAGTTTTACTTTAAAGTAAACTTTTTTGGTGCTTTAAAGAAGTGCACTTGTTTTGATGTGATGACTAACATACTAAAGCACATATAAAGTACTTGATTATCATTTTAAACTGTAGAGTGTTTTTCGATATAGGCCTAATTTAAAGTTAATATATTTTAAATGCACTAAACTATAACTTCATCATCACAAATGTGTACTTAAAATATATATTTAAATACATGACATACAAGTTTCAATAGAAATTAAATTCAAATATATTTTAGGTTACCATAAATGCTGTATATACTGCAGACACTAATCATATTTCAAATGCAATAGAAGTAATTATGAATATACATAATATAGATGTAACTTAAGTCCTACTTAAATGAGTCACAGAAGTACTCTAAATGTCAACTAACTGCATTTAATATAAATTTAAACTATAATGCATTTTAATAAAAATGCAATTATCATGCCATTAAGTGTCAGGGTGTTAAGTATATTCGTTTAAAGTATACTATTTCCATAATAATTAAAAGTATGCTAAAGTGTACTTCTTTTTTCACATGCCGTTCCCGATTGTAGGTGGCATTCACTCATGGAAGTGTTTAAGAGCATGTGGATTATTATGGGTAATTTGCAAAGGTGAAGGTTAAAATTGGTCAAGGCCTCATTTGACAACAACATGACCTTAGAAAAACACAAGGATCATGGCTTAAGTGCAAATGAAGAGGAATGCATGAGTTCAAACACACACACACAGTGGGATGGAAGCCGTGGCAGATGCGAGGATGAAAGTGGTATAAATATAAAGAGGAAAAATACCTGGACAAAATATCGACATGAACGCTCCCTTTTCTGCAGCTGAAAACCCAAAGAAAATGGATTGCTTTAGTATCAGTCAGAAAATTTGACACTCTCATGGTCTTTCACACCAAACACAATGAAGCATCTATTCAAGCAAATAATCGTGAGGCTGAACAAAAGCAAAATCGGTACCATAGTTGATGCAAGAATAATGCACCTCTCAGTCCATGAACTGCATCTGTATCATTTAATGTGTATTTAATTATTGCACAGAGTTTAAGAAATACAGAATCTGTGTTGATGTGCAAGTGAAATCTACAAAGCGGATGTTCGTCATCGTTGTGAATGGCTCCACAGGAATCTATAGTTTCTATTCTGTTTTATTCAAAGTGTCATATGTGTTTGGTGTGAAAGAGGCTTTAGAAGCACATCAGTTACACAAATCACATCCTACTGAACCCAGAGGAAAAGATTAATCCACTTTTGCTTGTATGAGACAGATCAAAAACTTCAAAACGTCAGAAATGGCCTGCTCAAAAGAGTGTCGTACACTGTACAAGAAAAGCTGAAATTAAATGGAAATTGTATAACAGGACATTATCCATTAAATTTAACCTGAAAACACAGCAAAATGCAAAGCGAAATTCAAAACATTGTGAAAAATCAATATGGAAAATTCCTTATTAAAGGGTTAGTTCACCCCAAAATGAAAATTCTGTCATTTATTACTTACCCTCATGTTGTTCAACACCCGTAAGACCTTCGTTAATCTTCGCAACACAAATTAAGATATTTTAGTTGAAATCCGATGACTCCGTGAGGCCTCCATAGGGAGCAATGACATTTCCTCTCTCAAGATCCATAAAGGTACTAAAAACATATTTAAATCAGTTCATGTGAGTACAGTGGTTCAATATTAATGTTATAAAGCGATGAGAAAACAAAATACTTATTTAGTGATGGCTGATTTCAAAACACTGTTTCAGGAAGATTCGGAGCATAAATGAATCAGTGTGTCGAATCTGCTGTTCGGAGCGCCAAAGTCACGTGATTTTAGCCGTTGGCAGTTTGACACACGATCCGAATCATGATTTGATACACTGATTCATTTATGCTCCGAATCTTCCTGAAACAGTGTTTTGATATCGGCCATCACTAAATAAGTCGTTATTTTGTTTTCTCATCGCTTTATAACATTAATATTGAGCCACTGTACTCACATGAACTGATTTAAATATGTTTTTAGTACCTTTATGGATCTTGAGAGAGGAAGTGTCATTGCTCCCTATGGAGGCCTCACGGAGCCATCGGATTTCAACTAAAATATCTTAATTTGTGTTAACGAAGGTTTTATGGGTGTGGGACGGCATGAGGGTAAGTAATAAATGACAGAATTTTCATTTTTGGGTGAACTAACCCTTTAACACAGTACATTGAACCCTGTTTTTATGGACTTTTGAGAGTGTTGAGGAGTTTCTGAGCTGTTTGCTGTTTACCAGCAAAACTTAAAGGGATAGTTCACCCAGATAGTTCACCCAGAAATGAAAATTCTGTCATCATTTACTCACCCTCAAGTTGTTTCAACCCATATGAATTTCTTTCTTCTGATGAACACAAAAGATATTTTGAAGAATATGTGTAACCAAACAGTTGATAAGCCCCATTGAATTCCATAGTAAGGGAGAGAGAGAGAAAAAAAAAAAAAAGGTATTCAATAGGGCCCATCAACTGTTTTGTTTCCGACATTCTTCAAAATATCTTCTTTTGTGTTCAGCAGAAGAAAGAAATTCATAGAGGTTTGTAACAACTTGAGGGGGAGAAATTGATGACAGAATTTTCATTTTTTGGGTGAACTATCTCTTTAACAAGTACAAAACTCAACAACTCTCTGAAGAAGGTAGATGACCATGGTAATCTTGCTGATTAAAGTCAACACCAAATGGCATTTGTGACAGATCTTACTTCTATAATGTGTCATTTTTTTGATGCATTCTTTATAGATACAGAGAAACCGGTCACCTAATTCTCAAAATGATTTCTAATTCTGCAACATAGCAGCTGACAGATCAGATACTGATTTGACTATTTTTAATAATATTTTTATTTGTATATATTTTGTAATATTAAAATGGTTATTTGAATTTGAATATCATTTTACGTGGCCTTAAAAGTCATAATGATACAAAAATGATACAAGTAATTTTCCTTAAATCTTCAGAGCATTTAAACTGTGAACAAACAAGTGTATTGCATGACAAGGATTGTATCAGTCACTGAGTATGTATTTTGAATAATGTTAAAATGATTTTTTAAAAATATTTTATTCATTTGATTATGTACTTATCCATATGGCTGTGAGTGTGAGTCAGCAGTGCGCTTGAAAAAAGAGCCCACCCACACTCTCTACTTATTGGCTGAGATTTGTGATTGATTTTCGCGTCTGGTGTGGACAGACAAATTGCATCACTAAAATCTTAACGCATCATTTTTGCCCTGATTGTCATTGATTTATTATGAATAATGCTATCTTTAGCTTTAGTTTCAAGTTCTAAAAGAAAAAAGGAAAGTAGAACTAATCACAAGTTGAATTACCTTTCATTTCTGAACATTAATTTGACTAGATTATCAAAAATACATATTAATCTAAGGTTCTGTAACCAATATTTCCATTCAAAGGTTTGGAGTCAATACGATTTTTGTAAGCATTAATACTATTATTCAGTGAGGATGCATTAAATTGATCAAAAGTCACAGTAAAGATTTCTATTTCAAATAAATGCTGTTCTTTTGAACTTTCTATTAATCAAAGTATCCTGAAGAAAAAGGTATCACAATTTACACTGAAATATGAAGCATCACAACTGTTTTCAACATTGATAATAATCAGAAATGTTTCTTGAGCAGTACATCAGTATATTCGAAGGATTTCTGAAGGATCATGTGACACTGGTGTAATGATGCTGAAAATTCAGCTTTGCATCACAGGAATGAATTACATTTAAAATATATTCAAATAGAAAACAGTTCTTTTAAATTGTAATAATATTTCACAATATTATTATTATTTTCTTTTTTTTTTACTGTATTTTTGATCAAATGCATGCAGCCTTAGCATAAGAGACTACTTTCAAAAATATTAAAATAAAAGCTTACAGACGACAAACATTTGAATGGTAGTGCATAATAATAATAATAATAATAATAATAATAATACTACACCACTGACATTATATATTTCTCTCATGCCATAACACTTCATTCAAACACCTCTGCTGTCACCAATGAGAGAAAGACTCAAGGAAAACAAGCTCATTCCCAACATGCCATGTTTTTACATTTAGACAGGGTAAAAGGTATTTTTAATCTGGTTTGGACTTGAAGGACTTGGCCTTCAGTATGATTGTAGTTGTGACTGCGCACAAACTCTTTTCGTCACCGCATGAGTAAAGAGCAGAGAGGCCTGAGAGGAACAAGTGTGTGTGTGTGTGTGTGTGTGTGTGTGTAGTCCATGAATTATTGAGTCTCGCAGAGGAAGAGCGAGGGATGGGAATAGATAAAAATAAATAGCAGGAAGGTCTGTCGTCCCATCTCTGTTGGTGCCTGAATGTTAATGCAGGTTGATTCTGTCTGACGGCAGCCATCTTTAGCAGCAGCTGCCTGAGATCACAGAGCTCCTGCAGATCAGCACATTACTTTCAGTGTTTAGTAGCTCCTGTTAGCGCCTCTTCAGGTTCCCTAATCTGTAAAGTATCTTGATTTTGCCATTCGCGTCTTAAAGCTCTTTGGCTCGGCCCAATGTCGCACAATCAAGGGAATCTCGAATGACAGTTTTACTCGACTGACAGTGTCTCACAAGATTTCGGCTAAGCATTGTTGACTGTACGTCTGCATCTTTACAATTGGTATACTCTGAGAAGCACGTGAAAGTAATGGATGTTCTCATATGATAATTAATCCAGCGAGTGACATCCAGTTAGCATTTTGGAAATAAATACGTTTATTTTTGGCAGGAAAAACAAATAACGAGTCAAGAAGGAGATGCGTGTCACATGGAAAAATACATCGCATTGTGCAGTACTACTTTTGGCAAAGTTTTTTTTAAGCAAATTTAGTAGTTAAACAAAACAAAGCAAAAAAAAAAATGCTTATATACTATATACTGCAGAAATAGTAAAAAAAAAAATATGTTAGTATGCTATTTTGAACATAGACAATGATTATAAATAGACGTATGTGTCATTTCAATCAGTGTTTTTATTGTTATCTCAAACTAAAAATCATTTTTGGTAACTGAAAAAAACAGAAATAAAATAAATAATAGATGAAAAAAATACAAATAAATGTTGCCTTGGTAACTAACTGGAAAAAAGTAAAACTAAATTGAAGTACTAAAATTACTGAAACTAAAACTGAAATAAAAATTAATTAACTGTTAAACAGAATTATAAAAAAAAAATAGAATGACAGTCATTTAACAAAATTACTAAAACTACTGAAACTAAAATGAAAACTGAAATGAAAATCTAATTCAAAATATTAATAAACATTATATTATTATATAAATAATATTAAAATGATAAACTGATTTCAGCACTGAACAGGGTCCATAAAAACATTTTAATGACATTTCATGTAATTAAGTTAAGTACTAATATTACTACAACTAAAACTGAAATAAAAATAAATAAATATTTGCTAAACAAAAATATAAAATAAACTAATAAAAATGACAACCATACAACAAAAATTATCAAAACAAAACTACACAGTAAAATCCCCAGAGTTAAATCAACTCTGCTCAGAGTACATATGGTCCTTCTCTAAATAGTGTTAAAGCAACACTGAAGCAGAGTTAAAGTTAATGAGATAATTAAGCAATTAATAAGGCTGTGACTTAAGTCACTTGTGTTTCTCTTTTCTTCAGTGAATATGCTTGTTAACAGCAGGTGTTCATCACTAATGCACAATCATCACTTAATTAATTGCTTAATTATCTCATTAACTTTAACTCTGCTTTAGTGTTATTTTAACACTATTTAGAGAGGGACCATATGTAGTCTGAGCAGAGTTGATTTAACTCTAAAATATAAAATAAAAGCTCATTTAAAATATTGATAAACACTATAAAAGTATATAAATAATACTAAAATAACACTGAATTCAACACTGAAAAGGATCATAATTAGAACTGCATAATTATATGTTTGTTTGTGCTATATTTTATTATTAGTGTATGACATTGTTAGCTATACTGTGCTTTTGTGATCACTATTTGTTCACTATTTTGCACAAGCCGCTGCTAATGTAGCACATTTCCCTCACTTATACGGTTGGATTTTTCCAAAAGACGGCTCACTGGAGTTAGAACAGAGCTGATGTGTTTTCAATCAATGATCTCGGAATTGAAGCAGATGTTGGTTGAGTCTGAAGCTTTACTTCTGCGTTCACAGCAGCTTAAATCAACCAGCTGTGAAATTCAAAGGCAGATTCAGTTTAAAATTACCGCATAGATTAATTAGCATGAAGGCAAGGTGAGTGTAACGCTCACTGATCACTGCTGCTGTGGAAAGTGAAGTTTGCAGAATTGTGGGTGGAAACAAAGTGTGAATTTCGCAGAAGATGCGTGGAAACAGGTGTTTGTGTTCCACGGTTGGGCTTCTCAATCTGAAAATGACAGTCTTAAAAGCCAAGTTAATTAATTTTGAGCATTCCGGTAGCGCAGACAGCAGAGCCTGCCGTCAGAAGGTCATGAGTCCCAGGAAATGTATGAACTGATCAGTGTTTACTTTGAGTGCACTGTAGTCATTTTAGATAAAAGTGTCTGCAAAACACATGCATTTTATTTATAATTATGTTATTCTATAGAAACCAATGGCAGTTCTGAGAATATGCATGCTGTCAGGATTCAAAATGTACTTTTTGTCCAACATGATCTTTATTTTACGTAAAGTGTGGTTCAACCACACTCAGTGTGGTTCAAGTACTTTTACTTACGTTTTCACACACACACAAAAACGTACAATATTGATGTACAACATAAAATACTTAAATAGAGATAAAACGTAAATTATTTACGTATCCAAGTGTGAATGTGTATGAATTAGTAATAAAATCATGACATTAATGTTTTGATTCTGCTGTACTGTCATATCAATACATGGTTTTAGTCACATTTATTAAATGCAGTTTACTCATCTACTTAATATGAAATAACACTTCTGTTCGTGACTTTTGCTGCATATTTCAGAGGATTACAGAATGCTAAACAAGACTACATTTAAAACCTTAAAATAAATAACATTTCTATAATTGTTTAACCATTTTGAAATAGGTTGTTTGCTGTGAGACACAAAAGGCGTTTTCTCCTAGTATGCAGCGACTGATAATACAACCATAAGAAACACCAAAACACAACATAAATTCACAAATCACATCAATTTTATTTGTTCACTGTACTGCAAATCTTTAGAATCCATATGTTTGCAAGGAAGTGATCCAAGTTCAGCCCTTTATCCGGCTTTATCTTCATTCTCATCAGCGACTGTCACAATCAAAGCCCGTGCTCATTATGATTTATTTTTGAAAGTTGCGCCCTCGAGAAGCGTTACGACATGGCTTACGACACTGATATCGAACGCTCATTGGCTCTCACCTGCTTCGTCACAAATTGCGACATGCCGTGTTTGAGTATATTGACATTTGGAATGAGTGTGCGTTTTCACAGAGAGAAGCCGGATTCATATTTTCATGGATTAATAACTTAAAGGTGCTGTATTCGATTTCTTAAATTAATTGTTGAACACTGTTGATATTTGAAATCAACCCAAACAAACCCCACCCCTCTCTTCATTGCTCCGCCTCCAAAACTCACTCTCCAATCCTAACCACCCTGCTCCGAGTCGGTCTCGAACCCCAATCGCTGCCGGCATGCGAGGCGAGTGCACTATCAATGAAGCTAAACACCGCATTCTCTAGCGGTCGTCAGTGTGCAGTGTTTAACAGCAAAACTCTCACTATCTGGCTGCTTCTGGCCGCTGTTACACACGAAATGTGATGGGAAGGCAACTCATCATCATTTGAACAACTACTGGTACACTTTTGACATTTTCGCAATAAATAAATTATTGTGATTAAAATGAATAAATGTAAATGAACAAAATTTTGCACTACATTTACAATCCTGTGAAAGCACCCTCAGCACCCCCACTTCAAGCGCCCCTGGTTTTTGCAGACTGTCTTAGACTGTTTGACACTACTATTTCTGTAAATGGTTATGATTATTTAAGTCTGAAATAAATAATTAATAATTATTTAATAATTAATTCCCATAATATTTTTCCTTCAGAAGTAATGTTGGTAGTTAGGCATTCATGAATTTATTCATATTTATTTATTCTACCATGGTGAATAAACAAAGGTAATGGCTAAGCACAACCAATTTGAAAATTCTGTGCGACTGCCACTGGGAGCGAAATGTGACAATCATGCATTGAAAAGGCGGCTTACCGTGTCCTTTTTTTTTTTTTTTTTAGCTTACCGTGTCCTAACTAGATTTGACAAGCTACAAGATGACAAAATCAATCATAAATCACAGCCAATCATAACAGCGTGTGGGCAGGCTCTGTTCGCAGCTAAACACGAAAACCAAACAAAATTAAACTAAACGAAATTAAACCATAAAACATTATTCAAAATACATACTCAGTGACTGACAATCTTTGTCATGAAAAACACTTGTTTGAGCTTTGCTTAATATTAAAATGGTTTGAGCTTGAATATCATTTTGCATGACTTTAATAGCCATGAGAGCAACAATGGAGTTTGAAAAGAAATAAAAGGAAACAAGAATGTTCAAACTGTAAGTAATAAATGATTTTCTTTGTGCATTTTTGTCCTTGTTCCCTCACTATGACCTGAACTAAGCTCTGCAAAATCCCAAAAATATAGAAACCGTTTCAAAAATAGAATTCTTTGTCGTGTCGCGGCTGGTTAGGACAGTCTTTGAAGTGGTCATTTTGTATCCAAAGCTCTTGAAATTTACATTTTCCTGGCATGTTTGCCTTAGTTAACAGGTACGGGTGAATGCATTAAGTTGACGAGCGGGAAGGAAATAAAATGCAGCTGAAAAATAGCCTAACCATAACAATACGCAAAACATGTGAATAATGCGGTAGCCTATAGAAAAATTACATTTTGATAAATGGAAACTAAAATTTAAAGTGACAAACAATCCCTGATATTCCCTGACTTTCATTGTCTGGAATAGACCTTTTAAAAATCCATGATATTCCAGAAATTCCATGACCCGTAAGAACCCTGAGTTTTGGTCTTTAATTTGAGTTTTCTGAGTCTGAGCTTGCACAAAGGGTCTTCAAAGTTTGGCTTAATATATTATGTTTAGGATTGGTAAATTTTAATTAATTGCATGGTTTGCTGATTAAGTAAATGAATAACATTCAGGGTCCAAAATGAAAAGTAGCCAATCACCAAATGCAAAAATTGCATGATGATTGCAATATTTCAGTTTCCAGTTTTCAAGTTAAAACTGAAATAAAACTCAATAAAAGCTACAAGAAAATTACTTAGACTTAAAACAAAAACTAAAAATATAAATATAAAATGTATTACAGTATATAAATTATACTAAAAATACCAAATTAATCCATTAAATCCTAAATGTTGCGACGGCTTACCGATTTACTCACTGAAGTTACATTTTATTGCTATTTGTTTCCTTCGACTGTTAATTTTGGAGCCTGTGTAATATTAATACACACCTATACCCGTACACAATGTCTGAATTCAATGTCTTTGTTCTCTGAGTGTCTGATCAAGTCGTCTGCGAGTGACGACAAACTACACGCAGGTCTAGAAAAAATAACGTCAAAGCAGACCTCTTTAACTCCATAGAAACTTTAATAACGGCAGTGATTATTCATGCTGCATAATGTCCTCAGAGTGATACGAGCCTCAGGACGGTGAGAGTTTTTCATCACCCAAGTAAAACCTATTTTTAAACAGACGGCTGACTGCGAGGAGAAACACAGGGGATCATTCATCCTGACAAACACGGACATCATTAAAAAAACACCCACTGCTCTCCTCCTCCTGCTCTCCATACTGACTGCATCAAAGAGGAAGTTTCTCACTCACGCTTCATCTTTCTTGCTGTTTCTTTCAATTTCTAATTTTTCTTTGTCTTCTGGTAATAATAATAATAAGTAATGATTAGCTTTTCCAAACCATTGGCAGCCACTGTCTGAGTATCACGTCTAAACTGGTCTAGAGCAGACACATGTCATGACGTACAATGCAGTCCAGATACGTCAAACTAGTTTGATTTTCAGCCTCAGGTGGCACTTATATGAACTGTTTAAATTCTAAAAATACACAAACTCCAACAGCTCTAATCTGATTGGCTGGCTTTTACACATTTTATTCAAGGTAAAGTTTTTATCTGTCCAACTGGATGCAATATAAAAGTTACCATACTAATACAATGTGCATTTCTAAAGAAGAGAAATGTACTGTATTTGACAACACTTGTGAGATTCATTGCATTGAGTCTTTGAAAGACATTCAAAGGCACTTAGCGTCAAGTTTTCAAGGATATGCTGCTAAGTTAGCAGCGCATAATGCTTGAGAACACCTGGATTTTCATTCAATTCTGTACACTATAGATTAAAAGGCAAACAGCGATGACCTTTTTTTTGTGGCCGGAGCCTACCTAATGGCAGAAAATGAAGCTCTGCAGTAGCAGTCTACGGAAGCCACGGAATGAAAGAATAAACAAGGTAATTTCGAGTTTATATCTCACAATTCAGACTTTTTTTCTTCACAATTCTGAGTTTGTATCTCACATTTCTGAGAAGAAAAATCAGAATCGCGAGATATAAACTCGTTATTCTGTTGCGAGTTGCAAGTATATCCCGCAATTCAGACTTTTTCCCCTCAGAATTGTGATATGAACTCGCAATTGCAAGTTATAAAGTCCAAATTGGGAGATATAAACACAATTGCGAGAAAAAAGTCAGAATTGTGATATAAAAAATGTTGTTTAAATTTTGTATGTTTAAATGTTAGGGCTAATACATTATGTCCCCATAATGAACTACATATGTGGATATTATGCAGACCTATTGTTTACATCAAATTCATGCTTTAATAATATACTAATTGTCACAGGTTTCATCAGGCCAGCCTGTGGCTTTCAACCATAAACGTCTGCATTTAGCTTCAAAGGGTGTCTTCAGCTTCTTATTTGCATTCCGATTTTGACATCCAAAGGCACAAAAAGACATTTTCTTGTCTTATTCTGTGTATTTTGCCCATTTTCCTTCACTTTTTACTACTGTTTTTTTCCTGCCACCATGTGCGTGAAGCTGCAAGTGATGTAACTGTTAGGTCTGCTCTCAAATGGTCTACTGAAATCAACTATAAGAGTTAGTCAAATCTCTTATGCACCATCCTTACATTAACTGTCACATTCAAATCCATTCACAGTGACAATTCATGTAAGAATGGCCTTATGAACAAATTACACAGAAATTACACGTTCTGCTCGTGCTCACGAATGAGATTAATGATGGAGGAAGAACTAGTCACTGCACCGAGCCGTTTTGCTTCTTTTTTGGCCAAGCTTTTCCGGGTCAGACTTCTACATTGGGTTGTTTTTTCCACAGTTTTGTATTTTTCACTGTTTTGCAAATAAGATAACCTAAGTGGCTTCCTTCACTAACGAGAAAAAGAAAAAAAAAATGTCTGAGTGCTCCTTTAAGTAGCCGTGTAATAAGCAGGGTAATGTACAGTCAGGTGGTCATTATCACAAGATAAACACTTACAAATTGATCAGGACTCCAATATGAAGCAAAGATTTTGTTCATTGCTCCTGCTCTGTGCTCTCTTTCTTCTCACATAACAGAATAATTTCAACTCAAATCAATATTTCATGTCCCTTTATTTATTTATCTGGCAAGTAGCTGTGTAATGAGCTTTGCACCAGGGTCTCGATCACCCAGTCAGGGTTTATTTTGTGATAATGACCGGCTAACTGTACAGTACATCCATTACGGTTCTGTTTTGTTTTATTTGATATTGCTGTATGACACACACAGTACCTTGTTGAGGCTCCGGGCGGCACTATCTTTTCCCCCAGGGGTGAGATTCCGGAGTTGGACGTCCAGCAGGTCGATGAGGTGACCCATGGCCCTTACGGTGTAGGTGATGTCCCCAGCGTGCATGTGGCCCTTTGTCTGTTCGGAAAGCTCACGGGAGATTATGGCAGCAGGCTCACCCGCTCGGATCTACAACACACACACACACACATACTGTGAACACTAAATCAAAACTCATCACACAAAACTGGAGTAAATGTGTGTTCATAAAGTGTGTGTGTGTGAGAGAGAGAGAGAGAGAGAGAGAGAGAGAGATTGTTTGCTGCTCAATATGTATCTACCTGTCACCATAGAAGAGAAAACACTCAATCTGCCCTGATCTGATGTTTCCAGCACATGTAGATTATATTAAACCGTATTACCCTGTCATATTACTTAGATGTCCATTTTGCTTCTGTGAATATGTCTAATCCCTCATCTTTTTTTTCTTTCTCTTTTCTAGTTTATATATTCAGATACATTAGTAATTCATTTTGCACTACATGCTTAATACTTTTATATATTATTATTGCTATTCTTCTTCTTTTTTTTCTGTTAATACATATATGCATTATTTGTGAGCAGCCCAGCTGCAATTGCTTTGGCAATACAAAAGTATAATTTTTCTCATGCCAATAAAGCACACTTGAATTAAATTGAACTGAATTGAGAGAGAGAGAGAGAGAGGGATTCTGTAGACAGTCATACTTTTCAAGGGAATTAACTTACAAATTGCTTAGTTACAGCTGTATTTAGGGCTTTTCACACTTGAAATAGTTAACCATGTGTCACTGTAAACCCCGGGTAAACGGAATCCTGGGTTATCATCATGCTTAACGTTTCACACTGTTCATCATTTACCCGGGGTTAACAATTAATCCTGGGTATTTGTAAGCTGACGTTTCACATTGTACATTCCTAAACCCTGGGTTACCGTTCTTATTTGCGGTGCCAGTGTCACTGATTGGATAAACGCAGCACGCAACCTGTTTACATAGCTCTAGCATTGTGCATCCTCGTACTGTCGACTGTACTAATGAGTTTATACTGAATGGACATTTCAGACTATAAAAGGTATGAATGAAACGGTCTCTTCGTCACTTAAATTGTTGCGTTTTCTGTCAGTATTTGACATTTGTCCTCTCAAACACCAAATTTGCTGTTTATATACAATGTGCAGTGTTTCTGTGACTGTCTAAAGCATGTGAATATGATGCACGCTATTGGTTAGCCAAACATTCTAACAAAGCGTTGTTTCACACTGCACAAATTTGGCACCACAAAAGCGGTGCTAACCCTGCTCTAGAGCAGGGTTTCATAACCCTGGGTAAAAGTGGTGTTAACTCCACTTCTAAATTACAACTGTGAAATGTTCCTTTACCCGGGTTAAAAGCGGTGTTTAGAATGACGATAACCCGGGGTTAAGCACAGTGTGAAAAGCCCTTTTGTTTATTAAGCTGAGAATGTGTTTAACATAGGGAAAATTGAAGAGTTTGGTTCCAAAATGCGATTTTTTTTTTTTTTTTTTTTATCATTGAGTTTCCGCCAAAATCAGTATTGTATCTGGTCAGTATTGAAAAGTCAGTAATTAATTTTGCGCAAAATGCAATTTTCTTTGTGTTATTTTGTCATGTTTTCTCCCCTTCTTTCCAAACCGTGACAAACGCTACTCTCTCTTCTCTGCAGAATGCGATATATCTGCTCAACCAATCACAGCGCACCATTCCACACTGTAAACAGTAATGGCGGCACTCTGAATACACCCGGGGTGCTTCTCAATATCCCTCCTTGTTTCCTTGCTCCTCCATCCTCCATCCTATGACCCGGAAACCCATCGAGCTCAGCCATCTTGAAGGACATCGAGGAGGCGAGGAACGAGGAGTGAGGAGGCGACCTGAGGAGTCAGGAGCGAGGATACAGAGGTGCATCCTTTGCGGAAGTCTTTCTCGTCGAGAAACCTGACGCACGCATACATTCTCCTCCCCCTTCATATCTGTCACAATAATTTAAATGAATGTTTTAATTTTGCTGTTTAAATAAACTTTACATCTCACATATTTCAACGGAGTATCTTGCTTTATTAATATTTATTATAATTTTTTTTAAATAACCAAACTTCAGCAACATATGGGTAGATCCCGCGAGTGCAGCTGATGACGCTTTGAAGTGACGCTAAAGGGAGCGAGGATATCATTTCACTTGATTCAATTCCTCCATCCTCGCATCTTTTCCTTGCATCCTTCTCTCGCATCCTGAACGGGTGGAGCTAAGACACGAAGAAAGGAAGCTAGGAAAGGAAACGAGGATGCACAAATAAGAATTGAGAAGCATAAGGAGGAGATTAAGAAGATGAGGCACTCGAGTCGGGAGGAGGAAAAATGCCGGCTGTTGCTTGTTCTCACACGACAGCATCAAACTTCTGTCACAGTCCCCAAAACTGAATCATGGACATTTTTTAAAAGCCGTTTTTAATACCAATGTTCTCGGAAAATGTGTTTATTTAACCGTGTGGTGGCGCTAAATACTGTTTAATTGGTAATGACAAACAGAGACATAATTAATTTATAACATTAACAAGATGACTCGTTGAATTCATTTTAGGAGTGACGACTGAATGTATTTTTAGTCAAATGTCTGTATATAAGATTAGTATTTACAAAGTTCAGAGGGTGTCATATATATGAATCAACTTACTTTGTTGTGTATTTTCAATATGAAAAATAACTTTTATATTAATGGATTAATTGCATTTTGAAAAAAAAAAAGTGTCATGGATTTATTGCATTTTGGGGGGAAAATAATCAGTTTTTATAATAGACCTTTGAAAATCAAAATCTAGATTTGAATGTTTAATGTTTTTATAACCAAAATATGCTATGTGAAAGTTTGAAACAAAAAATAGTGGTTTTCATCTTGCTGCTTTCTTGGTAAAGAAAACACATTTTTACTCAAATTAATCAAAATGGATTTATAGCGTTTTGGAACCAATCTCTTCAATTACACACAACACCTTTAACTAAGCAAAAAAAAAAAAAAAAAAAGAAGAAGAAGAAGAAGAAGATTGTTTCTTTCTTTTTTTTTTCTTTTTTTTTTTTAAATCTGGTTCATTTACACAAACCATCTGAATGAATTGATTCACTAAAATGATTATGCTGCATGAAAATGTAGCTTTCTGACAGTCAGCAAAACTGAAGGTGTTAGAATAGGTGTTAGTGTTCCTGTAGCTCAAAAAACAGTAGAGCGTGACGATAAACAACACCAAGGTCATGGGTCATTTGATTCCCAGTAAATGCATGAGTGATACTATGTATACTTTGACAATTATTTTGGATAAAAGTGTAGACATTAGCTTAAAAAGTGTATTTACAGTCAATTTAAACATAAGGATATAGAGATGGAGTTTTAGTGATAAAAACTCACTAAGATAAACACTCTTGCCCTGATATAGCTTTTAAATAATTAAATAAATAAATACAATTGTTGTTGTTATTATTATTATTATTAATATTAATAATAATAATAACAACAATATGCATTATTATTATTATTATTATTATTATTATTAATAATAATAATAAACTATTTTAGTTTTATTAACTATAAAACAAACTACAACATAATTATATTACTTAAAAATAATAATGTAAAATAAAAATAGCATTTATTTATTTTGAATTATATCTCTTACTGGACCATCTTTGTGTCTTATTTATTTATGGCTGTTTTAACTTCTTTACTTTCAAACTTTAAAACATAGAGCATTTATTTATAAATGATTCTCATGACAATTTTGGGAAGATGCATGTTGCAATTTTAAGCAACTCTATGGAAGCAAATTAATGACAAATATATTTGAAACAAAAAAGCATATTGAATTGCAATAGTTGTATAAACAGTGACTGCTTTTTAATGCACTGTATTGGGGGTGAAAATTGTATAGGGGGCTAAAATTCAACATGGTTGTATATTTAAACTGAATATTTCAGCTGAAAACATTTCATACAAAATTTCATTATTAATGCAATAATCCATATTAACATTCCAGACAACATTTCCAAAATATTCAGTCTGTTTGGCCCTTTTGGTGCTTCTAGTCTGATGCTGCACCTTTGAGTTAGTACCATCACTTCAGGTAATTAGTCATTTTCCAATACTGGAGCATATGTGTCAGGTCAATAGGACAAACAGATGCATCAATCTCAATTTTACATTGCACATTCTCTGCAGATTAAATCATCCTTCTGTGTTTCTCTGCTTGAGTTGAGCAAAGATGTAAGAAACAAATGGCTCTTGACTTCCCAGACAGTACAGCTCTGTTCTTTTAAGTCAAGGCAAAAACATGAGCATAGACGAGAGCCATGCACTCTTGTATTGAGTTTAATCAAAACACTCCCCCAGCTAAAGGAAGTGATGTGTTTATTTGCTAATGAGACACAACTAAAGATGTTGTCTTCTGGGCTGCCTGCTGGCTACACACACACACACACACACACACACACACACACACACACACACACACAGAGAGAGCACTCATTTCACTTTAGTAAAATTTTAGGATTGATTTGAGTGAACAGCACTTTCGCATTGTTACAGTTGACATGAACACAAGCAAAAGGTGCTAGGGAAACACAAGAAAACATATTATTTGTAGCTGTCAATAAAGGCTAAAGGCTACTAAAGGCCTGCTTTAGCATTCCCTTTTTTAAATATATTTAATTTTCATAAAAACAAGAACATAGCTTGAGAAATATAAATGTAAATAAATGTGAATGAGCAGACCTATTATAGTGTTTATTAATCATTTTCAAGTTTTCATTTTAATTTTAAAGGTTTACTAATTTTGCTATGTGCTTTTGTCATTTTTATTAGTTATATATATATATATATATATACACACACACACATAATAAATCTCAATGAACACAAAAACAATTTCCCAAATGTTGACATGACTGAGTTTTATATAACATCTGTTTAACTTATAACATGAAAGTAAGGTTAATAATATAACTTAGATTACACATTTTTCAGTTTTACTCAAATCAGGGTGATGCAAAAATGAGTACACCCCACAACAAAAACTACTACATCTAGTACTTTCATGGCCTCTATGATTTTGAATGACAGCATCAAGTCTTCTAGGCATGGAATGAACAAGTTGGCGACATTTTGCAACATCTATCTTTTTCCATTCTTCAAGAATGACCTCTTTTAGAGACTGGATGCTGGATGGAGAGTGATGCTCAACTTGTCTCTTCAGAATTCCCCATAGGTGTTCGATTGGGTCCAGATCAGGCCCGGATTGGCTAATCGGGAGCACTGGGAGAATTCCTGGTGGGCCGGTCTGTTTTTTTGGCCGCAAGGGCCGGTGTTGTCTTGGCACTGGGTTGAAATATAGATGCTGTAGAAACTGTCGAGGCAGCCAAATGTACTAAGCTGAGACCTGTTTTCTTAAAACCAGTGCCGGATGGGCGTCATGGGCAATGGCCAAGGGCGGCATCTTGCCGGGGGCGGTACGGGGCACCCGTGCAAGAAAAAAAACAAATGCACAATCATGAACGACACCCATGCATGCTATTCCTCTGCAGTGTTTGCTGTATTGTGTCATGGGAAATAGTCACCCCAGTTTGGCTTTCTACTTCTTTAGATAACTGCAGTGAACTTTGTGTTCATTGAGATATTGTTTAAAATGTTACAAACCTGATTCCAAAAAAGTTGGGACACTGTACAAATTGTGAATAAAAACAGAATGCAATGATGTGGAAATTTCAAAATTCAATATTTTATTCAGAATACAACATAGATGACATATCAAATGTTTAAACTGAGAAAATGTATAATTTTAAGGGAAAAATAAGTTGATTTTAAATTTCATGGCATCAACACATCTCAAAGTTGGGACAAGGCCATGTTTACCACTGCTTAACTGTCTTAGGTCTTCTTTGTCCCATCTTTCTCTTTATGATGCGCCAAATGTTTTCTATGGGTGAAAGATCTGGACTGCAGGCTGGCCATTTCAGTACCCGGATCCTTCTTCTACGCAGCCATGATGTTGTAATTGATGCAGTATGTGGTCTGGCATTGTCATGTTGGAAAATGCAAGGTCTTCCCTGAAAGAGACGACGTCTGGATGGGAGCATATGTTGTTCTAGAACTTGGATATACCTTTCAGCATTGATGGTGCCTTACCAGATGTGTAAGCTGCCCATGCCACACGCACTCATGCAACCCCATACCATCAGAGATGCAGGCTTCTGAACTGAGCGCTGATAACAACTTGGGTTGTCCTCTTTAGTCCGGATGACATGGAGTCCCAGTTTTCCAAAAAGAACTTCAAATTTTGATTCGTCTGACCACAGAACAGTTTTCCACTTTGCCACAGTCCATTTTAAATGAGCCTTGGCCCAGAGAAAACGCCTGCGCTTCTGGATTATGTTTAGATATGGCTTCTTTTTTGACCTATAGCATTTTAGCCGGCAACGGCGAATGGCACGGTGGATTGTGTTCACCGACAATGTTTTCTGGAAGTATTCCTGAGCCCATGTTGTGATTTCTGTTATAGTAGCATTCCTGTATGTGATGCAGTGCCATCTAAGGGCCCGAAGATCACGGGCATCCGGTATGGTTTTCTGGCCTTGACCCTTACGCACAGAGATTGTTCCAGATTCTCTGAATCTTTAGATGATATTATGCACTGTAGATGATGATAACTTCAAACTCTTTGCAATTTTTCTCTGAGAAACTCTTTTCTGATATTGCTCCACTATTTTTCATCGCAGCATTGGGGGAATTGGTGATCCTCTGCCCATCTTGACTTCTGAGAGACACTGCCACTCTGAGAGGCTCTTTTTATACCCAATCATGTTGCCAATTGACCTAATAAGTTGCAGATTGGTCCTTCAGCTGTTCCTTATATGTACATTTAACTTTTCCGGCCTCTTATTGCTACTGAATGTGTAGCTCTCATGAAATCCAAAATGAGCCAATATTTGGTATGGCATTTCAAAATGTCTCACTTTCAACATTTGATATGTTATCTATATTCTATTGTGAATAAAATATAAGTTTATGAGATTTGTAAATTATTGCATTCCTTTTTTATTCACAATTTGTACAGTGTCCCAACTTTTTTGGAATCGGGTTTGTACTTTTCAAAGGGGGTGTACTCATTTACACTGAGCACTGTATATATATATATATATATATATATATATATATATGTGTGTGTGTGTGTGTGTGTGTGTGTGTGTGTGTGTGTGTGTGTGTGTGTGTGTGTGATGCGATCTGAAAAAACCCGTCAGATGTCGCGATGGAACATTTTCAGTAAAGTCAAAAAATAGGTCGAATGTCATTTTTTGTCAAAATTAGGTTTTCATTAAATTACCATTCTATAACATCTTGTCTATCATCTCTGAAAATATCTTGGCAAAATTCGCCTGTTAAGTGCAGAAAAATACCGATTTATTGTGGCAAGGCTGTCTTTCTCTAACGTTACCGTTTAAGAACACACCCAGCAGAGGTAAAAAAAAAAAATGGCCATAGCTTTTTCGCTCTCTTAACACAGTGAAAATGCTGAGTGGCTAGTAACTTTGGAAAACCACTAGCCACAGTGGCTGGTGATGTATTAAAAGGGTTAGTTCATGAAGCTTCTAAGCTTTACAAATCTTTTTTTTCGAATCAGTGTTCCGGAGCGCCAAGGTCACGTGATTTCAGTAAACACGGCTTCATTACATCATAAGTGTTTCACAATTTCAATAGTTTACATGACTTTGGCAGTTTGATAAGCGATCCGAACCAGTGATTCGAAACAAATGATTCGTAAAGATACAAAGCTTCATGAAGTAGTGTTCTGAAATCACCTATCACTAGATATTGTTGAAAATGATTAAAATTATTATTATTTATTTATTTATTTGGCGTATTCTAGTCTCTTCATAACATTAAGGTTGAACCATTGTAGTCATATGAACAGTTTTAAATACGTCTTTAGTAGCTTTCTAGCATTTGTAAATGTTAATTGTCTTGCTGGCAATGGAGGCCTCACTGAGCCATCGGATTTTATCAAAAATATCTTAATCTGTGTTCTGAAGATGAATGAAGGTGTTACGGGTGTGGAACGACATGAGGGTGAGTAATTAATGACAGATTTTTCATTTTTGGGGTAACTAACCCATTTATGAATGCTTAATTTAATGAATTGTGAATAAAACACCAGTTAAAATCATAATCAAGTACTTTAGTATGTTAGTCTTATGTTAGTAAATAAGTCTCCTTTAAAGCACAATGTAAAATTATTAAAACAATTTAAAATGTACTTTAAAGTAAAACTTTTGACATTATTACAAAGCACACTTTTTAAAAGTGCACTTAAGTGTGGTAACGAGAAAGTGTGCTTTCTTTACAAGTAAGTGGCCTTTTATTTCATTAATATTATATTATCTACAAGTACAGTGTGTGTGTGTGTGTGTGTGTGTGTGTGTTTCTTAAACCTTCTGGTTGATGATGTTGACCCATGTGGAGGTGCAGTTGCTGAGGTCGGGCCCCTGCTGGTCCCACAGTCCCTCGGGCCCCTGACAGGCAAACACAGCCGTTCCTGCAAATAGAAATGAGCCATTACTGCCTATCACTGTTGTGTGTTCATATCATGTTTTGTTATAGGAAAGTAAACTCATGCACATTAACATTAAAAGAGTCCCGTCCTTCACTGCTGCATCCAGAGATGACAAGAAACACTGTGATCAAACGTCTGTGATCATAAAAGAATGTGTAATTACTTCCTCTGATGGAGATAAAATCATTGCAGCGTGTGTGTGTGTGAGAGAGAGAGCTGTAACTACAGCCAGATGCAGAGGTGTGTGCGTATGTGTGTGTGTGTGTGTGTGTGCTCCCTGAAGTGCAATGGTAAAGGTCAATTAAAGCTCGTGGAGGGAGACATCTCATTCTCTGCTCTAATTAGAAGGACAGAAGGGGGAAAAAGTGTCATATTCTTCCACTCGGGTGACTCTATCAGCACTCAGGTGCGATCACTCACAGACACACACATTCACACACTCCAGATGTCCTGCTGCTGTCAGACCCAACAAAAACACTGACAACAGAAATGAGATGAAAGACACCAATGTTCAATAAACAAATACATGCACTATTATGAAAACAATCAAAATAAGACCTCTGCGTTGCATTAGTGTATTAATCGCAAATTATAGCAAATTAAAAATAGCAAATTATGTTACATTATTTTTTGCTTTGAATTTTATTATTTTTTTAATCTATTATTTATTTATTTATTTAAACTATTAATTTATTTTTATTTTTTAACATTTACATTTATACAATAATGTAATTATGCAATAATTTATGCAATAAAGAAATGTTGCATTGTATTAATCCTTGCAAAAAATAACAAATTATTTTACATTACTTGTTTTGCTTTGAATTTTATTATTTATTTATTTATTCTATTATTCATTTATTTATTATTTTTTACATTTATACATTTACTTTTACATTTATGTAATATACAGCAATTTATGCAAATTGTTACTTTTTTTTTTTTTTTTTTACTATTTATTTATTTATTTTAGAATTTTTTAGATTTACATTTATGGATTTGCATTTACATTTATTCAACAATTTAGTAGACACTTTTATCCAAAAAGTGTCTACTAAATTATTGAATACATTTTTTATCCACTAACAAGAGAGAAATAAAAGCAAATTACATTTTTAATATAAAAGGTTTTACTCTCACTTTTGATCAATTTAATGCATCTTTGCTGAATAAAAAGTATTTATTTCTCAAACTTTTGAATGGTAGTGTATATACTGAGTATTTTAAAAAACAAACAAACAAAAAAAAACAATAAAATGCTAGTACTTTTTTTTGCTGTTGTTTTGATTAATGAGATTGTGAAGATGTGAATGTGATGCATGTTACTCTGAGAAATGGCCAGAGGACAAATCCTCCAACTGCAGCTCCAGTCTGGCGCTTTGAAAATTTCAAGAACAAACAACTAATCATGAAGAAACTGCCAATCACCCGAAACCATGGAAACCAGCCAGTCTGCAGTCAGGAGGACTGGAAATGTTTTGATATGAGCAGGATGCAGCAAGAGAAATGAAGAGGAAAATAATTTAGAGAAAGAAAAGTAGAGGAACCAGAGTGACAGACAAAGGTGAAAGAAGATGACAAAAAGAAAGAGAAAGAGAGAGTGAAGGGAGGATGTTTCTCGCAGCGCTGCAGTGGCGTGTTTGATGCATGTGCTGCGTTTGTGTTATCCGTGCTCACGCTGTGCACCGCCCGCCTGCTGCACATCCAGAAATTCACTAATAACCACTGAGAGAAAAAAATACAATCCAAACAACACATCTGCGTTACCAAAACAACGTGTTAAACATGTAGTGTCAAGGGTTTATTTGCTTTGTAAAAACTGGTCAAGGCATCACTATATGGTTGCTAGAATTCTTTTGGTTAAGGTGACCAGATTTCTGAAATGGAAACCTAGTTCAGTGGTCAAAATATTATAGAAATCTCAATAATCTTTGACCTTATCTATGATGGTGTAGCGCCTGTCCTAGTTGACGGAGGACAGTTTGGAGGGTTGAGTCCAATATTTGGTTGATGGTGTGGCATGACGCGAGATTTATAGGCCGTTTTTTTTTTTTTTTTTTTTTTTTTTTGTAGGCCAGTCATTTCTGACTGGGAACACCACAAGTGTAACAAGGTAGGGGGGAAAAGTACAAAAATTAAAAAACAAAACTTCTCCAGGTCAAAATGAACTGAACTTAACAGGGTTAACAATAAATAAATAAATAAATAATTAAATTAATAATAATAAACTTTGCTATATATATATATATATATATATATATATATATATATATATATATATATATATATATATATATATATATATATATTGCAGAGCATAATTGAGTACACCCTCTCTGAACAAATACAAAAGATGTATTTTCTTTATGATCACTAATACAGTTCATGGAAAGATGGAAAAACTGAGAATATATGTCATAAATAGCCATAAAATAAGTAAATTAGCCAATTTTGTTTAAATTAAGGATTGCAGAAATGAGTACACCCTAGATTTAATTCATCAAATGTATAATATGCCCTCCATAATTTTGAATATTGCTCTGACCCTACTTGGCACGGAGTGTACAAGTTCATGACAAATTGTCACATCTGTCCTGTTTAACTCCTGGATGATAAGCTCCTTAAATGCCCTGATCTTTAATGGGGAGTGTTGCTCAACTCGTCTCTACAGAATCCCCCACAGGTGCTCAAGAGTGTTAAGATTGAGTGCAATACATGTCCACAGAAGGTTTTTCACCTTGGGAGAATGCATATCCTCATTGTCATATTGAAAAGATGCCCAACAATGCAGGGAATGAGGAAAGGGTAACATCTTCTGTTTCAAGTTTGTGTATTAAATTACACAGTGTTGTGGGAATTCATGACAGCATTGATAAAGCACAACTCCCTCACACCATCAGCACTCATACATCTCTATATAAAAGCTTTACTGCCACTGAACTTTACTGTGGGAACCAGGCACTTCTCACTGTACTCCTCCTCTAGCAACACCAGAACATTTTGGATGCGGTTAGATCCAAAATGATTGATTCGGTCTCATGAGACCAGATTATTGATTCCCAGAATCTATATTTTGTAAACATGGGCTTCGGAAATGGTTAACTGACTTTATTGTGCTTTGGCTACAGTAAGTAGTTCCAGTGAGAACAAAAACCATGCATGTCATTTCTGCATCTTACTCTGTGAGATAAACAGTCACTTTTTTCATAGCTTTTGTTGGCTCTGAGACACTCGCTTGGTATTTCTCCTGCTCTTTGTCTAGCAAAGAAATCCCTCATCACTGAATGAAAGCTTAAAATGAAGGCCTGATTATTTCAGGGGCCTTGTCACAAGTCCATTGTTTTTGAATTTCTGTGTTACTTTTGCTATATTTTCACACTTAAAACAATGATTTGGTAATCCTCTTGTATCACTGTCCTCTTTTGTGCTAAGAAATAAGTCTCCTGACAGTTCTCTCCCAAGTGTTTCCATTGTTGTCAGCATTAAGTCTGAGAATGATTCAGTGGGCTATATAACACTTTTAATTGTCAAGAAATTACTTCTCTTTAAATGTTTTTGTTCAACATACTTACCTGTTGATCAAACATTACCTTAAACTTACACCAGAACATTTTTATTTCATTTCATTTAGTAACTTTTAGGAAAGTGTACTCATTTTTGCTACACAACATTTTATCACCTTGATAAGAAAATCTTATTTTACTGAATAATTTTGACATGCTTCTTTGGTGATTTATTAAGCAGACGTGCTGGAACATTATATCTCTAAAGAACACGAACATGTCTTCTAAGTAATTGAGTAATTGCTGACTTTCAGAAGTTTCAAAAGGGGGTGCGCTCATTTAGGCTGTGCACTGTATATATGAATGAATGAATGAATGAATGAATGAATGAATGAATGAATGAAATGTATATTATATATGAAATGTGTTATTATGTGAAATTATAATAATAATGATAATGTTTGCAGGTCAAACATACCCTAACTAGTTTTAATACAATTGACCAAAAAAAATGTAAATAGCAACTATTGGTAGTAAACAAATAGTAAACAGATCAAAGCATTATTATATTAAAACAAAATTTAAGAGCACATTATAAATAAAATATGATAGCATATTATAAATAAAACTTTGGTTACACTTTAGATTAGGGTCCAATTCTCACTATTAACTAACTATTAACTATGAATTTTGCATCAATAAACTCCTATTTACAGCTTATTTATAGTTAGTAAAGTAGTTGTTAAGTTTAGGTATTGGTAGTAGGCATGTGACGGTATCAAATTTTCATGTTGCGATTAATTGATGAAGCTTTTATCACGGTATACGGTATTATCACAATATTAAAATAAGTTGCAAAACCATTTTTGTCATAGTTTAACAGGTTTAAGAACTCTTTTTGTAATAAAACAAAACAACTCTGACTGAAATTTTCAAACAGATTAAAATGCAAAAGAATTAGACTATAAAGAACAACAGATAACACTTTATTTAATGCATTAACTAAGATTGAGCAATAGCTACATTTGTTACAGAAAGTGTTATTTTTTGTTAATGTTAGTTTAGAAACACAACTGATCATTGTTAGTTTTATCTCGGGTCCATTAAATAAGTTATTTTGATTTTAGTAATGTTATTAAATAGTAACTAAGAAATTAACATTAATTAATAATAATTAATACTTTATAAGTATTTTTATTGTCAGTTTAGTGATAATGAATTAACATGTTAACTAATGAAGCTGTATGTTTTCAAAGTTTTACTGAACAATAACAAATAATCAGAACATTTCTAATCATTAGGGCATGTTGTAGTCCAGATTAAAATATAAAAATGTTTTGGTTTGAAAATAAATATCCTTTTAAGTCTTTTTTAAGTATTCAGTATTTGGTGCTCTGATGAACAACACTGAGATTACAAAAAAATGAATGGCTGTTTGAAGCATTTTAAAAACTTCACTAGCGCAGTTACTTTGTTTGCACGGTTTCCATGGTAACCGCTGCACACTGCTGTTCCATCAGCGCCCTCTGCTGTCAGAGAGTGAACGCGCACTGTCATTCAGCTCGTCTCCTTCACTCGTTCCGCCATGTGCTTCTCGTGCACGTTGGGATTGTTTACATCTGAGCGCGTGTCCTTTTGACGCAGAATACAGCGGTGTTGTGCATTTTATACGATTGATGGGTAAAGTATTCTTAATTGCCTTATAAAAAATTAATAATTGGTAATAAATTATTATTTACGGTATTCTGAAGTGCCGACGATTACAATATCGTGCATATTCATTATCGCGATTTATCGCATTACCGAATATCGGCACAAGTCTAATTGGTAGGTTTAAGGGATGTAGAATATGGTTATGCAAAATAAGGCATTAATATGTGCTTTATAAGTATTAATAAACAACCAATATCCTAGTAATATGCATACTAATAAGCAACTAGTTAATAGTGAGAAATGGACCCTAAACTAAAGTGTTACCAAAACTTTTTTTTTTTTTTTTTTACATTTATACTGTATAGTAATTACAACTTGTTTAAGATTTGAAAAATGTTATTTCATGTTTGTGCTTTTGACATGGATCTTTAAGACAAACCATGTGCAAATTCATCAGTCAGCACCATTGCTGAATATTTTTTCCTTAAAACAACAGTATACCAAAGACAGTTTCAAATATGCTGTTGGAAACTGCTCATTTCCTACCGTCACAAACATGAAACCAATCCTGTCAACGTGTGGGACAGGGCTCCTGCCACTGACTCCACTGACTTTCTATGATGTTCAATGCATTTGTAAGGATTCTGATTGTTAGAAGGCACCTGTCTGACTCTGAGATGGCGAATGGGAACATGGTTTGTGTAACATTAGCAACACATTATTAGCTGCTTGATAACATGGTCAAGCCAAAGGCTAATCATATCAATTACCGCTATGTGTCCGACGTTGTAGAGAGCGATACATAAATTGCATTACACATCGACTTGCTGACGACCCTGTATAATTTGCTCTTCCTCTTCTTCTAAATCAGTTTCTGGTTCAAACATATATGGCTAAATTAAATCAGTATTTCCACTTTACACAGCTGACCGAGTGGATCAGGTAGTCAGAGATTGTGAGATTGAGTGGGTGGAGGCGGGGACTAATTTGCATATTCACTGGGCATGAAGCAAGGGTGTAGAGTTACATTCAAGCTATTTAAATTAATATAAATTGATTATCAAAGATAAGTTTTAAGGGATAAAACTATTGACATCAGGGGGAATGAATTTAAGACTTAATTTAAGAATGAACATTTAAAATTGTGTGCAAAAACAGGACAGGTGATAGGTGATTCCTCGAAAACCATAACTTACCGATGGTTCCAGGCGGGCATGGCTGCTTGGCAACCTGACCCTGTCGTGTTTTGGGCCAGGTGAGAGTGGAGTCGGTGATGGGGCTGCAGAACTCCACAGCGATATTGGGGAGGACAGAGGAAGGGTCGGAGCGCGTGGAGGCCTCGGGAAGAGACTGGCGGTCTGTCGTCGTGCTCCGCGTGACCGGCGTTGTCGATGTGGCAGGTGATTTGGTTGTGGTGGTAGTTGTGGTGGTGGTGGTGGAAGTGGTAGTAGTGGTGACAGTAACGGGCCGAGTTGTGGTGCGTGTTGTTGTCGTGTCCATTAAGACGTTTCCAGAGGAGGAAGATTCTGAAATCAGAAATATTAGAGTGAGATTTAACACAATAAATGAGATTTAAATCAGAAAAATACATACTTCAAATGAGATTTTCTGTAATTATGACCGTTATCAGAAATAAATATTTAACCGGTAAAAGTAGTAAAATTTATCTAGCAGAAAATTGCTTAAATAAAAATAAACCAAGCAGTACCCCACATACAGAGATACAAAAATCAAACAGTTATATTGTGACACTGTCGTGACCTTGACACTTGCGCATTCTGCGTACGGTCATCCGCCAGAAGCTAGTTATTTGAATTTATAAAGTTTTAAATATGGATATTTTTCTAACAAAAATGCATCGCTTCGCTTCAGAAGGCCTTTATTAACCCATTGGAGTCGTATGGATTTTTTTTTTTTTTTTTATGGATGGATGCATTATTTTTTACTTCAAAATGCACAAAATGCAAAATGCAAGGTTCCAGAGCAAAAATATGATCTTGCTGCTTACTTCTATTATACCAGAAAATGTTTTAATGTCTATATTAATTTTGTTTTATCAATAAAGTTTTTTTTTTTTCTTTCAGTTAATGTTTACTGATGTTTTGTTAGTTAATGTTTTGAAATAACAGAAATGTTTTTTTTTTTTTATGGTTTTAGTATTAGTTTACCAGTTTACCATAAAAACATAGAAACAACTGACAAATATGCATATTAAAAATATGAAGAAATTGCGACAGTAGAATGGTTTATATATACACACATTTATATATATATACAGTATATATTAGGTCTGGGACAATAAATCGGGAATCGAGAAACGATTCTCGATCTATTCTGAGATTTTCCAAATCCATCACGATTCTCTCTCAAATCGATTTTGAGCTTAGTTTTTATAACATGTGATACTTAAAAAAAAAAAAAAAAATGAAAATTACTACTCTATTATGCAAAGACAAACATTATTATGCCCTTTCACATACTCTTAAACGTTCAAAAAAACATATTTTACATTGTTGCAGCACCACATTTATCAGTCTGTCAGTAACGCTCTGTTTACTTCCTGTCTCTATGAAGCCCCTCCTTCCGAAAAGCACAATATGATCTGATTGGTAATTACAACTTGTTTAAGATTTGAAAAATGTTATTTCATGTTTGTGCTTTTGACATGGATCTTTAAGACAAACCATGTGCAAATTCATCAGTCAGCACCATTGCTGAATATTTTTTCCTTAAAACAACAGTATACCAAAGACAGTTTCAAATATGCTGTTGGAAACTGCTCATTTCCTACCGTCACAAACATGAAACCAATCCTGTCAACGTGTGGGACAGGGCTCCTGCCACTGACTGATCTGATTGGTCGGCTGGATCAGTGTGTTGTGATTGGTCAACCACTTCCCCTTACCAAACTGTGAATTTCAACATTAGTAAAGCAGCTCAACCAAACCTTTTTTGCGTATATCTTGGGCGGGAATTATTTAAATGAGGGATATTGTGACGTGTAAAATCTCAAGACTACAATCAAGGTGTTTCAGGGAGTTCAGAAACAGTGCTTACTGATACAGAGAATAACTCAGTCACTTTGAACTTTGCAGACCTTTTACATGCTCAAACATCAACATTACACACTAAAGAAAATTGAACATGTAAAAAAAACAAAAACATAATAGGTCCTCTTTATGAATGAAATTGAAGGTTTGCTTTATAAAGTACACATCAACACCATTCTGAGGAACACAAGAAACACCTTCACTACACCAAATTGTTTTCATTCCAGTAATTGCTCATCAATAAATACAGAAACTGACTTGGTTTACATTTGGTTTGCAATTATCAAAGACGAAAGCAAGCAAATAAATAAATACGGTTACACTTTATTTTACAGTGCTGTAGTTAGTTGTCTAACGATCCGATGCATCGATGCAATGCGTAAAAAATCGATACCTGTGGGCTAATTATAGAGGCACCTTTGTTTTAACACTCTCCACATTTTCACACAATATCAGTCTATGCATTATCATGCATTATGCATGCATTCTCATTTAAACTACCTTTCAGAACTTGTGAAAGACACTCGGGACAGTTGATGGAACTGTCACTGAAAGAATATGGTCAAAAAACTGCCGCATAGGAGCGCCGGGCGCTGTGAGTCTGTGTTGCTTCAAGCGCATCATTCTGCACACGGGATGCGCGCAAGTGCTTTGTGCCGCTCTGTATTAGAGCCTTTATAATACATTTGCACAATGAAAGAATATTAATAGCCTGTCTTGTTTTGTCCTACCTATAATATGTTGTTGCTTCATTAAAAACCTGCGCTATACATTTAAAAGAAATGCCTTTTAATTATGTGTGTGTGTGTGTGTGTGTGTGTGTGTGTATGTATTTCTTGTTTATCAGTTTTTTGACATTACACATTTTATCACAGAACTAAAATACTTTCTTGACTGTTGTCATGTCATAAGCTGTCATTAGATTACTATGTGAATTTTTTATTTGTGGATGTCCCAGTCAGGGTTCAGGATGTGAAATTTTGAAATAAATGTTTGTTATATATTTTGGTTGCAGTTGTGAGTTAATAAAAAATTAACTGGTTGTGTAAAATAGGCTCAAAATATTAAAATATTGATCGAATTGAATCGTATCATAATCGTATCACAGAATATCGAATATCGAAATGCTGGCTATGAGAATCGATATTGTATCGAATCGTGATGAACTGTCCGATTTACACCCCTACTTGTAATTATACATAATTTACTGTTATTACAGTTGTAAGTACATGTAGTAACATGCAACTACGGCACTGTAAAATAAAACGTTACGATAAATACATTTTGATTTTACAAAGCAGAGCTGCTGCACAATTAATCAATAAAATCAAAAATACATATACGACCTGCATGCATGACAGGCTCCAAAGTGCATACATATTCAATATATCTGTATATTTCAACATTCATGAAGTCATTAAACAGACAGAATGATCTGCCGGTGCAGCTGCTGTCAGTCCTCCAAACACAAATAAAGGGCTAAAATGATCTGGCTGGGTTGTATGAGTCTGTGATACACAGAGCCTCCAAGGGAGATAATGTGCTAATAAACACAGAAACGAGAGAAAGAGAGAGAGAGAGAGAGAGAGAGAGAGAGAGAGGAATAAGCAATAAGCAAACAGAAGAGACTCTGGAGGAATTATAAGAAAGGCCCACGACCTAGGAAATACACACAAGCGCGCTCTTGTGCTGCAGGGTGATGTGATCCTAATGGCTATGTGTTTGTGTGGGCAGAACATCTATTCCGATCTATAATTGTTTACATTACAGAAAATTACATTTCCTGGCGTTTTCAAGAACTAACCGCATATGGCCACCAGCACTAGCGTGAACTTTACTGGTAATATAGTCTACTGCATAGGCTCCTTTTGACTATTGGCGATTGACTATTCTGGCAAAGAACTGCCCATTTAGACAGGAAGACACTGTCTGCCCAACATGTAAAACTACAGTTTGATATCGGTTTAATGCACCATTTAGGGGCACGGAAACTTGACATCAATGATCCCATATTAATAGCCATGAAAAACAAATTCACCTAGGCTAATGGTAAAGCAGTTATAGCAAAGGATGCTCCGATCAATCGGTATTGGCCGATAATCACATTCTATGACTTGATCGGTAGTCACTAAATTTGACCGATCCTGTGAACCATATCTGATTGTTTCGCAATTATGATGCAGTGATTTCCAACGTCATTTGAAAGTTCAACCAATGTAAACTGGATCTCGAATAATGCAGGTGTGTCGAGACCAATCGGACACTGTTTTACAACTGGTGCATGCTTGGATTAGATTGATTGCTCAGATTGACAGGTCTTGATTTACCATGCGCCATAGAATAAAACAGCGCTGAAGATCATCACTCAACAACCAGGATCTTATTACTTGTTACTTATTCTATAAATATGAATATTTTTATGCTTTGTGGCATTTACACATGTTAGTAGTTCTCATGTTCAGTAAAACACTCAACTGTTTTTTTTTTTGTTTTTTTTTTTTGTGTGTGTGTGTGTGTTGGATTGGTTTTTGGACTTTTGATAAAAAGGCTACCAAAAGGTTCCAAATGCCATAACTTTTGATTGCTTTGAGATATCAATACAAAATTCAGACCAGATGCAGTTGACATGACTGTGAACAAGCCCAAACTTGATTTTATGACCTGTCATATATGCTTTTAATAGTCATCATGTCAAGCATGAATAATAACTTTTGTTGAATATTGATATATAATAAATAAATCAATAAATTGCATCACTTTTTCAGTTTTGTTCTTTCCAGCAGAGTTGCAACATAAGAACCATTTTTCAACATGTTAAAGGTTTTCTATCAAATGAGACCATGTACTTGAAGATACCTTGTTTTTGTAGGTTATAAGCCATTACTTTTAAGTGTGCCACTTGAAATCATGTGAAATCATTAACAATGCCTTCCAGGTGTAAGGGGTTAACGGTGAACAAAGAGCTTATATCACCTATATAAAGTTAGAATGACCAGGATGAGTATTGGCCAAACATGATGATAAAAAAAAAAAAAAAAAAATTGTAGTCAGCATTGGCTGCAAAAATCCAGATCGGAGCACCCCTAGTCACAGCCAGTGCTTAATTTGAGCAGGATACTGTTCCAAAAATGTCAGATTTTGGATTTTTGCATTCTGGCATTTGATTTTAAATAACATTAACAACTGCATTACATGGTGACAGTGTGTACACGCATGTGAGCCAGTTTATGCAGAGGTTATGGTTTGCTATTGGCCCTCAACATATACATTTTTGACCAATTTTTAATTGGCAGCGGCTATTTATACTAAGTGGAAATAGCAATATTCTATTTACACTAAGTGAAAATAGCAGCATTTACTTAGCGATATGCTATTCACACTAGGTGAAAATAGCAATAGATTCTATTTACACCATGTAAAAGTATCAGTTCTTTGCAGTTAAAGTAAATAGTAATTAAATGCTATCTATACATTATATTGGCAGATATGCAAGACACATGCAGTTCTGTTTATTAACCGCTAGAGGGCCAAAACCCGCGGACAGCAGCTTTAATATCGCCAAAATGTCAAAACAACAATACTAATCAGGATTGCGGGAGTACTGCATCAAAAACAAAACTCAAAACACAAAAACAAAGAGCTGAATCCAAACGCAAAGAGTTTAATAACAAAATAATAATAATAATAATAAAACCACAACAGAGAACAGAGAACCAGGGAACAGAATGAGCAGCAAAAAAATGTGCATACATGTAAGAAAAGACTTGACAAGAAACACTGGGGTTTAAATACTAGAGGGGTGATAGCCAAACAAGACACACCTGGGAATGATCACAGAACTAATCAACTAGAAAAACTACAAAGGACTACAAAAATGGCACGCAGGACAGGAAACAGGAAGAGAAGCTAGGTAAAATGCAAATATATATTATATATAAATATAAATTTGTATATATATATATATATATATATATATATATATATATATATATATATACACAAATTTAAGTAACTAATATTGTTTATTAATTTCATAAACTCTACACTTGCTCACTATTAATTAATGAGCAATTAAAAGTTCAGCATCACCTGCTGCATGAGTTAATTCTGTATTAAAACTTTAATAAGTCATGCCCAGAGGGCTGCTATACTTCAAAAAGAGCAAATTAACCTGATTCTGATTTTTTCTTTCTATTTTTGGCCTTCGCTATTTTATAGATAAGGATAGTGATGATATTGAGAGAAGAGGCTAATGGGATCAGCTAACGACACGTACTGTCCGTCAGCCCACAACGCTGATTCGTTTTAAACTAAAGTTGTAAATTTGGTGCAATCCACCCACATTTTGTATGATATCTCATTTTAATGTAGTACAATTTGTATTTTCTGAGTAAAATCTATTAGTTTACACACATTTGAGTTTTTAATAACTTCTGCATTCCCATGAATATGTAGAACTCTTTTAACAACAAAAATGTAAATAATAATAATAAAAAAAGATATATATATTAATACATAATAATAGTAATAATACTAATACTACTACTAATAATACATTGAATGCCTTTGTTATAACTAACCATATGGCAACGATCATGCATGCAAACACACTGACATTGTGACTCCATAATAAACATCCACAGCTTGTGAATCAATGACAGCCATGAGCGCAGCTTCCAGCATCTCTGCATCATTAAACATGAACGCACAGAGACGCATCATCAGGCACTGTGGGTGGAAAACGCTTACTCCAACATCTCAACAAAAACTCTCCCTCCACACACACATGCAGCAGCTTTGGGTGATTTAAGACTAGATACTGCCCGATTCCTCCCAAAACCACCTGACCATGACCAGATAAATCCTCAAAAACACTTCAGCACATGAACATGTTTGATATTTGCTGATATCACTGATGTCTAAAGATGATTATATACACTGCAAGTTAATGGCTTTTGTGAAATTTCAATTTTTCCAAACCCATAAGACCGTCTTTCATCTTTGGAACACAAATTAAGATATTTTTGATGAAATCTGCGAGGTTTTTCATCTTCCGTAGAAAGAAATGTAAGTACCACATTCATGGTCGAGAAAGGTAGCAAAGACATCGTTGAAACAGTCAACATGACTACAGTGATTCAACCATAATGTTATGAAGCGACGAGATTTCTTAATTTCTTCTCTCCCCTGTCATTCTCCTATGTCAGAATGGTGGCTCAGTATTGGCCGGCTCCTTTTTCAGCATCACACGCATGTGTCGTGGTGTTCATGTGAACAGTAATTAAAGGATTAGTTCACTTTGAAATGAAAATTAGACCAACCTTTATTCACCCTCAAGCCATCCTAGACGTTCGGACATTTGGAGAAATATTAATAAATATCCTGACACATCTGGGCTTTATAATGGCAGTGATAGAGTTCAATGAGTATGAGCTGAACAAAGTGCTTCCATCCACATCCATTCATCATAAATATGAACCCCACACAGCTCCGGAGTGTTAATAAAGGCCTTTTGAAGCAAACAATGTGTTTGTGTAAAATAAATATCCATATTTAAACAAGTTATGAAGTCGAATATCAAGTTTCCACCAAACCACCTTCCGTATTCAACGTACGCATAAAGTGTAGACCTCTTGCGGTTCACAAAGCTTACGCTACGTCATACGCCTTCCCTATTAAACTTACGGAAAAAAAGTGTAATTGACGCAACGCCAGTTTATACTTTCTTTGTAACTTGTATACGGAAGGCGGTCTGGCGGAAGCTCGAAATTTGACTTCATAACTTGTTAAATATGGATATTTATTTTACACAAACGCATCTCTTCACTTCAGAAGGCCTACATTAACCCCCTGGAGCTGTGTGGAGTATGTTTATGATGGATGGATAAGGATGGAAGAACTTTGTTCAGCTCATACTCATTGAACCCTATCACTGCCATTATAAAGCATCAGGATATTTATTAATATTTCTCCAATTATCTTCATCAGAAAGAAGAAAGTCATATACACCTAGGATGGCTTGAGGGGTGAGTAAAGGTTGGGCTAATTTTCATTTCAAAGTTAACTAATCCTTTAATAACAGAAATTTCATTTTTATAATATAATTATTTATAATGTTACACACTGCTGTGAGGCTTAAAGTCTGCTTTTAATTTAAATCATTTTAAATTTACTGCCCTAGAGTGTCATTTCATCATCACTACTTATTAAAAATCAATCAATCAATCAATCAATCAATCATCTATCTATCTATCTATCTATCTATCTATCTATCTATCTATCTATCTATCTATCTATCTATCTATCCCTTTTTTTAATCTATAATTATTGCTAACTATAAGGACCTTTTCTAAATGTCAACTAAACCTCATTAGAGTATTAGTAGACTGTAGTAGTAGACTGTTAGTAGACTGTTAGGTTAAGGTTAGGTGTTAGGGTTAGTAGAGTAAGTTGACATGTAGTTGCAAAGTTATTATAGTGCGTAGAATGTCTTTTGGGAGCATCAAAATAGTGTTAGCATATATTAAGAACACAGTCTACTAATATTTTAATGAGAGTTAGTTGACATGCAGTTGCAAAGTTACTTATAGATAGCTAAAGTGGACCAAATGTAATCATACCAAATGTATCAGTTTCCACAACAATATTAAGCAGCTGTTTTCAACATTGATAATAATAAGAAATCTTCAAGCTTGAACAGCTTCCCTAACTTCTCATATTACAAAAATTTGCAAATGGGTCATTATTATTATTATTATTATGTTATTGCATTTTTATTGCATTATTATTATTATTATTATTATTATTATTATTGCATTTCTATTAAATAAACATGTTCAATTGGTAACCCTATTTGCTAGTGATTATTTGTTCTTCAGAAGTGTTCATTTTAAATTGTGGAGGAGTTCAACAGAGAGGCTGCTCACTGCAGAGCCAATGGGTGGAGCTTGGCGTAATGGGTGGAGCTAGACAGCCCAACCACGCCCTAACCGTATAACCCTTTTCCTAAACATAACTCCACCCATTATGTCCAGAGAAGGGGAGCTGGACGTCATGTGGCTCTGCAGTGAGCACTACTTGGATGAACAACCGACTGATTGGAAGTGATTGGAGCATGTGATTTTCACAAGTTCTTTTTTTTTTTTTTTTCTTTAGATGGTCAGTGGGCACGAGACTAGACAAGAATTAACTGTTTTTATCTCGCATGAAACTCAATTAACTCAACTGGTCAATCTGCAAATCTGTCTCGTTCCGCCTCTCAGTAATTTCCAATCCATGCAAGAAACATTTTTAAAACATTCTGTCCATTATCAGGATTGACGGCAGATGCAGTGCGTTCCGCGGCAATGGTTCGCATTTTAGCCGACGTGCTATTACACTTAATTTGAAGTGCTCTTCTTGTCATAATTATCTCTCGTTCCTCTTCTCAGCACCAAAGAAAATGAAGAGAAGTTTCTCTCCCTGTCAGAAATAGCTCATTACTTTGAATTGTCTCTCTATTCTGGTGTCTTATCAGTGTGAGTGAGAACTGGCTCAGCTCATTCACGTCTGGCAGAAAGATGAAGCATCTCTATCATTGCTCAGTCACAGCCATTTTTTTAATTAACATTTGGACTAATTTCACAGTTCTCATCATGGCTGGTTATGGTATTGCAGGGTAAGGTGCACACACACACACACACACACATTGTGTTTCCATGTTTTATAGGGACATTCCATAGACATAATGGTTTTTATATTGTACAAACTGTATATTCTATCCACTAACTCTATCCCTACCCCTAAACCTACCCATCACAGAAAACTTTCTGCTATTTTAGTTTTTTAAAAAGATCATTCTGTATGATTTATAAGCTTGTTTCCTCATGGGGACAAAACAAAATTGTCTCCACAAGGTCAAAATTTACTGGTATTACTATACTAAATTGGTTTGACATTTCGTCACCTTGGAATTATAAGGTACTATCTGACATTTTTGTCAAAATTGAGTTATTCACATATTCTTATTCTGTGACAACTTATTTATATTATGTGATTTTTTCATTAAGTGGTGTACATTTTGGGTATTTTTTTAAAAAACAAAAAGGTTCTATCTATAAAGTCGAACTCTAATTTGGTTCTATAAGGTTCTATCTGCGAGCCACTCAGCACTTCAAATGCAAACACGAGGACCAATTAGGATGAGCTTTCTTTGTCATGTCGCCGGACTGCTCCATGACAGCGGAAAAGAGAGCAGAAAATGCGAAATCAGTGAAGACTAAACAATGTCGCAAAATGCAATGTTTATTAGAAACCTCATGATGGACTATTTTATGTATGATTTTGTTAATGACAGCAGCGCAAATTCCAGGGAATTTCAGTTTCTTTTGCGTGTTTTGCTTCAGCTATTGTGTTTTGCTGAGGAGTTATTTTCATAGACACCACACTAGCCAGTAGTGCTATTAAGAGGCAAGACTAAAGGATAGGTGTTTTTTAGTCTATTTGCTTTATTCCAGTCACTTCATTTTCATACGAGGGAATGTCATGTAGGGGGCTAAAGGCGCCGCGGGGCAAAAGGCGCCTTTGATTTTATTTTCCTCTAAAGCACTAGATGGCACAAAAACTTGCCGCAGCACTTTCCTAAATATCCGCTTTCCAAAATGCACGTGTAAATTTGTCTGATCCTTGACGCGATCTCGGGCAGCAACGCAAAGTTGATTCTGAGGTAGTTTGATGTAAAATTTGATGTTTTTTAAAATGTTGTTGATTTAAGTAGCAAATGAGAATCTATTAAATTAATGTTTGTATTTTCAGACAAATGTCTTCTTAATGATTTTCAGTTTTGTTCAAGGTAATTCAAGCAACAGTTTTTCAATAACGGAAGAATATGTAAAAGTATGGTATTTGGGGTAAAAGGCGCCCCTGCTGTTGGGGCAAAAGGCACAATATTAACATGATAATGAATAGCTGACTGACTTTTCCATTTGTTGATGTGACATGGATAGATTCAGATATAAAATTGGGTATCCATCTTAGAGATAATACCCATATTTAATGAAACAATCATATTAAAAAAATATTATATAATCATTTCATAATAAAATATAATTTATTGTTATTACTGTAAATCTATATTAAATATTGTGGGATCTCCTTCAATGCTTTCAGAATCTTTACTTTTTTAAAGTAATTATGTTTTTGTATTTTTAAAATATATTTTTATATTAACATGGGCCTATTTTAATGACAGTATGTTTATTGAACACAGATGAATTCTTTTATTTATCAAAATAAACAGAAAATAGTACAAACTTTGCTGAAGTGATTCTTTTGAACAAGTATTAACCTAGACATTATTAAAAACATATTATTTTAGCTAAAGTATTTGTATAAATACTGTGTGCCTTTTACCCCATGCCGGGGGGGGGCCTTTTACCCCACACATTACCCCTCACCACCTCATACATTTATAATATTTTATACAAAATTAACCACTTTGATGATTTATTTTCACACAAAATCTGTTGCTCCATCAATGTTCAATACAAACATATATATTTTCCCTGCAATCATACACTTTGAGAGTATGAAAAGCACATTTTTTCTTAAGGTGTGCCTTTAGCCCCGTTGTACCCTATATATTAGTTTATGTTTTAACCTTGATCCATCCTGTGTACTTGAGCTGTATGTAGCTATAAAGCTCTATGCTCTATACAATTTACATTGTTAGTAAAAACTGAGTTGTTGCATAGTTGAAATAATTTAATTATAGTCAGTGAAACATTTCAATGTTTATTAAGCTTTGTTAAACACCTTTGATGAAGCATTGTCTGTTTTCTTGCAGTTTTTTAGGCTTAAAATATCTTAAATTTTACAATATTAAGCCTTAAAAGTCAAATAGTCAACAATTTAATTGATTAAACATTAGCATGTTATTTCAGCCATACTGATGTCTATCGAGAAAGCCATTTTACCTGTCCCACTTTCTGTGGAATAAAGTCCTGCTCAGAAGTATTACAGTAGCTGCTTTCTGAAAAGGAAACTTAAATGGTTCCTGAAATAATGTTAAATTACTCACCATATTCCTACCTAAATTTGCACTGGACAAAATATTTATCACTGCCTTTTATGCTTAACTTGAACAAGAAATCATTCTAAAATATGAAATATATGTCATAGAAAGCATTTAATTGAACTTTCTCATGCATGTCAACACATTGTTACAACACAAATTTTATGTTTTAAATCAAATTATAAGTAAACTGTTTGTGTTTCTTGAAAATGATTGCTTCAATTAATGTTTTGCAAGATAGAACCTTATAATTCGAAGCAGAAAGTGATTTTTTGGAATTAGAAGGTTCTATCTGCATTTGACCCATTCCAAAAATCCCCATTTACAAATTTGAGAGGATTTTGATATTGTACACTTAGAATATATTTAGGGTCTCTGTCGTTTTCATGTATGAAAGAAACTTGTCCCCCCTAATAATTTTTGCTACATGTAAATGGAATGCAAAAACTTTGAAGCTCAATATCTCAAAACTGCTCAGAATTCAGAGAGAACCTTATAATTCCAAGGGGACGATTTGTTTGGGATATTTAGATAATCTGCCTCATTAAGAAAAAAAGGCTATTACATTCAATGCATTTGTGATCAAAGTCATCATTAAATCAACATTGATTATATTTATTTTATTAATGCATGTTACTGGTCTTATTGTGAAAGATTCATCCTTGCATGTATTTTATTCTTTATTTGTCTTTCTTTCTGTCTGTCTATCAGCAAAATCTTAGTAATCACCCGGAACACCCTAGCAACCACCTAGCAACATGCCAACTTTAAACAGAATAGGACACTGGTGAATACATGTTTAGCAGATAAAATCATCTGCATGTACACTTTTATGTTTCCACTTCTGCAGCCTATTTTGTAAGTGAGCTACAATTCATCTGCCCAGGAGTCTTCAGGTCTTGACTCCACATCGAACAGTGTATTATATCATAGCGAATGCCAGAGCGAGTCAAAAGATCTCAAGTAGTCATGGCACAATGCAGCGCTCCTCTGAGGTCACGGCTAAACATATTCCACTCTACATATGGGCCAAATTAGGTCAATTATAGTCTGCCTGAAGAGGCCCTGCAGAGCGGAGAGCTTCGGTGAGGCTAGGCAACACTTCAGCTCTCATGGCGCGTCCCGTACCAGCTCCAAACATCACTGCTTTTGACATTCCCTCACATGGTCTGAATATCAGCAGATAGGGCCTGCAAAAGCTATAAGGAAGAGAGCTTCTTTTCTACACAGCAGGTCAAAATGAGAGATCAGTATCTCACACGGAACCGTCCATCAAGAAGGACACCTCAGACATGTCAGGTTTCAAAGAAAAACAAGGTGATGTTCAACAGCATTCACTATTTTGAGACTTCATAACTAAAGGATAATCCGCTTTATTAAGAAAGAGTGTGCCACAAAAATAAACATACATTTTGAGGGAAATTTCATTTCATGTTCATATACAGCATGACGTGTTTGGCTTGCTGCTATGGGCACAGGTATGAAACTGTCATCTGGAATAAATAAAGACCAAAGAAAATGTTCTGCACCTCATGTGGGGTTTTCTTTATGTCAATTGTGTTACCTAATGCTGGTTTGAGATTTCAAGGTGATTCTGTAATGTGGTGCTTATTTTGGAGATTACATTCTGATTTTATCATCTGATGCAGATTTTGTTGTTGTCCGACTCTAATTTTGAAGATTATATTCCAGATTTGTAATTCTGAATCCCAGTTGCAGAACCGAAGATGAATTCATTATTAGACACTGATTTCATGACCCTGTGCTGACTCTTCTCTGATGCTGATTTTGGATATTTCAAGGTAATTCAATTATTTGATGCTGAATTTGGGAAAATCAGTGTGATTCTGTTATCTGATGCAGATTTTGAAGCATTCTTGGTTATTCTGTTATCTGACGCTGATTTTGGAAATTCATGTTGTTCATGTTATCTGATGCTGATTTTGGAAATTCATGTTGTTCATGTTATCTGATGCTGATTTTGGAGAGTTCATGCTGATTCTTTTATCTGATGCCTTTTTAAAGATACCATTCTGATTCTGCTATCTGATGTTAAGTTCAGAGATGTAATACTGATTCTGTTAACTGATGCTTATTTAGAATATTCCACATTGATTCCGGAATATGATGTAGATTTGTTGTTGTTGTCTGTTGCTATTTGAATATTATATTCCAGTTTTGTCATTTGAGGCTGATGATTTTGCATTCTAAAGCTGAGTTCCAGATCTAATGATGATTTCATAATTAGACACTGATTTCATGACTCTGTGCTTACATTGCTATCTGATGCTGATTTTTCAGATTCCAAGTTAATTCTGTGATATGATGCTAAATTTGGGAAATTTAATGTGATTCTGTTGTTTTCGAGATTCATAATGTTCATGTTATCTGATGCAGATTTTGATGCGCTCATGTGGAATCTTCTATCTGATGCTGATTCTTGTTAACTGATATTAACTGATGATGAATTCAAAAACCACTGTTCATTCTGCTACTGTATCTCATACTAGTTTTGAAGATTCCATACTAATTCTAATTAAGTCTGATTAATGTTGATTTCAGATATTTCATGCTGATTTTGTTATATTATGCTGATTGTGGACATTCTGATGTGATTAATTAATCTGATGCTGATTTTGGAGATTTGAAATTAAATCTGTTGTCACACTGATTTTGGACATTCAAAGGCAATTCTGTTAAACTGGTTTCTGAATATTCAATGTTACACAGTTACACAGAAACACATGAGACAGGAGTTAACACACATACACAAAAAAACAAAACAAAACACATACACAAGGCCACAGGAGCAGGGCATGAGAACAGATGTTGTAAGCACAGTGTTCATCTCTCTCTTGACTGCCTCTATAGAGGAACTATAGCTGGAGAGGGTATGTGGGGAGGGGGGGTGATAAAGTGCGACACACTTGTGCCCGTGAGCCAGGGGATTTTCAACAGTGAGTAATGGAGCTGTGAGCAGTGATAAAACCAGCCTGCAGCCAAACGCTCCCTGAAACCTAAAACATATAGAGGACCTAAAAATAAACGTACAATACTGTATAAATTAAATAGGTGAGTTGAGAACCTGTCCAAGTCATATTTCACCCGAAAATCAACAGAAGCTTATTTCAGTACCATTAAGATTTTCTGCATTGTGACACCTATTTAGAAAACATTTAAGCACATTTCCCCCCAATAAATTTTCATCATTTTTTTATTCTTAATAATGTATCCCATTTGATTTTCATAATTGTAACTGAGTTTTTAAAAATACATTTTTTTTTTTTGCCAACAGCTTTCAGTATTTCATAAAAAATAAAATAAAATATAGGCCCTTTACTAAATGGCGCACTTGACATGTACTTGCGGTCCTGCAATGATTTTAAATGATGATTCTCTTTTTGGCTGCTATGAGACTTTTCACTGTTTGTGAGATCTGTTTGCTGGTGGGGATTTTTCAGTGACTCTTTCTGAAGTTACATCGATATGCCAGTAGGTTGCAGCAAGTAACTGTCATTATTTACATTTAGATTTCTATAAAAAATAAAAATAAAAATTAGGCAACTAACCCTAAACCAAACACTTATCCTAATCCTAACCCTAAAGTAAGTACATGTTGTTATTTATTATTTATTATTACTCAGTACTTAAATGTATAATTACACTGTAACACAGACACCTTAAAATAAAAAGTAACTAAAAATTGCAACGTAAACACATTGCATTTAAGATATATATTTTTTACCAGATCATCAGAGATCATGTTTTACTGTTTGAGCTACAGGAATGCTTTATCAGTGAGTCATTGAATTGTTTACTCAAACAGTTCCATTTAAAGTTAGCATGAAAAGGAAGTTGCGATAGACTTTTCTTCCTTATTGTGACGTATCTACAAATGAAACAGCTTCTTGAACAAGACAAATTGTAGGACAGGACTTGATTTTGTCCATGGGGGATTGATCGGATGGTGGGATGGTTGTGGTCTGCTATTGGTTGATCTCATGTGAGTAGGGGAACAGAGAGGGGAAAGTTATTTTTATTAAAGTCGTCATGAAATCAAAATTGACACAATTTATTTTGTTAGTGCACATTACTAGTCTTGTTGTGAACAGTTAACACGTGCAAGTTAATAAACTGAAAAAACAAATAGTTTGTTGTGGTAATCTTTAAAGGTGCCATCAAACGTTTTTTTTTACAAGATGTAATATAAGTCTAAGGTGTCCCTTGAATGTGTCTGTGAAGTTTCAGCTCAAAATACCCCATAGATTTTTTTAAATGAATTTTTTTAACTGCCTATTTTGGGGCATCATTAACTATGCACCGATTCAGGGCTGCTGGCCCTTTAAATCTCATGCTCCCTGCCCATCGAGCTCGCAACTCTATAATACAGTGCATTTACAAAGTTCACACAGCTAATATAACCCTCAAATGGATCTTTACAAGATGTTCGTCATGTATGCTGCATGCATGCTTCGGGTCATGTGAGTATAGTATTTATTTGGGTGTTTACATTTGATTCTGAATGAGTTTGAGGCTGTGCTTCGTGGCTAAAGCTAACATTACACACTGTTGGAGAGATTTATAAAGAATGAAGTTGTGTTTATGAATTATACAGACTGCAAGTGTTTAAAAATGAAAATAGCGACGGCTCTTGTCTCCGTGAATACAGTGATAAACGATGGTAACTTTAACCAACAGTAGCCTACATTAGCAACATGCTAACGAAACATTTATAAAGACAATTTACAAATATCACTAAAAATATCATGATATCATGGATCATGTCAGTTATTATTGCTCCATCTGCCATTTTTCGCTGTTGTTATTGCTTGCTTACCTAGTCTGATGATTCGGCTGTGCACAGATCCAGACGTTAATACTGCCCGCCCTTGTCTAATGCCTTTCATAATGTTGGGAACATGGACTGGCATATGCAAATATTGGGGGCGTACACCCTGACTGTTACGTAACAGTCGGTGTTATGTTGAGATTCGCCTGTTCTTCGGAGGTCTTTTAAACAAATGAGATTTATATAAGAAGGAGGAAACAATGGAGTTTGAAACTCACTGTATGTCATTTCCATGTACTGAAATCTTGTTATTCAACTATGCAAATATAAATTCAATTTTTAATTCTAGGGCACCTTTAAACAAAATCTGATAAAATTTGCTTCTGCTCTGGAATGACGTTTTCTCTCTGATGACATCAGTTTGATGGCTTGGGTAAAATATCCTTAACCACTCCCCTCCAACCGTCAAGCCCCGTTCACACCGCCAGCGACAAGCATGCGACAAAGCGACAGGATCCCATTCATTTCAATGGAGCGCTGGCGACTTCCGGCGACAAGAGCGACAGTGACCGTTGGCGACGGAATGTAGGCGTGTCAAGCATCGAGAGACAAGCGACAAAAGTTCAGATATTTCAACTTTATGCAAATCAGGAGCGAATTTTGCGAGCGACAGCCAATAGGAATGAAGCTCTCTGGAGCTCACGTCACCGTCTCGAGTGCAGGCAAGACAGACAGGAATAGTTCCGGAGCGATTTCACTGTTTTATATGATTTGACTGTACATACATGGATATAATTAAATGATGCGTGGAAAAGAAACGGTCGGCAGTCTTGTGAGTTTGATTCATACATTTTGTGTTGTTATTATATGATGCTGTGAGCAGTTTAGCACTGCTGCAGTTCATATTACAGTTCATATTACACATTTTAGTATTTTTGACAGTATGAGTGAGTTTAATTTGTTGATAGACCGATCGTTAATCTAGTTAATTATTAATGCACCGAGCTCTGCAGTCACAACACTCTACAACAGCAGAATATTACTTTTAATTATTTTAAACCTAATTCCTTGTCAAATTAGAATGATTTCTTAGTTTTATATATCATTTGTGATTGCATTTTCTATAGATATGATCAGATGTGCAGTCTACCAATTACATTAGAGCGACAGCACTAGGAACGCCCACAAGCGACTTCACAGTAGAAGACTAGCGACATGCAGCGAAAAAGTCGCTGGCGGTGTGAACGGGGCTTCAGTCTGCTATGAGCAAGAGATGGAGAGGACATGTGGAAAAATAAAACCATGGCCTCTTTTCAATAATATGTTTTACTCTGAAATACATCACAACACTAAAGTAAAGTCATTTGCAACTTCCGGTTCACATGGACTTTAAAGATTATGAGGCACATGAATAAAAAAAAAATAATAATATATATATATATATATATATCATTTATATAAATACTGCAATATTCCATAATAAATAAGACATCCATTTTTTATTTCACTGTCACTTTAAAACACTAATTTATCCAAGAATTAAACAAGAATGTTGCTGACGCAATGTTTGATCTTTGTTTACAACTATTTTTTACTGCAACGCTTTGTCTAAAATGTAAGTTACTCAATTTTAACTTTTTGTTTATTGTTGTTGTACAGCAATATCACAATCATAAGTGTGTTGTTCTGAATATCAGCATGGCTGAAATTCAGCCACAGGTATTTATAGCTATGCTGATATTCAGAACAACAACACTGTTGCTTGTGTCATTTTGATTAATTGTCACTAAGGCTAAAACCTTAAATATCTAAGAATCTTATAAAGAAATGCATCTTATAATTCAGTTTGCATTTGGTGAGCATCTATGCATACAGTATATGTCCACAAGGTCTTGAAACATTAATAGTGTGTGATGAACAGAAGCACATCAAAAGAGTCACCTTCAGATCAAGGTTAATTCCAGGGGAAACAAAATGCTGCAGGTTTTGTGCATTCAGAGGACAGAGCGCACACACACACACACACACACACACACACACACACAACACACCCACCCACCCACCCACCGCTGCTCTATCTGCATGTGTAAATTGAGAATGTTCTTAGTGTCTGACTCTGTAGCATGTAAGAGCGTCTCAAATCACACAATCATTTAATAAAAGCAACACAACCTCATGTCTAGCCTGCCAAAAGGAAGAAAAAAAAACACACCACAGCCACACACACAACATAATGGGTACGAATGCATTGCAAGCATGTCTGTGCCATTAAACTGAATGTGTTATTATTCAAAGTTCCAAACAGTTTCTAAACCTGGTCACAGCAAAAGGGCAAAATTTCAAAAGTATAATCCCTCAATCGCAAAATAAATAAATAAATAATAAATTGTAATAAATACTTTTTATCAAGTTATAAATTGAAGAAAAGTCACAATTACCTTTTTTATGGCACAAAAAAAGCTTCCATATCAAACTTTTGCTCTACAGAAAAGCGACTGTAGAAGACGACAGTTCACACTAGGCAATACCAACTCATTTAGATTTTAGTACTACCGTACTTGCATGATAAATTCTGTACAATATCAACTATAGACTGTCTAATAGTGAATGTAAAAAAAATAAAAATAAATAAAATAAAAAAAAATATTCACGTAGCATATGCAACGTTATGATAAAACAGTAGTTTGAAGGAAGGAAATCTCTGACTGAAAGCAGTCAGTAAAGAGCAGAAGCTTGAGTGATGATGGCTCATGACAGGCTGAGAGTGTAAATGTGATGTGGCCGCAGAAGCTTCTTCACTGTCAAAAACATTGTGTCCAAAATTTTGGCATACAGATCAAATGCAACAAGGACATAAATGTAAGTGCATTTCTGCTGCTGTCTGTCGTCAGGGAGACATAATTGTGTCTTTGAACATAGATTTGTCTGTCACTGAAAACGAAGGCTTTAGTTCAGAAAATAATCTTATTGCTAGAGCTACAATATCACTACAACTATCTATATAATATATAATAACAGCCTGAACTCTTCTGGAAAGGCTTTCCACAAGGTTTAGGAGTGTGTTTATGGGAATTTTTCACCATTCTCCTAGAAGCGCATTTGTGAGATCAGGCAGTGATGTTGGCGAGAAGGTCTGGCTCGCAGTCTCCGATCTAATTCATCCCAAAGGTGTTCAATCGGATTGAGGTCAGGACTTTAGACCTTGCTTGTCATGTTGGAACAGTAAGGGGCCATCCCCAAACTGTTCCCACAAAGTTGGGAGCACAAAATTGTCCAAAATATCTTGGTATGCTGAAGCATTAAGTGTTTCTTTCACTGGAACTAAGGGGCCAAGCCCAACCTCTGAAAAACAACCCCACACCATAATCCCCCTTCACCAAATTTTACACTTGGCAAAGTGCAGACAAGTACCATTCTCCTGGCAACTGCCAAACCCAGACTCATCCGTCGGATTGCCAGGCAGAGAAGTGTGATTCGTCACTGCAGGGAACACGTCTCTACTGCTCTAGAATCCAGTGGCGGCGGGCTTTACACCGCTGCATCCGATGCTTTGCATTGCACTTGGTGATGTAAGGCTTGGATGCAGCTGCTCGGCCATGGAAAGCCATTCCATGAAGCTCTCTACGCACTGTTCTTGAGCTAATCGGAAGGCCACACGAAGTTTGGAGGTCTGTAGCTATTGACTCTGCAGAAAGTTGTGCCCATGTCTGAGTTGCTGTTGTTCCCAGTTGCTTCCACTTTGTTATGATACCACTAACAGTTGACCGTGGAATATTTAGTAGTGAGGAAATTTCACGAATGGACTTATTGCACGGGTGGCAACCTATCACGGTACAACGCTTGAATTCACTGAGTTCCTGAGAGCAACCCATTCTTTCGCAAATGTAGAAGCAGTCTGCATGCCTAGGTGTTTGATTTTATACACCTGTGGCCATGGAAGTGATTGGAACACCTGAATGCAATGATAGTGGTGTCCCGATACTTTTGGCAATATAGTGTGTGTGTGTGTGTGTGTGTGTGTGTGATATACTGCATTTATAACCTTTAAAAGTTTGGGATCTGTACGATTTTTTAAATGTTTCTGAAAGAAGTCTCTTCTGCTCACCAAGGCTGCATTTATTTAACAGAGTAATACTGAAATATTATTACAATTTAAAATAACAGCCTTCTATTTTAATATATTTTTATAAAAATATATTTATTTTATTTAATATATATATATATATATATAACATTTTTTTGTAAAATCAAAAAATGTGGTGGCAACTATGATACTTTGCCTGACAATGAGGGTGACTGAGAAAAAGAAAAGAAAAAAAAAATGGTGGAATGCAATTAGAATACTTTAGAAGCTATTTGAATTATTTTCCTGTAGTGATGACCGAATGAATCTTCTGCATATTACTGTGCAGCAGTCAATGCTTTTTTTCCCACAGTCTTAGTGAAGATGTTTATAAAAGTTTTCTTTCTTTAAAAAGCATTTAATTAAATGGCAAAAGGAATGTCACACATTGAGTAGCATTCGCTCTGTAATTACTGCCAGCCCAGGCGACGACATTCTGACTTTCAGTAAGTAGCCATGAACTTGCCCTACACTAACTTCACTCGATGTTTTCCAATTAAAGAGGACATTCCAAACTTTCTGGTCTAACCAATAACTCAGGCAAACCCCATGGAAGCTCATTCTATCTGTGTGCCGCCTGCAGACACTAAACAACGCATTTCACTAAATCAAAAAGCAATGTTTCCAACTGCAGCATTCCCACCAGAACTAAAATGTTTCACTAAAATGTTATTATCAGCTGCGCTAGTTTCTCATGAAAACATGCCTCGGGTTGCCATCGCGTAATTATGGTTATGACATGGTGTGAACGCAGCATAAGGTCGTTGTTTTGGTGCAAAAGGTGGCTGCTGTTTGTTTACAGTGCTCGGTGACTGACATCTGTCTAATTCTGCATAGCCTCATGGAACGTGCTGATGACGTGTGATATCTGCATGAGCAGGGTACATGGAGGTGCTGGCAAAATTATTTGGAATGCGCACGGGAAAATTACGAGATACAGGCAAAACAAGTCAAAAATGACGATTTTGGTTGAATTTGAGGTTCACACAAAAATGAATTCATTAAGCCCTCATCTAGTGATCCAAATGCTTCAAATAGCAATTAAATATCTAAAGTATCTTTATTTGTATGTTTTCTGAGAGTAGCAGCCTACCTTTCCTACTGCGCTTCCCCTCAGCAACTACCTCATTAGTCCAAGTTTGGTATCGTTTTAAAGCGCAGTATTCCAACTCCGTGAATATTCATATCAAATTTTTGATGGCAGGAGTGTGAACCAATAAAATATGATTTTCAAACTCATGCTGATATAAACAAATCGATCTTACTCACACTGACTAACAGATCTGAAGGACTCGCACAAAGACGCCTCAGACAGCGCGCAATCCCTATATATACATATAAAGAGAATTACAGTACTTCAAAATAGTGAAGTAAAATATTAAAAAAAAAAAAGTTGAATATATATATTTTTTCAATATAGATATTTGGTTTTGATGAGGTGTGTGCCAAATTAGGTGTTATTAACAGGGATTTAAGGTATGGTTGCTAGGTGATTTTGTTTTGGAACCTTCAGAAAACTTTAACTCGATTTTTCTCAAAATTGACTTTGCTGACTCTATCAAACAGGTGTAGCTCAGTCATTTGTTTGTGATTCCTACAAAATATACATAATTTTGAAGGTTTTTTTAATAGAGATTGTGAAAATTACGGAAAGTATTCAGATCCCCTTAATTTTTTTTACTCTTTGTTATATTGCAGCCATTTGCTAAAATCATTTAAGTTCATTTTTTCCTCATTAATGTACACACAGCACCCCATATTGACAGAAAAACACAGAATTGTTGACATTTTTGCAGATTTATTAAAAAAGAAAAACTGAAATATCACATGGTCCGAAGTATTCAGACCCTTTGCTCAGTATTTAGTAGAAGCACCCTTTTGATCTAATACAGCCATGAGTCTTTTGGGGAAAGATGCAACAAGTTTTTCACACCTGGATTTGGGGATCCTCTGCCATTCCTCCTTGCAGATCCTCTCCAGTTTTGTCAGGTTGGATGGTAAACGTTGGTGGACAGCCATTTTTAGGTCTCTCCAGAGATGCTCAATTGGGTTTAAGTCAGGAAGAACAGTCACGGAGTTGTTGTGAAGCCACTCCTTCGTTATTTTAGCTGTGTGCTTAGGGTCATTGTCTTGTTCGAAGGTAAACCTTCGGCCCAGTCTGAGGTCCTGAGCACTCTGGAGAAGGTTTTCGTCCAGGATATCCCTGTACTTGGCCGCATTCATCTTTCCCTCGATTGCAACCAGTCGTCCTGTCCCTGCAGCTGAAATACACCCCCACAGCATGATGCTGCCACCACCATGCTTCACTGTTGGGACTGTATTGGACAGGTGATGAGCAGTGCCTGGTTTTCTCCACACATACCACTTAGAATTAAGGCCAAAAAGTTCTATCTTGGTCTCATCAGACCAGAGAATCTTATTTCTCACCATCTTGGAGTCCTTCAGGTGTTTTTTAGCAAACTCCATGCAGGCTTTCATGTGTCTTGCACTGAGAAGAGGCTTCCGTCGGGCCACTCTGCCATAAAGCCCCGACTGGTGGAGGGCTGCAGTGATGGTTGACTTTCTACAACTTTCTCCCATCTCCCGACTGCATCTCTGGAGCTCAGCCACAGTGAACTTTGGGTTCTTCTTTACCTCTCTCACCAAGGCTCTTCTCCCCCGATAGCTCAGTTTGGCCGAACGGCCAGCTCTAGGAAGGGTTCTGGTCGTCCCAAATGTCTTCCATTTAAGGATTATGGAGGCCACTGTGCTCTTAGGAACCTTAAGTGCAGCAGAACTTTTTTTTGTAACCTTGGCCTGATCTGTGCCTTGCCACAATTCTGTCTCTGAGCTCTTCAGGCAGTTCCTTTGACCTCATGATTCTCATTTGCTCTGACATGCACTGTGAGCTGTAAGGTTTTATATAGACAGGTGTGTGGCTTTCCTAATCAACTCCAATCAGTATAATCAAACACAGCTGGACTCAAATGAAGGTGTAGAACCATCTCAAGGATGATCAGAAGAAATGGACAGCACCTGAGTTAAATATATGAGTGTCACAACAAAGGGTCTGAATATTTAGGACCATGTGATATTTCAGTTTTTCTTTTTTAATAAATCTGCAAAAATGTCAACAATTCTGTGTTTTTCTGTCAATATGGGGTGCTGTGTGTACATTAATGAGGAAAAAAAAAATGAACTGAAATGATTTTAGCAAATGGCTGCAATATAACAAAGAGTGAAAAATTTAAGGGGGTCTGAATACTTTCCGTACCCACTGTATATGTACATTATTATTATTTTTAAATATTTAGACCACTTCTATTATTGACTACTATGAGGATGTGAAGAGTTTCAACCAGAATAACAAAAAGTGTTCATAAAAAAAAAAAAAAGCCTACTCTACCTTTAACCTAATTGAACAAAAAGCCACAAAACGTAAACATTGATTCCATAGAGTCTTTCTTGTTATTTTCTTTTAATTTTGCTGTGAAATATGTTGTTTTGTGCAATTCACCCTGAGAAAAAGATCATAGTTTTAATATAAATAACAAAAATTCATGCAAAAGTTCCAGCTCTTACCTAGCCTGTTGTCCAGTACTCCAAAATCCAAGGAATATTTGACCACGTGGTAGTTATTCCACACATAAAGCAGATTATCTCTTGGATTATAATCCACGGCAGCGATATACTGGTACGAGTTTGGGAAAAAGATGTCCAGATAGCCATCTTTGCTCAGCTCCGTGTTGTAGATGTAGTCGATTTTATTCCCAGTGGCTTCGCTATCGTCATCTTCATACACGCTCTTGACCACGTACAAGATTCCACAGATCATGAAAGCGTTGGAAGCGGAGCGTTTGTCATAGGCCGTATCCCACGTTCCCTCCACCCGCAGCGTGTACGGGTTCAGCTGGCTGATCACAATGCGTCCGTTGTTTTGCTCCGTGGCATAAATCACCCAAAGGCCGTTTTCGTCCACCGCCAAATCGATATCCGACTTGCCTCCCCAGCGGTACGGAGACGTATCGTGGTAGTTTGCACTGGCGATGATGGCCTCGCCGCTCTTGATGCGAGTGCGCAGATCGAACTTGACGATATTCCGTGTGCGCTCTTTGTTGAAGAACAGCGCGCCGTCATAGACGACAAACCCGGTGCCGTCCACCCGATGGGGAAGTTTGTAGGTGGTCGTGGGTCGGCCGGCAACGAAGTCCTCTTTGCTGGAGTACTCGGTGAGGGTGTCTGTGCGATACGGCGTCCAGGGCATGTAATAGATCTTATCTGAGGCCTGGAGGGGGTCTTTACACCAAGCTCCCGACTGGTGGTCCGATTCAAACAGATGCTCGCTCTGATAAACACCACGCAAGAGCCCTGGGCACAAGAAAACTACAAACACACACAGAGAGAAAGACAAGTGAGCGTGGGTTTGAAAGCATCAAGCCTCTTCACTTCATGACCATTTTCATTTATCTGGATGGATAAGATGGATACCATCTCACTGCTGTGAACACAATGACATGATAGGTTAGAAATGTGTTGTTAAAGTAGACACTATACACATTTGGGCTGATTTCAGTGATCCATTACATATATAAAAGGAAACCGATAAACAGATTATGCCAAGTTAGGAGGAGAATGACAATCTTTCACAGTACTTAAACGTACCCTCAGCTCTCATAAACCGTTGATACGCTCTTGTATTTCTGCTCGACTAGATGTGCCATATCACATTCCCTAGACAATGACTGATACTCTCACAATCTGACACATTACAGCTGCTGCATATTATATTATTGTAGCTTATTCTAGCCAAGAAGTGTTCATTTAGATGTAGATGTTGTTTGACCAATGTTAAAATACCAGTTATGGGTAAAAGTCTAGTGTGCATCAAGAGAGCAGTATCATATGTGTAGCTATTTGAATTTGTACATGATTAGTAACATGCTTTTTTAGTTACATTTAGATTTTGCTAATATATCCCCATGGGTTCATTTTTTTATTAAAACAATAAAAATCAAACAAAAACAGTGATTTAACTTCAGTTTTTATTTTTGCTACAGATGTCTTTTATGTAGATTTTATTACTTCACCCTTTAGTAAAATATACAATTGCAATATTTATTGGGAAAAGATAATTAATAATAATAATAATAATAATAATAATAATAATAATAATAATAAAGCTTTATATTCTTTTTTTACCAAATCATGCAAGATGTGTAAAATATATTTTAATTATAAAGTATAACATTAATTAAATTGAGTAAAATAAACCATTTCAATATTTAAAATGATCTGTGAGAAGATATTTTTTTTTATAATTATAATTAAATATATAACGGATATTTCAAACTGTAATAATATTTCACAATATTTATGTTTTTACAGTATTTCTAAACAAGTAAAGGCAGCCTAGTGAGCAGAAGAGATTTCTTTCTTATATAATGTAACTTTAAGAAAGAAATGAATGAAAAGCTGTGTAATATGGATGATATTTTGCTTTTTTTTGTTATTTTTGAAGTTTGCCACTAGGTATCTTATCGATTAATTGACAATCGATTAATTGTCGATAATACATTTAAACAATAAAACGTATTTATTGTCGATTAAGCTGGTTCATGAGCGTGCGTGCTGCTCAGCTGCAAAACATGTAAAGCAGACACAAGGAAAAATGAAGCGAGCACGCCAAAGTTATGTTTGGGAGGGAAGACAAGAGCTTGTCTACAATATATGACTCACACATTCTGAATAGCACGTAATTTAGTTCAAGTTTACTTGTAGTTCTTTTTGTGCAAATATAATTTGTAATATTATGTTTATTTTGTATATATCTGATTAATCTAATAAAAGGTGCATTTCTTTGAGTTAACACACTAGCAAAGTGCTCCAGTTTACCGGTGTTCATTCAGCACTTCAGCGCACGCAGCTCAAACAGCAATGCACGACTAATAATAACTTTGATTGGGACTGTCATATTACATAACATATTACATTTGGTGAGGAACATGGCGTTTTGAGCAGCATTTGCACACCCTGTCATGCTTTTGGCTATATGTGCCACTGCAGTGGACGCATATTTCAGCATTAAGGCTAACGATTAATCGATTAATTGATCGTTAATTTAAATGACGATCGATCATGGGAATTTTTGTAAATTGACATCCCTACTTGCCACCCATGGTGACTATATACTGTAAGAGCTGTGTGATCATTCTTCAGAATTTCTTCTTTTTGTTCCACAGGAAGCAAGAAATTCACAAGGCTTTGAAAAAAGTAAGCTAGTCCTTTAAATGTGCTTTAAACTTGGGGTACGTTTACACGGCAACAATGTACTAAAAACGGAAGATTTTCCTTTGTATTTTTTGCGTACAGACGACAATGTTGTCAAAACGATCCCTGACATCACCGTTTTCACAAATTTGTGTTTTTGTACTTTACACAGAGACAATAACAGTATTGTTTTCAAAAACTTTCACTTTGAAACTAGTTTTCAAAAGTTTGCATTTGCAGGCCTCCAAAACACCGTTTTCGTGTACATGAACGGCCAAAACGTTTTTAGTTGTAAATGGCCCCTTGCTCCTGGAGGTCCACTGTCCCAGACAGTTTAGCTCCAGCTCTAATTAAACACACCTGAAGCAGCTAATCAAGGTCTTCAGGGTTACTAGAAACTTCCAGGCAGGTGTGTTGGAGCAGGTTGGTGCTAAACTCTCTCCCTCAGTGAGCAGGATTGGGCACATGCAGAAAGATTTCATTTCAACTTGAAGTTGGCATTTCAAATTTTGATAAATAAGAGCGAGCTCATTAATGACAGCTGGTCAAAGGGGCCAGAGGCCGCCGAGACATAATAATGAGCTTATATTTATTACAATCTGAACGGATTCCATCCCGATGCTAAGATATTGTCAATTTGTGTCATCTTGATTTATTGCATCTGCGCGCACAAAACTAATAATAACAGTATTTTCCTCCATTTGGGTCCGCTCTAACCAGCCATGCAGCATCAGAACAGAAAGATTGTGTTTCTTTCCAAGGCTTTAGCTTCGCAGAAATTGATTAAACCCAAGGCCTGACTGCGGCAATCCATACACTTAACCAGATTAGGTTAGAAATATATAAACTCATTCCAATTAATTTCCTGTGAGGGGTCAAATCTGTTGATACCAAAGACAGTGTAATCTACAGAGGCAGCGGTAACTGAGCAGCAGGTTCGGGCCGTGTGTGTCTATGATTGCATTACTAAATCTATGATATTTACGATTGCAGAAAAGCTCAGAACGGTCAATAAATTAAAGCTAAACGGCGCTCTGCCTACTACAGCTGGAAGCTTCCGGCACGTCTCGGTGTTTCTTCGACTGTGGGCACTTTCATGTCCCAGGGGTTGATTTTTATGAAAACAATAAAAATCACAGTAAAATGGTCTTGTTAAATGTTTAACCTTTAGTTTTCATTTTTACTACAATTGCCTTTCCTGCAGATTTTATTGCTTTACTTTTACCTTCAAAGCTAAACTATGAAAATTCATCATGAAAATATAATAGTGTGAATATAGTGTGAGAAATATAAGTGTGAATAAAAAAGACTATGAATAAAAAGAGTAAAATATACCATTTCAATATTTACTGCATGAAAATAATTAATCTTGTATCATAATTATAAAGATAATTTATTCCCTTAATCATGATTTATATAAAGTTACTACGTTTTCTTTTACCAAATTATGCAAGAGTGAAAATGTATTTAAAATATATAACAAACTAAAAAGAGTCAAATAAACCATTTATTTTAATATTTATTGTGTAAAAATTATTTGTGAAGATAAATAATAATTCATTCCCTGATAAAGCTTTAACTAAAGTTACTTCTTTCTAGGGATGTCCCGATCACGTTTTTTTTGCCCTCGAGTCCGAGTCATTTGATTTTGAGCATCTACCGATACCGAGTCCCGATCCGATACTTCTATAATACATGAAAAAGAATAAAGAAGAGCGAAAAAACTGATCCAGGAACAGTGCTTTTCAGGTTTTTCAGGTATCTAACAGTCGTTTTCACGTACAGAAAATGGATAAAGTAATCAAATATAAAATATCACTGCATATTATCTTTACTGTATAAAATAAATAAAGATTAATCATTATTTAAGTTACAAAAACTATTCAGTCAAGAGCAGTGAGTGATTTCTTTGTTATTTGTTGTTTGATTTAACATTAAATACAGGCAGCAGGAAAAGTTTTTTTCCCTTTAAGACATGCACGATCCAGTACATATACTGTTACACATGCGCTGTCTTTCTCGACTAATATACGTTCACTTAAGACATAACCGACTATGTTTGCTAGGATACTCGCTAAGACGGGCATGTTGACATAATTTTTGTATGAATTTGTCCGCTGAAGCGCAAGACTTGAAAGAGAACTCAGTATTTGCGCGCTGACTGAAATAAGCGTGTGCGCGCTTCGGATGAGCGCACACAAATCTTCTCACAGCGCGCAAGCTCTCTTTCGCGTCTTGTTCTTGAAGGTTTAAATCAGCAAGGCTTAAATGAGTTAGTTTAAACACAGATAGCAACATGTGCTGTTCAGGTCTCACCTGTATCAACACCCGGGTGATGACGGCGTAAATGACTGGACATTAGAGCAGACGGCACTCGCAATTAACAGTTTACAAAGAGTGACTGTTTTGTCCACGCTTTCTGATTATCGTTGTTGTAACGTTTTGCGCATCCATCGACTGAAACATACATTATTTGAACTCTGTCTGTTTTCCACGTTGCTATTTTAAACAAACCATATTAACCAATAGATGCGTCGTCATTCGAGATGGACCGCGGTGCAAGTGCGTACCGAACCGTAAGTGGAGAACTGTACGGTTAGATTTTTTTACTGAGAACCGTTGCACCCCTAATACATATATATCCGAGTCCTGATCGGGAGGTAACAGTCCGATTCCGAGCGAGTCTGAAACCACGTGATCGGGCCCGATTTCTGATCACGTGATCGGATCTGGACATCCCTACTTCTTTCTATATATGTTTATCAAATTATGCAAAAAGAGTGAAAATATATTTAAAATATATATTATAACATGTATTGTATAAACTTAACAGAGTAAAATAATCCATTTCAATATTTAACATATGAAAATTATTTGTGTGAAAATAATTAAAAATGTATTGTAATTATTATAATAATTTGTTTCATAATAAGCTTTATCTAAAGTTACTTCTTACATGTTTTACCAAATTATGCAAGAGTGAAAATATATTTAAAATATATAACGTATAAACTAAACAAAGTAAAATAAACCATTTCAATATTTAACATGTGAAAATTATTTGTGTGAAGATAATTAAAAATTATTTTTTTTATTTCATAATAAAGCTTTATCTAAAGTTACTTCTTACTATATTTTTAACAAATTATGTAAGAGTGAAAATATTTTTAAAATATATAACATAAACTAAGCGAAGAAAAAATAAACGCTTTCAATGTTTATTGTGTGGAAAATGATTTGTGTGCAGATAATTAAAAATTGATTATTATTATTAATTTCCAAATAATTATTAATTATTTGTTATTAATTAATTATTATTAATTCAACCAAATTATGCAAGGAAAGTGAAAATATATTTAAAATATATAATATAACATTTAATGTGAGGGTTGTTTCCTCATGACGGTCCAGAGGAAAAACAGAGACAGAATTCTCCAGTGGTGCATTTATGCTTACATTATTAGTAGACAAACAGTAAAGTAAATAAACTAGTGAGTTTGGAAAATGTTTTGTAAAGGAATTTAATTCCCAAACATCCACAGGGCCAAAATACGCCATAGATAAAGAAACCTCATTTTGTTCCTTTATATTGTGAAAAATAAACCTTCCTTTGCCTCTGTGACTGAATCCATCAGCTCCATTAGGAAGTCTGAGCATCTCTGAGCGAGAAAATGATACAGCGCTGAACGCTTACACAGGTATTATAAAGGTTAATGAAGTGGGTCGTTCGCTCCAGCATCAGCCCCATTATAAGGCTGCTAAAACCTGTATCGTATCTGAAACCTAACACACATACACACACAAACAAACCGTGCAGCGCTGAAGAACACATACACAACTCTCTGATTGTCCATCCAGAGGATTACAGTGATATACAGTGAACGGCTATATCTGAAAACAGGAAACGAGCTAGTCTGTATCTTAAACCTGCATTTAAAGCGAATCCCCACTGCAATCAACATCACAGCACTCTATTGATGCTGACCGGAGCACATCTACAAACAGATTTAAGTCTTTCTAGAAAGTCTTAAAGTGGCAGACGCTGCTCCAGATGGGCTGCAGGAGCGAGAGACGGAGGATTCTGAATGGGAAGGTGAAGAAAAGGTTTTCAAGGAATAGTTCAGCCAAAAATAAGCAGTCTGTTTTTATTTACTCACTGAAAATGTCATTTCAAAACCACTTTCTCTATTAATCAGTGGAACAGTAAATGAGATTTTTTTTTACTTTCATCATTATAATTATAATCACAGCAGTGAGGGAAGAAAAATAAATGAATGCAAAACTACAAAAACAAGTTTAAATATCTTGTGAAATTTAAGTAAATTGCTTAAAGGGGCTATATGTAACATTTTCACTTTAATAAAGCATAAAAATACCCCAATATGTTTGAGATATTTAGGAAACATGCTAAGTTCACCTACTTGTTTCTCAGAAAAACAATGCTACAGCCAGACATTCTACTTTGAAATGTGCGTTCCGTGTCGGAATGTCTGTCTTTGTTTTGGTCTGTGCGAAACCGTGTGTTGCCAGTTTATCCAATAGTATTTCGACATGACAGGTTGCCAGTTGGCGGAAACACCGCGTATTGCAGCCATGGAAACCAACAAACAAACTGAGTCAGAGAATCGCAGATTCTACCTGACCTAAAAAGCCTCTGCATCCATCTAAAAATCTCTATGAACGACAGCATATTAAAACATAGATAAATGAACTCATCAGCTTACAGTGTGCAAGTCTCCTCAGCTTTCATTGTTAATTGTGCTCCCTCTTGTTGCGTGTCCTCAAGCCGGCCACCCACGTCTTTGAAGGAGGAAATTCAAAACAATATTTTGAATTTGGACTGCAGTACCTATTTTCATTCCTACATATAGCCCATTTAAGTGAATTTACCTTGTTTTAATTTTCTGAAAAACAAGACTACTTTTTTACAATTTGTATTTATTTATTGGTTAACTAGCCTATTTGATCTGTCACTGATGCAAAACAAAATCTTAACTATTTTTTTTTTTTTTTTTTGCCATTTTTCCAGCAAATTAACATTACAAAATTGTGCAAGATGTAAGATATTAAAACATGTTTTCAAAGCTTGTACTTCTTTCCCCATTGTAATATTTTTTAGATTTATGTTTAAAAAATGACAGTGAGGTAAGATACATAAAGGAATTTAAAATACATTTTCTGAAAACAAGTCTTAATATCTTGTGAAATTTTGCTTTAGTAAATTGACCTTGTTTTATTGATGTTTAGATACATTTGTCTGAAATTTTTTTTATTTTTTTCTAAATACTAGACTTTTAGGCCTGCCAATACTGCAAACAAACACAAACAAAATAAAAATATTTTTTTTTGTGAACAGTATTGATTGATTGATTGCAGCTTTGCTAATACTCTGCTAATACTGCACGGCATATTAAAGGGTTAGTTCACGCAAAAATTTAAATTCTGTCATCATTTACTCACCTTCGTGTTGTTCCAAACCCACAAAACTTTCGTTCATCTTCGGAACACACATGAAGATATTTTTAATAAATTCGGAGAGATTTCTGTCCCTCCTTTGACATCAACGCAACTAGCACTTTAACGCTTCAAAAAGTTCATGAAATGATTGTAAAACTAATCTGTATGAATTGAGTGGTTTAGTCCAAATTTCTGAAGACACGATCGTTTTATATGATATGACCAAATTTAGGCTTTTATTCCCATATGAACAACGTTCATCTTCGAGAACAAACCTCATTCTCAAACGTGCTGCGTAACACACGAGAATGAACCTGATGTGTGAGTTGATGAATGTTTATATGTGAATAAAAAACTAAATTAAATCTGTTCAGAATATAAAGTGATTGTGTCTCTTCAGAAAATGTGGTCTAAACCACTCGATTTATACGGATTAGTTTTACGATCTCTAAACTTTTTGAAGCGACAAAGTGGTACGGTAGTTGCGTGGACTGTCAATAGAGTGACAGAAATTGCTCAGATTTTATCTTAATTTGTGTTTTGAAGATGAACTAAAGTCTTATGTGTGTGGAACGACATGAGGGTGAATAAATGATGACAGTTTCATTTTTGGGTGAACTAACCCTTTTAAGGTGCAATATGTAATATTTTCTGTCCGCTAGAGGCCTATTCAAAACAAAGGCGTAGCTTGATGACACCAAGTTTGAGCGTGGAATCTTGGGACATGTGGTCTTCACCTCAATGGCAGGTGGAAAAGAATTGGAATTAGACTCGGAAAGAAATCATATTCATGGATGTGAATATTAATGTTATTGTAGTATGAAGCAGAGAAGGACCGAGTGTTGTTGGAGCTGAATGAGGCCGCTGGAGCGTTTGCGCAACACACGCTTCACAAGCAGCGGAACATTTATTATGACACAGTCGCCGGCGCTGCTTCCGCTTTTTCCGGTCATGAGTATGAGGTAACGCAGCTCTGTTTATCATATTAGATACATTTGAGTGTGTTGAAAATGACTCTGTGCGTTCGCTCGGTGGCTGCTGTGAGACACTGTTACACACTGCAGTAAGCAAGAACAATTTTAGAATATCATATTAAATGCTGGATGGCTTGTGTTGATAAATGGCATGAAATTAATTTTAAAACGTATTGTATGATGGAGAGAATGCTGTATTACTGTTACTAAAAATAAAGCTGCATCTGATTATGCTATGTTAGCTATTTCACAAAATAGTGTTTTTCTCTGAGGCATGGTAAAGCATGGAACTCGCAAAAGATCAAGAAAATTAGATTTAACCCTTAAATGCATGACCGTTTCACCAAACATTCTTACATATTCGGGTCTTTATCGACCCGGATCTATATCTAACACGGAAGGATCTCTACCTGTCGCAATAATATAAAACTCCTCTGATATTAGAGTAACAATTACAGAAGAATAAAATAAAGCATATTTTGTTATCCTTTTGGAGCTTGAAAGGGCTCGGTTTGAGCAGATGTTTTATGCCATCATCACTGTCCTCGTCAGAGTTCATTTGCCAGTAAATTCAGCAAATAATGGTCTAGTTTTATGGTTGAGGTCACGAATATGAGCCCATTCGCGATCTCAAACGTATTCTCAAAACTATATAATTTTCAACATCTTCAAAATCAATATTTCTATTGCTAACAGCTTCACCAGATCCATCCAGTGACAGTTACAGTCATATTTGATTGCCTTCAGTACTTGCTCTGCAGTAAATCGCTGAGCCATTTCATGTTTTTATTATTTAGTTTTCTGTCTGAAAACTGAAAGTCGTCACTTCAGCATTGTGTTTCAGACATTGCCACCTTGTGGAATAAAGGTGAATTGCACTTATTCTGTCATCTAAGATTCAATTATTGTTGTGCAGAAAAAATATACATACACTTATACACACCTCGGGTCGTTTGCGACCCTATACAATTTTTACAAAAAAAATGAATACAAAAATAGGCATTCTTTTATAATTTTATGTTTTTTTTTTGTTTTTTTTTTATTTATTATTATTACTATATTCTTTATAATGAATTGATTGAGGAATACCAAGAAGGTTGATGTCTAACTTTAAAAAATGAATGAGGAGGAGGGTAGTGAATGATGTACTGGGTCACTAAAGACCCGAGGTATGCATTTAAGGGTTAAACAATAAGACAAAATGTATTGAGCTATATAACAATAATTAGTTTTCTGTCTATAAATACATCAAAACAGTTGTTCCTTTGTCTATTAAAACATGTGAATATTAAAGCGTCTTTGGTGTTTCCATGTTTTTTTTACAAAATAAAACCGGAAGCCGAGGCTAACGCGGGTATGACGCAATTGACAGGTGAATCCTCACACGTCCCGGAGCCTTGGTAAAAATTGCAATTTGCAATTTACAAATAGTTGTAAAAATTTGGGATATTGTAAGTACTCAATTGAACAAAATATATAACACTGGTCTAGTGGTTTTTGGATATTTTACTGCAAAATTCTTACATATTGCACCTTTAAGTTATTTAGTAAAAGTATCTGACCCATCAACTAGTTGGCTGCTTTTCTGGATGATTGCCGTGCAAGCCCCAGTTCACAGTAGCCAGCTCAGTCAAGCTTCAAAAATGACAAAGTATGATGGCTATACGTCTTCTGAAGTCATGTGACAGCTTTGAGTGACACAAATTTAAGTCAGCAGTAACTGGTGACACACTTTATCCTTAAATATCAGTCTGGTCCTTATGCAAAGCTTGTGAACACTTGGTAAATACCACAAAATTCATATGGACCTCTTGTATGTGTTGTTGTTTTTGGAGTTTGACAACCCTCAAGTGCTTACATTTTATGGGAGAGCTCAATTGTGCATATTCTGCAAAATGCGTTTCACGGAATAAAAGTCATATGGGGAGTTAAAGAGGCTTTATTATTTGGTGAACTATTGCTTTTAATATGAACCAATACAGGCAGAGAGGGCTAGAGGAAACCATCAGAAAGAGATGAGGAGGAAGGGCAGAAAAAAGGAGGTCTAGGATAAGATGAATATAAGTGTGAACATACACCATCTGCCGAGTCGTTCTGTGTTTTAATGCTCATCTCTGCTTCTCATCTCTCATCTCCACATCACATCAATCTATCCTGAACCTCTGATCTCAGACCAGCTGGCCATTACAGCCCCTGATCTGATGATCTACAGCAGTGATTCTCAACTGGTTGATCGACCTCCTGTGGATCATGTTTCTGCTCTGACAGCAGGGGAAAACTAAATCAAAATAATATGTAACAAGCCATATAATCATGGTTACGATAATAAATAGCCAAAAAACAACTTTTAAAAGGGAGGAGAAAACACTTCTAGCATTTTTTTTTTTAAATCAACACTTGAAGGTGGGTAAATTTAATAAAAAGAGCAACATTTTGAGCAAAAAGCTGAGAAAACTGAGTTTTTGTCAAAGACTATAGTCATCCAGATCTGATTCAGAACGAGAATCAAAACACAGATGGAGTAGATCGAGTCCATCAACACCCCCAAAGCTTGCAGAGTCCTATAGCTCGTCCCGGGTCCAATTTCATTAAGTAATGTTAGGCAGTTTTGATTTATATGCTGTTTAATATGATAATCCCATTATTTTACATATGCATATGATTACATATGCTATCGCTTGTTTCTGCTTCTTCTTAGCCTCTTTTGGAAGATGCGTAATAGGTCCCCCTACCTTATAACAGTGAAAATATGGAAACAATAACATCCTGTCTTTGGCAGGGAAGCGTTTTCTCATAAAAGATGAGATAAATCGCCAATGCCAGAAAGAGAGTTATTTTTTTTCAATGTAATGTGAATGATATACCAATTTCTTACAAAAAAAAAAAGTGTGTGCATGTGTGGTTGTGTGTGTACACTAAACTATTTTGGTTCAAATTCATCTGCCATTTGGAAGAAGCTGGTCAAATTATACAGATGCCAACATGGACCGGATGTGTGATGTGCTACAAAAATAATCATGCCCCAATGTGTTTTGTGCAATGATTCAGTGGCTGCTGAGAACACAAAACTATCAAAATTCAAGAGACCACTGGAAACCAAAATGGTAAAATTTCCTATTCAGCCTGCCAAGTTAATGTTTTGGAATATTTTATGCCTGTGCAGTTCATGGTGACATTAATAAGTTAGTTTTTAAGGGCATTTTGGTTTAGTTTTGGCACTTGATTTTTCAATATAAAATCCTGAAGCCGAACCAGTTGAGAAACACTGAATCAGACCAAATGCAAAACTGCCTGAGATACACATCTGGAAACCTGTATTAATGTGTATAATATTAACTAATATATTCAGCCTTGAGCATTGTGTGTGTGTGTGTGTGTGTGTGTGTGTGTGTGTGTGTGTGTGTGTGTGTGTGTGTGTGTGTGTGTGTGTGTGTGTGTGTGTGTGTGAGAGAGAGAGAGAGAGTTATAGACATTCTTATGTTCTGTTTCTCGTCTGATGGTGTCACCCTGAAGGTTAGCAGCACTATCATCATAATGATGTCATTTAAAATGCTGACAGCTCATTGGCTGGGTTATTGATTGGGCTTCACTGGATGTTTTAAATGGGAATTAGATTATGAATATCATTACTGTTAAAGTGCTAACGGGGGTTTGCGAGCACTTAGCCGATACACTGATGCTATAAGATCTAATTACCTGGCAGATGAAAAAGGATACATAATATTTATAGGCTTGAACAGACAAACTCAACGTACGTGTGAAGCGTGTTTGCATGCCGAAGCAAATTCAACAACAAATTCTGCAGTATTAGAAGCAAAATTATACAAGATTTGTCATAAATTCAGGATGACACTAATAAACACGAATTAAAAGCATTTAAACATATGAACATGTTTTAGACATTGCATAATCAGTGTGTGTGTTTTGATGCACAATCTTAATGTAGTTATTAAGCATAATCACAATAAGGTCATAAATTGTTTAAACAAAAAAGTGATCGATTTTTCTCTGCTTGTAAACAAAAAAAAAAGAGAAAAACATGATCATTTCA